>CM076674.1:177213367-177608367 GCA_038501925.1 Xenopus petersii | reverse complement strand
TCTATGTGAAACTTTATATAGATATATATATATATATATATATATGCAGTCCCACAGTACCAGCACTCAGACAGATGTTGCCAGTGGTGCACGATCAATAAATCGTATATAGTCTTATGAAGGATCAGCACACACTGTTCTGTAGTGAAGTAATAGTGTTTATTTTCAAACAAAACACATTTTTATCCGATGTTTCGGTCCCACACACACACACACATACAGTACACATACTGTACTTCCTAAACCAATAAATAAATCTCAGCCTAGAGAACACAACTTTGGGATTTTACTATTAATAATGTTTAAATTGGTTTTCTTAACCCCCGTAAGCTGCACTTACAGAGATTTAGCAGTGATAATATGTTATGTCTGTCATAAATTTAGGGTCAAGACCTGGATGCTCTAACATGATGAAAAAAGCAACTGATCAATATCATCAGACTTTTTTTTATCTTTTTTCGGTATTATTTCTGGTTTTCTGAGGCTTAACTATTATGTATTAATCCTACCTGAACATCTTGGTTTAGGAGGAACAGGGACATATTTTTAACTTGACAGTATTGGTAAATATTTGTATGTCATATTTATGGCCCTTTGGTTGCCAGGAGCTTTAAAGGTCTGACCTTTTTTTCTAATCATAACTAAATGCAATGTGGCAGAGTAGTCAGACTGAAAAAACTTTGTTTGAAGTTTAAAATACTGTGTTTATAATGTTTTAAGTGATTGTTAATTATCCTAATGGGATTCAGTATGCTTTGCCAATGTTTTTTTTTTCCTGATAGCATTACCACATTGCTTCTCAGTTGTAAGAAATTAATTCAGATCATATTTTGTAATACTGAAATCTAGAATTTACAGGCCAGAAAATAATAACGAGGAAAAAATAAGATATGAACCTGTTTGGAAATACTTACCATGAAAAAATGGAGAAATATTAAACAATATTATGGTCATTTCAAAAATTTAAATTTCAGCCACAAACATGTTGCATAGTTCCTAATGCAAAGGATATTTTATTCACACTAAACTGGAGGCAGCATTATCTTATTATAAAAAGGAGTGCAAATGTAGACTGTACTTGGATGATCATGCTACTCTCATTCGCAATGCCTGAAACATGGTGGTCAGCCAAGGACTAATTAGACCAAAGATTGCTGGGCATGAACCATTTATTATATGTACTGTATATAAAATTTTATTTTAGATATGCAGGTCCAACCTTTCAGTTCTAGAAGAATATAAGACTCTGCAACCAGCTACAATGGATGCTGTGTAGCCTGCATATTGCTTTTGGTGATGGCAACCTATATATAAGTATGCCGCTGTGAAAAGTGCAGTTTCGTTTTAAGCTTGACACAACATTACATTACAGTGAGAATGTAAAATTTCCCTTCCATTAGTATCTCAATAATATGACATGTCTTCTCCTCTTTCTATGCCACATTTGCACTGGCTCAAACATTGGTTGTGACTACTCAACTTTGGATTTAAGTCTGATGCCCAGGTGACTATCCAGAATCTCTTTGTATGTATGAATCAGGTACCCTGCTTAGCCTAGTGCAATCACCTTGCTGTTTTCTGGTTCATTTTCCTGTCTCCAGCCATTTAGCAGCCACAGTCCTAAGCAATGTTAAAGGGTACAAGAATTCATAATGTCACAACCGCCCATAGGATTTTATAGAAACAGCAGGCAACTGCAGAAAGAGTATGCAAGGCGAATAGCAATATGGATACAGAAAAATAGCTGGAGGAAAGAAAGAATCTACCAAGGCTAAAATATTGGCATTTTGCAAAATGAATTAAGGAAATATGTTGTCTTATTTCCTCAGTGCCAGCTTAGAAATAATACATCTGAAATCAAAAGATTTTGGAAATACAGTGGAACCTCAATTTTACATCCCCTGATTTAAAGTTTTCCCTTATTTTACATTGTTGTTTTGTGGTCCCACCTAAATATTATGCATTATACAATTCCCTAATTTTACATTTTACTGAATTTTACACAATTATTTTCTAGTCTCCTGAAAAACTTAATTGGGGGTTCTTTTGTATATTAGATGCTGTATTAATGGATGTAATGTACATATTATTTTATCACATTCTATTCCACAAATAAACAAAAAAAAAATAATACATTTTGTGGGTTATTTATAATACTCCGAAAAAAAAAAAAAATCACAATTTTTTTCCCTCGAAATGTATTATACCCCGAGGCTGAAAAAAGTCTTAATCCAAAAATCTGCCATTTCCAAGCTGTCAGGGTCCTGTAGAAGTCAATGGTAAATGTCCCATTTCAATATCATGGTCCACGCCGAGTTTCGGCCAAAAATCTGATTTGTTTCTAATTTTGCCACCAAAAGTCCGCTTTTGGCACCATAAGTTAGATTTTGACACCAAAAGTCTTATTTTGGGTAGGAAATCTGTATTTTTGAAGGGAAAATCCAACTTTTTTTTTTTTTCGTTTTTTCTTAAACTGATTTTAGCAAGCTTTTTCCATGACAAATAATGTCCAATCGCCAGACTTTTTTAATAGAAATAATGAGATAAATTTGGACTTTCATAAATAACACATTTAATGTTTTCCAGTATAATACTAATGATTCATATCTGTATTGGGTTTTTTAACAGTATTTTTTAAATATAAGCTATTAGTACAGAATTCCAACTAAATGTCTAAATTTGTTATCTAGGAACTCCAAAAAATGTGTAAATATGTATAACATGTCTAACATGGTAACATGTTTAGTAAATTACACAAAAAATAACACAATAACTACCATTGTTAGGACTCGACCCTGCACTAGAGTCCTGTGCGAGTCCATTTTTTGGGACCGAACCCGACCCGTACACACAACCTGCAATCCACAACCCGGACCTGCAACCCACATTCTTACCTGCTTGGACCCGCTACCCGACCCTACCCGCAAGTACCTTATCCGCAACCCGGACCTGCGACCCACCGACCATCAAGAATCAGGAAGTGCTGTCAATGGAAACCGGAAGTGACAGCATCGGAAGTAGACATGGTCAGAAAAAAAAGGAATTAAACAGGAAGTGCTGTCATTGTAAACTGGAAGTGACATCATCGGAAGTAGACGTAACCAGAAGAAAGGAGTGAAAATCAATATTGAGAAGACCTGCGGCCCGACCTGCAACCTGCAGAACTGCCGACCCGTGTGTATACCCGCACCTGGAACTTCTAAGTGCAACCCGCAGGGTACCACAGGTTTTCGAGGGTAACCCGCGGGTACCCGTCCCGCTACAGGACTCTGCCTGCACACCATCCCCATATGCTTGATGGGCGGTGCTCCCCAACCACCAACTCTTTAAATTATAATTATGGCAACAATTTATGCACTTGGATTCACTATGTATTTTTACCCACATGCAGTGTTGTTTCACTTAATTCCAGCATCATTGTGTTTGCCAGGGACAATTGTGCCTGACCCAATTACTGAGCATTGTGCTGAAAAAGCCTTGGTGGCATCACTCCCCACACACTTCAAAACAATGTGTGCCTGATTCTTTAGCTAAAAGCATACTGCAGCAATTGTTGTAGGCTGCTGTTGGAAATCTGAAGTTACCACCACATTTGTAGGTGGTGATAGGTCCAAGGTCTCCCTATGTCAATAGGCGCACTTTTAATTAATGCTGATCAGGAATAAGGCAGCCATGTGAGCGAAACTATATGGAAGTGCAAGGAGAACCTTTTGACTTCGGTATCTTTAATGAATATGATTTTCTGTGCAACAGACTGCTGTCAATTTATTGACAATGCAACCATACTTGTGGTAATAAATTACCCTTTATACATTATTACTGTTATTATTATTATTATTATTATTATTATTATCATCAGGTATTTATAAAGTGGCAGAAGGGAAAGGTTGTGGGAGCACTCCATGGCTAAATAAAAATATACTAAAACACAATGGAAGTGCTACTGATCTGGCTAAATTAACTACAGACAGAGAAAAAGAAAAAAGATTGATCAATGCACATTCCCTGGCCCCCTGTCACATAAGTCATGTATGCAAATTTTTAGGTGGAAAAAAAACTAAAATATTTTGAGATTTTTAGCCGAAGCTGCTAAAAGTCCAAAAATCCCCCATCTCAAACCTGCCGAGGTTATGTAGAAGTCAAAGGCAGATTTCCCTTTTGCAAATTGAGGATATTGTGATCTGCGCTGGGGTTTTCGGGTTTTCAGGTTTTCAGGTGATAACCAGAAAAAATGGAGTGATTCGGGTTGCAAATACGGAAAATTCTTACAATTAGAGTTTTCACTAAATTTTATCAATCTTTTCTTTGGGGTTATTTCATTAATAAATAAGATAAAATCGTAGATGAAAGTTTGGTCGAGCTTGGTTTAATAAAACATAAATTTGAGTTTTAGTAAATAACCCCCTTATGGTAATATTTGGTATTGCAGGTTTTGAAGTAAGTACTCATAGGAGCACACTTATCAAAGGTCGAGGGGAATTTTTGAATTCAAAAAATTCAAATTTCATGCTATTTTTTATGTACTTCAACTATGGAATAGCCCAAATTCGATTCAAATTTGAAAAAAAATCTAAAATTTGAATATTAAAATGTAACTTGTACTCTCTCTTTAAAAATTCAACTTCGACCGTTCGCCATCTAAAACCTGCCGTGAGGGACCTCCTAGAAAAATGTTGAAGTTAATTGGTGGACTTCGAAGATTCAACGTTTTTTTGGGGGAAAAACTTTGAATCAAATTCAATTGGATGCACTATTAATTCTATTTGTCCTATTTGATCCAAAAAAAAAACCCTTCAACTTAATTTTGGTTGGTCTTTTTGAATTCACATCTCGAAGTTTTTCAAATTCAAAATTCAACCCTTGATAAATATGCTCCATACTCTTTGAGCTCCAAAATACAAGGCCAGGGTCATTGTCTTGCTGACCATGACAGTCATCATTGTGCAGTTCTACAAAACTTCATTTAAAAGTACTATTTACTACTTTAATGCACCATTCATATAATTAGAATCAAATAAAACAAATATACAACATGTACAATTTAAGCTACAATAATGATAAGATAAAACTGTAAGTATAAATTATACCTTTGTACAAATGTGCCTGAACAGATGTCATACTTCAAATGGAATATTTCTTTTTAGATTGTCTTTCCTCTCAATGTAGCATCCGGTCCCACAGCAATAAGAATACTAAAGTTCTATGTTGTGTAAATTGTATTTTGACAGCTGTGAAAGAACATAAACTCATTTTTTTCCTTCTAAAGTTACATTTTGAGATGTCAGGGTTTCAAATCCTGTCTTCCAACAGTACAGCATGTTTCTCAATAAGGTTTCAAATGTGAAACAAGATTGGAATTAAAAGACATCATGTAAGGTATAAGACTAAAATATTTAAGAATATTTAACTGACAGTGATATTAAGTCACCAAGCAGAGTTGAAGGCATTTTTCTGATAGATTTGAGGTGCATGTTAATGGAGTACAATGAAGATAGATAGCTCTATTCTAGTACCGTTGAGCAGGCAGCTGCCTTGTGGAATGTTCCTGTGCCAGTGTACATCAATCTTTCCATGATAGCTGCTTAGATCAAAGAGAGGGAAAGTACCCTTGTGAATCCTTAAAAAGCTATTTCTGCCTTTTGTAAAGTTGTTTAACTTTATTTTGATTTTATGAGTATTGGCTTGGTTTTAAAACACTGGCAGATATATCCTTCTAGTTTTGGACACAATTCAATTTTAAAAGCATACTTTATAGTGTAAGTAAGTACCATATTCTGCAATTTTATTATGTAGGAGATGCAGTAAGTAAAAATTAGAAACTTTATTTTCAGGACTTTAAATAATGCTTTTTATTGTAATGTTATGAATATGTACCATCTATCATGCTTCTCTGCCATAATAGTAGTAACTGATGAACTATACAGTGGGAATTGTGTAACAACGCAAGCAAAAGTTTGTCCTGGTCAATTAGACCCACAAAACCAATCATTAGCTTTTATTGTTGATCACTGAACAGAGGTAGTGATGGGCGAATTTATTAGGCAGGTGCCACAAAAATTTGCCCGCGTAAAAAAAAATGGATGCCAGCGATGTTTCACGAATTGTTTGCAGCTTCCCGAATTTCACTGGAAATTTGCAAATTTTATGGGGAAGCAAAACGCGCCAAATTCGCCCATCACTAAACAGAGGTGTTAGAACAAAAAAATATCAGCTTGCAACCTTGGTTGTTAATGGATAGCTGGCTGTGGCAAACATTTGCCTGTAAATTTACACGACACCTGATATATTATAAAATGGACGTATGCTTAACAAAAAATTAGGCAAGAAACGCTGCCCATTATTTTATGAGATTTTATACCAGCCCAAGGCAATCACAACCCTATAACAGTGAAGATTTTGGTTGCCCCCTAGTAGCACCCCATCTTTTTTCTTCTAATTTCTCTGCATATACCCAGTGCTTCTGTCACTTAACTGAGCTTAGGGGCCCACTCACAATATACAATATAGAGAGAAAATAAAATACAAGGTTGATAAGTAATTCACAATGTGAAACAACTTTAGGGACATTGACCTCTACCATTGACTTCTACATGGCATCAGCAGGTTTGAGATGAAGTATTTCAGATTCAGATTTTTAGCAGCTTTGGGGTTTAATAAATTTATAAAAAAAAAAATCCTTTAAAACCTTGACCAGAAAAATTCAGGATTTATTAAATGGGCCACTATGTGTTTTGAGAAACACGTGCAAAATAGGGATGGGCGACTTTGACCCGTTTAGTCAAAAATTTGCCGCTGGTGAAATGACGCCGACGCCCATTAAAGTCTATGGGCGTCAAAAGTTTTTGTGGAAACGTGAAAATTTTTTGACGCGCATTTTTTTTTTTTTTTTTTGTGCAGGACGCCATACAAGTCTATGGGGTCATTTTTGCGGGGAAACAAGGCAAAAAATTTTCCCGTCCCTATTGCAAAACAGACATACTGTATACAAATAAATATGTGCTGTGCAAAGTTTTTAAATTAGCCTTCCATGCACAACTTCCTGAATCATTAGAGATTCTGAAACTTTAGGCTGGTGCAGTAAGTTCAGAATATGAAATACGGCAGTTATATCCCATATTTTGTTTAGGGTTTAGTTCTCTTTCTTTTGAAAGGCATAGTAGAGACATTTATTTAGAAGTGATGAGTGAATCTGTATTGTTTCGATTTGCCAAAGAATTCACAAAACTACAAAAAAATAGGCGAAGCAGCACCAAATTTGCAAAACGCATTGAAGTCAATGGGCATCAAAATTATTTTGATGCTGAACAATTTTTACAAGCACAACTTTTTTGTCCAAATGCATTAAAGTCAACGGGCTTCAAAATAAATTTTATGCGTGACAATTTTTACATGCGCAACTTTTTTAGTCACAGCAAATTTTTGCATCAGTTTTGCAAAAAAATTTGCAGGTGGCAAAGGTGAATACATTTGCACATCACTATTATTTAGTAGCTAGGAATCAAATAACATCTGCACAACTCAGCAAGAATCTGAAGCTTAACACAGATAATAGGACTATATTACTGTATATTTAAATAAATCCCCCCTCTCCTCTTTTCAGTATTTGGAACTGTGTGTGGATGCTTAGACACAGCAATCTGTTGTAGGTGGTATTGTGTATAACCATTACTTTTGGTTCCATTAATTGAACATGTAAGCTTGGGGAGATAACTAGTAAAACCCTAGTATTTATCCTTGTATGAGAATTATAAATATCTTTGTTTCAGGTGTACCTTGTGTGTGTAAACAGTAGGAGACTAGTGATATATCCTTGGGTGCATGTGTGTCAAGGACAAGACATTTTTGTAGATCTCATTGAATATGTGATTTCAGAGGAAGGAGACATCAGTAATGGGAATTAGCCAGATGAAATTTAGATCCTATGTTTATAGAGCTACTTAATGAGCAGCTTGGGTTCTACTGAGGATTAAGTCTTTCAGTAACTTGAGTGATTAATTCACTAGAAGAGGGGTCCCCAACATTTTTTTACCTATGAGCCACATTCAAATTTAAAAAGAATAAGGCAGCAACACAAGCATGAAAAAGTCCTGGGGATGCCAAATAAGGGCTGCAATTGGCTATTTGGTAGCCCATATGTGGACTGGCATCCTACAAGAGGTTCTTTTTGGCAACATACCATTCAACCAAAACTTGTCTCTAAACCAGGAATTCAAAAATAAGCACTTGCTTTGAGGCCACTAATAGCAACATTAAAGTGGTTTTGAGCACCATGTTGCTCGCAGGCCACTGGTTGGTGAACACTGCATTAGAGTAAAGACTGAAGTCAATAGACTTAGAATAGAAGTGTGTTCACCTGGAAGTACACTACAGAGTTGTAATGTATGGCAATATTGCTTTTACAGTTGGGCAAGCTAGGGGGGAGTGGTGTTGGGGGTATTTTTTTGTGTTTTATCAATATTATTGCCAAGATGATGTCTCGCTACACATGTGAAACACATTTGTCTTTGAATGCATTGTGTGCTGCTCTATCAATGATGGGTTAACATATTATGCACCAAGGAACATAGCAGTAATAAGGGTCATTTGACAAATATGGAGTATAGGAGAAAAACAACTGTTCAGGAATTAATATAGCATCTCTGTCAATTGGACAGTGTAAACATGATAGGAAAACAATCTAGCTGCTTTTGTACGAAATAAAACAGCTTTACTCTGTAATCAACAACACTTATGTGGTAACAAATACATCAATTATCTAATAAAAAGCTTTTGGTTTTGCAATAATAACTGTATTGGGGGAATAGAAGGCCACTAACTTGCCATATATCAAATATATGAATACAATAAAAATGTCAGAACTTTATTTCTGCACCACTATCATAGACAGATTACATACTGCAAGGAATAGCAGTCCAGTGCAGTAAAAATATGAAGACTGTCTGATCTAAACTGGGTAGATCATACAGCTTCAAATATAGATATTCTGTGGCACTCATTTCCACTGCCATCTCTTTTTTAAAGCTTCCTTTTTAGCTATTCCTTCACCCCTAAATTGCTTCTTAAAGAATTATTATGTGTTGTATACCAAGTGAAAACTGGACCTCGTATAGTACAAGCACAATATTTGATTCAATGTTGGCACTTAGGAACCTTTGCAACAACCATTTTAGGGGGCCGATTCACTATGGGTCGAATATCGAGGGTTAATTAACCCTCGATATTCGACTAGGAACTAAAATCGTTCGACTTCGAATATCGAAGTCGAACGATTTAGCGCAAATCCTGCGATCGATCGAACGATTATTCATTCGATCGAACGATTAAATCCTTCGAATCGAACGATACGAAGGATTTTAATCCAACGATCGAAGGAATATCCTTCGATCAAAAAATCTCAGGCAAGCCTATGGGGACCTTCCCCATAGGCTAACATTGACTTCGGTAGCTTTTAGCTGCCGAAGTAGGGGGTCGAAGTTTTTCTTAAAGAGACAGTACTTCGACTATCGAATGGTCGAATAGTCGAACGATTTTTACTTCGAATCCTTCGATTCGAAGTCGAAGTAGTAGTCGAAGGTCGAAGTAGCCCATTCGATGGTCGAAGTAGCCCAAAAAACACTTCGAAATTCGAAGTTTTTTTAATTCGAATCCTTCACTCGAGCTTCATGAATTGGCCCCTAGATGTCTACAAATTCCTTTCAATTTGCCTCTGTAAGTTATTCAATATGAAATGACAAATGATAACTTAAAGGGGTTGTTCACCTTTAAATTAACTTTTAGTATGATGTAGACAGTGATATTCTAAGATACTTCGCAATTGGTTTTAATTTTTTATTGTTTGTGGTTTTTACATTATTTATCTTTGTATTCAGCAGATCTCGAGTTTGCAATATCAGCCATCAAGTTGTTGGAGTCCAAGCAACCCTGTACTGATTTGAATAAGAGACTAGAATATGAATTAGAGAAGGCCTAATTAGAAAGAGGAGTAATACAATAAGCAATTACAATAAGGGGCATATTTATCAAGGGTCAAATTTAGACTTTATGGGAGTTACTAAAAACTCCAATTAACTCCCATGAATTAGAAATTTTAAAAAAATGAATTGAATTAAAAAAAAAAATTAAATTCGGGTGAATAGGATCGACTTGCAAACTCAAATCAAATTTGATTCGAGTTGTTTCACCAATTTTTTTTTTTTCAAAAAGTTATTGTAGGAAGTCTCCCATAGGCTAAAACACCAATTCAGCAGGTTTTAGATGGCAAATAGAGGCCCAGAGACCAACACAGAGACCATAATTTCTCCCCTTGATGTTATTTTGTAAGCTGAATGCACAATAACATCAAGGACTGCAGTATACAGTACCAAGCTGTGCCATCTGGGGCTTGGCTACACATGGATACTCTAGGTAAATTCTGCCAGTTGGTGTAGCTAATTAGTATGAATCTGTGCTTCAAATGGCACAAATGTCTTTTGCATATTGCTGATTAAAATTGCTATTAAATCCAATCCCTAACCTCCAAATTATCTTGCCTTATAAACATACAATGTAGTGCCTAATGAATCAAGAATGCCTTTTATACTCAGCCAGTGAGAGTGTCTTCACACCAGGGTCCTCATTTCTCCTATGTCTTATCTAATACTTGATCTTAGGGGCAATGAAGCTAGAGCTCTCTACATTCCGGCAAATTCTGCTGCCTTCTAATCACTTGTGTGAGATTTTGAGAACATATTTTAGGACATATTTATCAAAGGTGCATGTGACTTTTTCCCCTTTGATAAAAAGGTTTTCATTTTATGACATTCAGACATGCCTAAAAGTGATCTCAAAAATACCCCGTATAGAACTACTAAATAAAGTAATAAAGATGTAGCCAGTAAACTTATTAATCCAGACATTTTCAATGTCTTTATTTCCTAAGATATATTTTACGTACAAATTGATTTAGGGAAAAATACATTTGTAAGGTCTTCTGCAATGTATACTTTAATAAAAAAGTATATATACATATATATATTATACATTGGTTGCATTAAATAGCATCTGCACCAAGTACTTTGATGCAAAAAAAGTGTATTTTTAAGAGCACTTTAAGGAGCAAAGCTTTTAGCTACCACTATAGCTCAACATATCCTTGACTTATTCCC
Organism: Xenopus petersii; assembly: GCA_038501925.1. Taxonomy (NCBI): domain Eukaryota; kingdom Metazoa; phylum Chordata; class Amphibia; order Anura; family Pipidae; genus Xenopus; species Xenopus petersii. The sequence continues at coordinate 177,597,223 of CM076674.1, read as the reverse complement.
ATCTTTTTTTTTTTTACATGCAGATTCTACTGATGAGTCAGGCAAAGGTTTTGTTAGGTTCCATTTTGCTTTTGGTGTGCTGGCATATTAATGCTTCTTTTCTGCATTATGTCACTATTACTAGCATGGAATATGTTATATGTAAGCATCTTACCCCAAAAAACCTTTTTCCATATAATATCTAATATCTATATTATTGAGAAATTATGCAATTATTCAAGGTTCCAAGCATTCTGTACAATAAAACTGTTACTGATATTATAATTATCACTAACTTATCGCTAGTGATGGGCAAATTTGTCCCATGAAATCCGCGAAATGATAATTTTGACGCTGGCAACAATTCAATAGCGTCAACATTGCCATCCGCATCAAAGTTGACGCCGGCGCCCATTTAAGTCAATGGGTGTTTGTCAAAATGTTTTCACTGCCGGCGAATTTGTGAGCCAAATTCACAAATTTATTTGCTGGCGGTGAAACAGGCAAATTTGCGCCTGGCGAATAAATTTGCCCATCTCTACTTATTGCCTGTATAGAGCTTTTTAGTGTACTCAGCAAGGTGTGAGAGCTTTTACTGGTACATGTACATGATGGGTAACTCATGGCAATCTTGGTATTTCATAATAACTCCCAACATACATTACCTTGGACAGCTCAACTTTAGGTGAGATTCTAGTTGTACAAGGCTTTGTGCTTTGGGAGGTCTGAAATAGCACAGGGAATAAAACAAATGGCTACCACTTTTTAAAGCATACTTACTCTACTCTGCAACCAATAAGGATAATAAGTATATATTTCAAACTGCAAACTCAATAACTTCTGTAAGAAAATGTCACACTGCCAAATTTTGATACAGGTATGGGATCTATTATGCAGAATGCTTAGGGAGATTGTTATGTCATCAGCATAGCTTCGTGGGATAGCTATATTATTAAAGATCAGTCAAGAATCGTTTGTTTAAAGAAGATCCTATGGAAATCCTCACCTATGGGGGTCATATACTAACAATGGCATTTAAATTTTCTTAAAAAAGCTCTAAAAATTTGAGATTTAATAAGTGTAAAAAAACACAAAGTTGTCGAGGTCCTATAGAATTCAATGGGAGCGGCAATTTGGACTTTTAGAGGTTATTATATTTTTTTGTGCTAGAAATTCTCAAATTTTTAGAGGTATTCATATTTTTAGTGCAGCGTTCAGCGTAATTTTCCATTCATACTTTTTTATTTGGATTTTTTAATAAGGGCCAGATTTATCAAAGGTCGAGTTGAAATTTCAAATGGAAAAAATTCTAATTTTGAGCTATTTTTTGTGTACTTCGACTAGGGAATACTCCAAATTCGATTTGAATTTTAAAAAAAATTTGAAAATTTGAATATCGAAATTTATTATGTGGGGCAGATTTATCAAAGGTTGAGGTGAAGTTTCGAAGTTAAAAACTTCGAATTTCTAGCTATTTTTTGTGTATGTCGACTAGGGAATTTGAAATTGAATTTGAAAAAATTTCGAAATTCGAATTTTTTTGAAGTACTGTCTCTTTAAAACTTCGACTTTGACCATTTGCCACCTAAAAGCTGCCAAAGTGCTGTTTTAGCCTATGGAGGACCTCCTACAACCTGTATGGAGGCATTTGTGGGACAAATCGAAGAAACATCTTCAGTAGCGATGAGCGAAATTTTTCGCAAGTTTTGACACAAATATGATGCCCATAGACTGTAATGGGTGCAAAAAATTTGTTGTGCATAAAACAAAATGTTGTCACCCATAGACTTCAATGCGTTTTGGCATTTCATGAATTTTTGGCATAGCGAAATGGGTCAGATTTGCCTATCACTAGTCTTCAATGATTAATCAGCAAGTCCAGTTACTCAAAATTTAATTCTACTAGATATACCATGACCTGGATAATTGAAAACCTTCATAGACACAATGGAAATAAAAATAATACAACTAAGGAGGCCTCTCCAAAACTGCACACATAGGGGTAGATTCATTAATGGGCAAAATTTCACCATCGTTAGCTACACACTAGTAATGGGTGAATTTATTAGCCAGGCGGGAATTTGATGTGAATTCCCACGATTTGCAAAACTGCCAGAAAAAAAATTGCTGGCGCAAAAAAAAAAAAAAAAAAGGACGCCGGCACCGTTTTGCAAATTTTTCGCTGGCGACTTTTCAGTAGTGTTACTTCGGCAGTGCAAACGTTTCTTAGCAAAGATGCGCTAGCGTTCGTTTTTGGCTAGCGTAAATTCACTAGTGATCTTGCGCTTACGTCAGTTTGCATAGGGTGGGTAATTTAAAGTAGTATGTATGTCTTTATTATAAATGTTGGTGCAAATTACCAATTTTTATTACAAATGTCCATGGAACCTTAATAAAGGCAAGAGAGTTAATATAATGCTCTACACATGAGCCCACTTTCAAATTAATGTTATGAAATGTCTGGAGAAAACCAGTTACCCAAAAAAAGTTTTCTAGGACTTTTACAGGCAATCCCGTTTAAAAAAAGGAAAAGTCGCCAGCATTTAACTGCAGCGTTTAATGCATTTTCGGCACACATGTTATGATGTAAGTGACAGAAGATTGAGGAAGATCAGCTGCTTTTAAGCACTTCGCATGGTCTGAGGTGGCAAAGTCAAATCTGGCAAAAGAGGTAAGGTTCAATAAACTCTGCACTTTACTGAATTTGTGGAGTAATGACATTTTGCCAGATGGAAAAAATCATCTGGCCATAGAAATGCAAATGAACGTAAGTGATGGTCTCTTTCGCTAGCGAATTAAGGCCTGTGCCTGTTAGTGAATAGGTGATGTGCCTGCAGATGGTAATGCTGGTGAATTTTAACTAGTGTTAGCCACTTTGTTCCATGATAAAATATAATCAACCACAAGACATATTTGCACCAGCAAAGGATGGCATAACAACTGCATGAACAATTGAAGTGGGAGGTCCACTGTTGAGTAGGACTTTCATTGCTATGCCATCTGCTCAAAGGTATCAGGGAAGTATGTACCAGAAGCATGAGTAACTAAAGAAGTGCATTTGCTATTAGCCATTCAAGGGAGATAAGTATTGAATATCTAGCAGGGAATAGGGTTAGAGTACAATTGAAACATAAGGATTATAAAAGCAATTTTGTGCCAAGATTTTGATCCAAACATAGTGATGGACGAATCTTACCCATTTTGCCAAAAAATTCATGAACTAGTAAAAAAAAATGTTTCATGTTGCACAACATTTTTTTTACTATACATTAGAGTGTATGGATGTTTTTTCTGTGAAACACACCAAAATATTTTACTCATCCCTATAAGAGTACAGAAGCATTTGTATATGTTCAATTGGAATACCTTTATAAGCTGATACATAACATCATATTAGATAAATTCACTATGCCTAAGGAAGGGCCCCTCCTGTCATGTCATGTTGATTATTTTTATTTTTTTCATCATGGGTATGATCAATAAATATATTATTTTCATGTGATTATACTTCTGATGGGGTTTAGCCTCCTTAGTTTTGCAGTTATGATTTATAATTGATTGGAGATGTCCATCTGACCATCAAAACAAGGGATCCTTTAACGTGCTCTCCCATAGTGGAAGCATGTAAGAAATAATGGAGATAATGAAATGAGAAAACACAGACAAATAAAAATGCTCTGCCCACTTTTTTAGACTATGATGTTAAATGAGAGTTTGTCTGACTTTACACTTTTCCTATTTTTCTCTTGTTATTTGTTATAACTTAAATAAAGACATTCTCTTTCAATACATTGGTTTAGATGTTAGCTTTGACATAAAATACATAATACATAAATGCTTAAATGCACAATGGCTGCCTATGAATGGGAAGGCATATATTGATCTCTCTCTGACTTGAAAAGATTTTGTTGCTGATCCCCTCAAGTAAACATATGGTCGATATGTTGCTTCCTATTTTGTGGGGAAATAATTCAGTTAGATATGAGCTTCTGTTGTGTTTTCAAAAAAATAAATAAATAAATTTTGATCTTAAGTTTTCCTTGCCATTTATGTAAAATGTTACAACCACGGACAGTAGTGATTGGCGAATTTATTTGGCAGACGAACCATTTGGCCAACGAATACATTCACGAAAATTTGCCAGCGACAGTTCTTCTGCGTAAAAATAAATGGATGCTGGCATTTCGCAATTTTTTTGCCATTTCGCAAATTTCACGTGAAAGTCCCGAATTTTTGACGAAGCGAAACGTCCCAAATTTGCCTTTCACTAACGGACAGTGCTGCATTTCATATAGGAATTTGAGGAAGCAGCTTATGCGGGACTGCACATGGGTGCCTATATAAACAAAATACATATATATATATATATTTTTCTTTTGTGTAAACCTCTGTTCATGCATATCCCAGTACAGATAACTGGCAAAATAAAGGTAACACTTCAGTATACAAGAGATACAAATAATATTGAAATCACACGCAGACACTGTTTCATTTCTGATCTAAATAAGTGTAACACCTATTTGGGCCATACAGGGTTAATTCACCAGCTAGAACACTAGAGCATGGGTTATACACGACTTACACCCAGGGCAGGGCCTTCGCTAAGTGGAAGTGTTCCCTCTATGGTGTAGTGCAACTACATCACCCCAGGCTACTGTGCACACAAAAACACGGGGGCGCCAGGAGGTTCTTAACAATCAGGAACGGTTTATTATGCCAAAAAGGGCAAATGACCACAGGTTTCAGTACTCACGCAGGAGCTTGAGGAAAACAGCATATTGAGAGTTCACACAGAACAAGGCAGGCTCACACAGAGAGTACACAGGCAAATGCAGTACAACCTTTCCCTCCTGGAAGTTGTCAGGAAAGCAGCTTCTACCCTACAGTCCCTCTTCACTGAGGTCCCTGACTGGAGGCAACACACAGAGCCTCTGGGAAGCTACTCCCTTTCTGCAAATCCTTGTTGGAGATTCAGCTGCTCTTTCTCTCTATCCTATCTGCCTTTCTCTCCTAGAGAGACTATGACAAGTCTGCCCTAGTATATCTGTTCCTCATTCACGGGGTCACCTGGTCCCCGACTTGGACACATGCCTTCTTCTGGGCCTATTGCACTCAGTCCCCCTGAGTACATCCAGCTGGAATCACATCCAGAGGCAAAAGAGAAAGAGGCCACTCCCTGCTCACACTATATAGGAGTGTGTCAGAGCAGTGTCATCAAATCTCTCAGCCTATCACTGTAAAGGTTATTTTGTAACAGGGATTATACCCAATAACCCAAGGAAATGGTGAAAAGATTAACTCTATAGGGCCTGTATCCCTATAGGGCCCTACATAAGCAAATATCTCTCAAGGGTGCATCTCTCAAGTAATGTGTAAAACTGCTAGACTAATATTTTCAAAGCAAAGTTCATTCAGGGCTTATGCTGTGAAATCTTCAATTGATATTATGTGTTTTTGATTGCAGTCTGCAGGACTCTCCAAAACAAATCTCTGTAGGGAACCTCAAATGGATACTAGGGTGCAGTATCCTTAATTAATCAAATAATTAACCAAAATATGTATAAGAAAAAATGCCAATTGACTTTAATGCATTTGGAATGAAAAAAATTGTCGTGTGAATAAAGATTTCCCGAGCGAAAAAACGCCCATTGACTTCAATAAGTCAATAAATTTCGCCATGATTTTGTTGCAGCTTTACAAATTTTTCAGCAAAGCAAAAAGGGAACGGATTCACCCGTCACTAAAAACAACTCTGGCAGATCTGTTGTTTGCATATCGTAATATTACACACACCTTGAGAAATTTTCCACTTATTTTCCACAGTTTTTTTTTCAGCAAATTTAATTTTACACAGCATAATAAATATGTGTAATAGTAGATTTCTTGACCAGTCAACCAGAGGTAATGTCTAAAATCTAAGAAATTGGCAACATGGGAGTCTTTTTTCCATTGAAAAAGCAGTTGTAGCTTAGTGAATAAAAGTCCTCCTAACAATGTAGGGCATATCTGTAGCAGTATACTGAGTGAAAACTGCTTGTGATTTTGCCTTCCTATTGACTCAAATGCAATTCAGCAAATTTTTACACCAGTTAAATTTTGACACAAAGCAAAACATGGCAGATTTGCTCAACACAGTCAACAAGACATGAAAGTGAGGAAACATTTTTATTGGTAGCTCCAAAGCAGAAACTAGGTACCATAGAGAATGGCTATATACTGTATATATTCGAGTATAAGCCATCCTGAGTATAAGCCGAGGTACCTAATTTTACCTCCAAAAATTGGGAAAGCTTATTGACTTGAGTATAAGCCTAGGGTGAGAAATGCAGCAGCTTCTGGTGAGTTTCAATCAAGAAATTGATGGTTTCTGCTCCCATTGGAGGTGCCTGCGTCTTGTTTTTGGATGCCGGCAACCTTTCTTGGACGCCGGCGAATATTCTTGGAGACTATTCTTGGACGCTGGCGACTATTCTTAGGCGCCAGCGACTATTCTTAGACGCCGGCGACCGTTTTTGTGCTTGACCCGAGTATAAGCCGAGGTAGAGTTTTTCAGCATATTTTGGGGGCTGAAAAACTCGGCTTATACTCAAGTATATACTCTAGTTTGCTACAAAAATGTGTGCAACAAAAGAAATTGTTGTGCATCTAAATATTCGCGACAAAACGTTTTACAATTTTTATGGTGAAACATGACAGATTCACTCACTATAAGTCAGCCACTCCAATTTAAAATTGCTTACTCACCCAACTCGAAACACACATCAACCAAGTTTATGTTGCGTCTGTGGTGTCTTCAAGCATTCAAACAATAGTCAGTTATAAAAAGGAAAACATTAAGGGGGTTATTAACTAAACTCTGAAAATCTGTTTTTTTTCCCCCGCAAAGCAAATTTTCAGAAAAATGTAATAATAAATAAGAGTAAAAAACCAGAGTGGATTTGATCAGAGTTTGTAGCAGAAAGTGCTGAGATAAAATCAGACTTTCATAAATAACCCCCTAAAAGTGCAGACTTATTTATTTAAAATGAATGTACCCCCCACAACTGGGTATCTCAGAAAATAACAGGAATTAAAAATGTTGTGCAATTAAAGGAGAACTAAACCCCCAATAAGAATAGCCCAATCTACTACACTAGATAGTCCCCCTCCCTGTCCCCCCCACGCATAGTTCATTACTCCTGAAAATGTCACTAACAGTATGCTCACACATCTGTGTAGCAAAGCTCATGGGTGATATCTTCCAGATCTTCCGACTTCGTCTGTAAGGGTGCACCATATTGGTGCATGTGCAGTTGAGCAGTCCGGTATTCATAGCAACTGCACATGCACCAAAAGAGCTGTAAACTGCTGAAGGAAGAGGATCGGAAGAAGACTGAAGATCCAGAATATTGTGCCCATGAGCTCCGCTGCGCTACTCTGCACAGATACGTGAGCATACTGTTAGCAGCACTTTCAGGAGTAATGAACTATGTGTGGGGGGAAGTTCTCGTTTAAAACAGATATATTGCCACTGATTCTAATCCTCAATGTGTTTCACATGGACCATCACACTTATTCAGAAGGAATATCTGCATCCCCACCCTCACTTTAAGGGGGTTAGTTAGCAAAGGTCGAATTTTAGAGTTTTATGTATATTCCTCGAATTAACTCACAATTTGAATGGGAATTTTGGGATTAACAACCCAAACACTCGAATTAATCAAGTTTTCAGCAGCAAAAAACTCAAATCACTCAAGTTTTCAGGCAAACCCCTCCAAATAAAACTCTGCCATTGACTTCTACATGACCTTGACAGGTTTTAGACAGTGTATTCTCAGATTCAAGCTATTTTCAGGGTCAGTATAAAAATCTCAAAAAAAAAAAACCAAAACATTTTCATAGAAAACACAACTGGAACCTTAATAAATCTGCCCCTATCCTTAAAAAAAAATCAAGTTTAATCTACATATGGTGATCTCACAATACATCTTTTCAGGACTGACTGAATCTGTGAATATCCTTTACATGTTCAATCAGAGCTGGAAGTAGGATTAAGTGAGGTGGCTAATAATGCCCCCACCTCCCTAAGCACATGCCCATATGCATACAGTATATAGTGAGGCAGATGTGTGACCATGGTAATGGTTCAAGTGGGGCTTCTCTCCCCAATACTTATGCCCCTCAAACCAGGCTTTATTGTATATAGTGAATAATGTATGCCCTATTTTAAAATACAAGGTTATTACAGTATAAGTCACTGATGAGTTATATAACTAGGGGGGGATTGTGGATGCACACCTAAGGCCAATTTCAAAAAGTTAAAAGCCCTGTCTAAATGATTCAAGTAAATATGCAAGTGCATGTAATTTTAAAACAGGGTTTTTTTGTTACAAAGTTATGATCATAATATTGATAAGCCACCATACCACGTCAAGGTAAAACCCCACATGGTGGTCCCTAACTTATTTATCTTTAGTCATAGTAAAAAAGGAATATTACCTCTCTGTGTAGTAACAATTCTTTATGTAAACATCTCCTGTGCTTTGGTTTCAAACTCTGTGCTAAATCCTCCCCCACAGCATGGGTAAGTTCAGCAGGTTAAACCTTGCTCGTTTATTGCGGATGCAACGTTTCGGGGCGTGACCCCTTTCTCAAGCATGCTTGATGCTTGAGAAAGGGGTCACGCCCCGAAACGTTGCATCCGCAATAAACGAGCAAGGTTTAACCTGCTGAACTTACCCATGCTGTGCCGGTGTGTCCTGTTTTTACGCTGTTTTTGAGGTTGCCTATTCCCTCTGACATCGAGCACCTGGGAGTCGCTGAAGTCTGGACGGCCAGGGTGTGCGAGTGTAAGTCTTTCTTTTTACTAAATCCTCCCCCGCCACCTGCTAAGCGGCTTTTAAGAGGGAGAGACTGCCTTAACCAACGCCCATTTTAGAAAAGTAGAAGTCAGGTGTTGTAATTAAAAACAAAGTAGAGTGATATGTGCAGTTGCACAATAGTGTGTCTACATGTGTAAGTGAAATGTGACGGTGTGTATGGTAGTGGTAAGGGAAAGTGTATGTGTATTTAGGAATGTGTATGAATGTAAGCATAGAATAGAAGGGTGTAAAAGAGAAATAAGTGAATGACAATAAGTGTGTGTGTACATAGAAAAGTGTCTAATGGGACGTTGGTTTTTTACGGCTAGATCCTCCCATGCCGCTAGCATCTATGGCTTTTAAGGGAGACAGATTGCACAAACCAAGGCACAACAAGTGAGGGGGACCACCAAAAGTAAAAAGGGGGGGGGGTATGAGGGTGCAATAACCACATGAGCTTAGCCAAAGCTCCTGGCAAATACAAAACTAGGGGGGATTGTGGCTGCACACCTAAGGCCAATTTCAAAAAGTTTAAAGCCCTGTCTAAATGATTCAAGTAAATATGCAAGTGCATGTAATTTTAAAACAGGGTTTTTTTGTTACAAAGTTATGATCATAATATTGATAAGCCACCATACCACGTCAAGGTAAAACCCCACATGGTGGTCCCTAACTTATTTATCTTTAGTCATAGTAAAAAAGGAATATTACCTCTCTGTGTAGTAACAATTCTTTATGTAAACATCTCCTGTGCTTTGGTTTCAAACTCTGTGCTAAATCCTCCCCCGCCAACTGCTAAGCAGCTTTTAAGAGGGAGAGACTGCCTTAACCAACAGTCTCTCCCTCTTAAAAGCCGCTTAGCAGTTGGACCACCATGTGGGGTTTTACCTTGACGTGGTATGGTGGCTTATCAATATTATGATCATAACTTTGTAACAAAAAAAACCCTGTTTTAAAATTACATGCACTTGCATATTTACTTGAATCATTTAGACAGGGCTTTAAACTTTTTGAAATTGGCCTTAGGTGTGCATCCACAATCCCCCCTAGTTTTGTATTTGCCAGGAGCTTTGGCTAAGCTCATGTGGTTATTGCACCCTCATACCCCCCCTTTTTACTTTTGGTGGTCCCCCTCACTTGTTGTGCCTTGGTTTGTGCAATCTGTCTCCCTTAAAAGCCATAGATGCTAGCGGCATGGGAGGATCTAGCCGTAAAAAACCAACGTCCCATCGCCAAACGAGCGGATCTATCCGTGTATGGCCACACAGTAGCATCCAATCATTGTATGTGTGACGTGATTAAGAATACCTCCTCCGTATAAACAATAAGGACCAGGACTGGGTGTAAGACGTCAGGGTTCAGCCTTGTTTTACCTGGAAGCTGAAAATAAATATTCTAAGGGTACTAAGTGTACCAAGAAGAAGGGGTTAAATCGAAATCACCTTTCAAAGCTATAGATAAATAGCCACAGTCACCTTTTTGAAAGCACTGATAACTATTGTTGTTTCCTTTATGGAATAAAATAAGGCATTATATTATACACACACTAAGGGGCAGATTCACTTAGGGTCGAATTTCGAAGTTAAAAATACTTCGAAATTCGACCCTCGAATTGAAATCCTTCGACTTCGAATATCGAAGTCGAAGGATTTAGCGCAAATCCTGCGATCGTACGATCGAAGGATTTTTCGTTCGATTCGAAGGATTTTAATCCAACGATCGAAGGAAAATCCTTCGATCAAAAAAAGGTTAGCAAGCCTATGGGGACCTTCCCCATAGGCTAACATTGACTTCGGTAGCTTTTAGCTGCCGAAGTAGGGGGTCGAAGTTTTTTTTAAAGGGCAAGTACTTCGACTATCGAATGGTCGAATAATCGAACGATTTTTACTTCGAATCCTTCGATAGTCGTAGTCGAAGGTCGAAGTAGCCCATTCGATGGTCGAAGTACCCAAAAAATACTTCGAAATTCGAAGTATTTTTCATTCGAAGCCTTCACTTTAGCTAAGGGGCCGATTCACTCAGCTCGAGTGAAGGGTTCGAATGAAAAATACTTCGAATTTCGAAGTATTTTTTGGGTACTTCGACCATCGAATGGGCTACTTCGACCTTCGACTACGACCTTCGACTTCGATTCGAACGATTCGAAGTAAAAATCGTTCGACTATTCGACCATTCGATAGTCGAAGTACTTGCCCTTTAAAAAAAACTTCGACCCCCTACTTCGGCAGATAAAACCTACCGAAGTCAATATTAGCCTATGGGGAAGGTCCCCATAGGCTTGCTAAGCTTTTTTTGATCGAAGGATTTTCCTTCGATCGTTTGATTAAAATCCTTTGAATCGTTCGATTCGAAGGATTTAATCGTTTGATCGAACGTTTAGCGCTAAATCCTTCGACTTCGATATTCGAAGTCGAAGGATTTCAATTCGAGGGTCGAATTTTGAAGTATTTTTAACTTCGAAATTCGACCCTAAGTGAATCTGCCCCCAAGGGGCCGATTCACTTAGCTAAAGTGAAGGGTTCGAATGAAAAATACTTCGAATTTCGAAGTATTTTTTGGGTACTTCGACCATCGAATGGGCTACTTCGACCTTCGATTACGACTATCGAAGGATTTGAAGTAACTTCGAAATTCGACCCTAAGTGAATCTGCCCCTAATAGTAAATTCCGCAGAATGATATATTCAACAATTCTATACATATATAGACTTTACAGCCTAATTCAAGCTGCAACTTAAAAGAAAATAATCAGCTTTGTCAACTTTATTTCTGCAAAAGGTATGTTTTCATATCTTCAATTTATTCTCGCTAAAAAGGTTTAAAATAAAGGGCAGAAACGACATGCAGTAATTCTATGCAGCTTATTTTTACCAGAAACTGTTTGAGTCAAATAGAAGCAAAAGATGAGGAGGTTAGCTTTGTCAGCTCTATTTCTGAAAGAACATTTAATTTTCTATCTACCGTATTTCTCCGTCACTGAAATAGTATATAGAGGAAAGTAACAAGGACATATTTAGCGATATGATATACAAGACCTTGTAAGCAGTACCAGCAAGTAAATAAAAGTTCAGCCTTGTATAATCTACTCCCTAAAAGAACAATGATAATGGTTTTATAATATAAAAATAAAAACCTTTCATGTTACAAAACTTGAACAAAACTTCTCATGAAATACTGAAATGCTAATAGCAATTGTAACCTTTAGAGATTTGTACAGTTTCAATGTTAAAAGAATATGCTGTATCTTTACTAGTAATTTGAGTTTAATTAGATGTCTGAAAGCTTCTTTCAACTGAAACATGTTCTTTTATTCTCAATACAAAAGTGTAGGCAGTATATATTTTGTTTTTCATTCATTTTATGTTTTTTTTTTGTATTTCTTAAAGATGTCACCCATTGCCCTAGGAATACAACATTAAAAAATACAGGTTGTAATTGGGTATGGGCAGTGATCCTGGTAATCATGTATGGACATACAGTAGGTGATAAATTGCACTTATCACACCATTAGATTTATAACATAGTCAATATCCTGAAACCTTTAAAGAACATGTGAGTTATCAGGGGTAATTTAACGTTTACCCTGGTCCCGTTACCAGTACTAAAAATAAAGTTGAATCTACTTTAGTAAATGAAAGCTCACACAAAGGAACTGATATAAATACATTTTTGATTGCGGTAGGCTGATCAATCCAGCACAGGCAGGTGCTTCTGATTAAAAAAGTTTTAGTACATTAATCATCAAAAATTCTTACATTTATGGGCAGATTTAAAATGGTTGAATTTCGAATTTATGTGAATATTTTTTGACTCTTAATAAATTTGAATATACTCACAACTCGAATGGGAGGTTATTTAAGAAAGAAATGAAACGTCTAATATTTGAGCGAATAGTCCAGACCCGACAATTCTAATTGAATTTGAATCAAATTTTAAGTTTTTCCTCTGAAAAAAACTTGAATGTCAGGAAGGCAATTAACATATTCAAATGATTCAACCTCTGCAATTGACTTGTACATGAACTCGGCAGGTTTTAGGTAGCGAATATTCAAATTTGAACTGTTTCCATGGTTGGGGTGTGATAAATCTCACATTTGTATATACATTCGAATTGGGGGATTAAAATTGAATGTGTGAATTTTGACATCATTTTTTTTCTCAAAAATTCAAATTTTAATTTAGTATTCGACAGTTAATAAATCTGCCCCTTAGCTTCTGGATAGAGCATTTTACAGCTTAAGGAACCCAGAGGATCCCTTTTTGACTTACGTGTATTGAAATAAGACACTATCTATGCAATTTTTCATTTTTGGGAAACAGGTAATTATAGCTACATCTTTTCATACATAGATATCTTAATAAATAGAGATTTTCATCTGGTAACTGACATGACTGATTATAACTAGTGATGGGTGAAAACAGTTCACTAAATACTTTGAAGTTAATGGACTTTTTACTGTGTTTAAAAGTCAATTAAGAGTCAATGGGCCTCTTTTTCTAATTTTTTTGCAGCAAATGCATTGGAGTTAATAGGCTTTTTGCTTTGTTTTTCCTCACATCAAATGCATTTCCCATGTTTCTGCAAATGCAATGAGAGTTTTTTCCTCATCTTTTGTTTTATGTGGAGAAAGAAATGCATAATTTTTTCTAGCTCCAAATGCATTGGTGTCAGTGATGGATTTTTTGTTTTTGCATTTTTTCCTCCATGAAAAAAAAATAGAGTTTTTTCTCTGCAGCAACAAAATGCACTGCAAAGAGTAGAAAATGTGAATGTGAAGATATCTGCCACTTGCAAATCTGTATCAGGCAAACAAAAGTGTTAATTTCTAAATTAGAACCTGTCCATGTGTCCTGTAATTGTAAATTGAAATATAAAGCTATTATGGTTCCTTGATCTGTAGAGAAGCACTCATTCCAAGGCCATGTGTCTTTCTATGGCCATAAAAACCCTGACTGGCTTCTAATAGCGTTATAAAATTAAGTCTTTTATTCTCTGTATAACAAACAATGACGCCCAAGGACTCACAATTAGGTATACAGAAAACAAACATAACCATTGTAATTTTAAAATAGATAATTGTATAAAAACATTTGTAAAATTAACAGTTATATACTAAAATAAAATGTCAAAAATGTTCACTGAACTAAAATATCTTTGCAAGAATAATCATCTTTTAATGTTTAAAGTGTTAGTATCTTTCATGTTTACTTTGATACAAAAAATAGGGAGGATATAGCTACTAAAAAACAAAATGGCTGCAGAAATTATATAGCTGGAAACTGTTTGTTAAATAAGTGTTTTTCTTTTCGGATTGATAATCAATTTTGCTGCAATCAGCACACTAGAAAAATTTGAATGCAAAAAAATTTGTGAAACGGTAAGCATTTCTAAAAACTCAAGAAGTCAATTGCCGTTTTTACATGTGCAACAATTTTGCTTACTCAAAATGCCTTAAAGTCAATGGTCGTTTTTTTTATGGCGACTTTTATGTCCTAATGCATTAAAGTCAATGGTCGTTTTTTCTTTTGGCGACTTTTTTGTTCTAATGCATTAAAGTCAATGGGCGTTTTTTTTCTTATGGCGACTTTTAATGCATTAAGTCATTGAGCATTTATTCTTATGGGCTTTTATTCTCTGCATATTTTTCCACTGCATATTTTCTTCTCAATTTCGCACAAAAAAAAATTTGCACATGGTGAAATTCGGAATTTGAACTTTGGCAACATCTTTACTGATTTTGTCCTTTTATAAATTTTTATCAAACAAATCTCTAAAATTCAAAACCAGCATCAACACCCTATAAGCTTCTATATAAGTAATTGGAGGATATATTTCAACATCCTATTTAGAATCTAAAAAACTTGAGAGTACAAATGTTATGATTGGTATCCCAAACCCAGAACAAACCCCAAGGTCCTGGTCATGGCTCAGTCTTCCACTTTTAACAGCCACCTTTCACGTCAGGAGGAGCACTCCTCTACTCGGGTGCTGCCAGGTCTTAGTTTGAGAGGACCAGGGAGAGAGTTTTGGACAGGCAAGGGAACCGAATGTGGTACAGGATCGAAGAACAGGAAGCATGGTCGAGGGACAGGCCCAGTCGATACCAAACAGGAGCAGGCAGTACAGATACAGCAGATTGAAGAGTAGTAGGGTTCACAGGCCAGGTCAAAACATACCAATATCAAAGTACAGAGCGGGATCAGAAAGAATAGTCAAAGTACAGGCAAGGTGAAAACATAGCTTAAACAACTTGGAATAGCACCCAGGAACTAGCAATCAGAACATATATTGGGCAATGATGCAGGGCAGGGACCTTTATAGGCAGCCTAATGGGTTACACTGATCACATGGGACTAGATGGGGCGAGATTGATAACAACTGAACCAAGCCATGCCTATTTGCAATTACTAGTATAGCACATAGAGCAGGGCTAACTCAGACAGCCCAAAAACACCAGACCCCTAGTTCAATTCCAGCTAGGATAGTACAATAAAATTGTAATAAAAATTTTGAATGCATTGAATTTGTATCATTTTCAAATTAGAACATTTTGAAAAATCCCATTTGAAATTTTTTTTGGATGTAATAAATATTGAACATTACAGATTTGGAAAACAATTGAAATTCCTTTGTAAGGGATTCTGGCATTTTTATGGTATAGTTTTTATTACTAAATTCACTGTGCATTGCAAGTAATTAATTATACTATTTAAATGTTTTTCCTAAACTAATACATTATTTTTTAGTTGAAATATTGGTGTATAGACAGCCATCTGTAATAAAAGAAACTCACCCTGGTGGTCTAGGGGTGCGGCGGGGACTCCCGCTGTGCCGCTCCTCTCTCTGCTCTGTCGCCGCTTCTTAGGGCGTGCGCGTCTTGTCTTCTTTATAGACGCGGATGTGCTGGCGTGATGGCGCGCAATGGCGCGAAATTCAAACGCTCAAAAATGGGATTTTGGCTTGTAGATCATTGCCCGTGATAGGAATTTGTTCCTGGAGCTTTCTGAGCGTTTGCTAATCTGTTTTGAACCTGTTTTGATTCCTGTTGTGACCCCTGCATGGCTTTTGACTATTCTGACCTCTGGATCCTGACCTTTGCCTGAATACCGACTACTCCTTCTGCTTAACCCTTCGGATTGACTTCCTGGTTTGACCCTTGCCTGCCTGACTATGTTTACTCTATGCCTGCCCCGACCCGGCCTGATCTGACTACTCTATTGCCTAATGCCTTGTATTATGACCTTCAGCCCAAAGACTCTCGCTAACAGTCGTGCCCCTCTGCCTATCCAGAACATCTGGCCTTGCACCTCTCGTTTAAGTCCTGGTGGCATCCAAGTAGCTGAGGGCTCCTCCCGAGGCCAAAGGCGGTCACAATACAGGTGAAGCACAAGCCGAGACCAGGGGGCTTGGCATTTGTTCTGGTGTTGGGTGCCGACCATGACATTATCTCAAGCAGGCATCTCAAGAAAAGAGTGTGGAAGCCTCCCTGTATGGTGAGAACCCCAGAGTGGGGAAACGTTTTGGATGTGTGCGGTTTACATACTGATGAACTGTGTTCCTGTGACTTTATGTTGGGAAGAGTTTTCCAAAATAAACCTGTGTTTTTGCCTGAAGACACAGTGTCCCTGTCCTTATGCTCCTGATCCTACACTTACCTGTCTACCATAGCTAATTTCCCCCAAAAACTGCATGTACAGGCAGACAGCATGTCATAATACATACTGTAGACATTTGAATTAGAAAATAGGGCATCTGATGGGACGCGGGGAAGGCTCACACTAGAGGGGAGTATGTATCACTGATCTCTGCCAAACGTAAAGAGACTGAGGCTGACATTGAGGGTGCCAGAGTGGAATTGACCTCTCGGGAGCGAGAGCTAATCACCTCTCCTACGGACGAGGCTAAACAAAAACTGGCAGCGGCGCAGAGGCATATTGACCTGTTGCTGATTGATAAATTCTCCCAGAGTGAACTATATAGGAAAGCTGCGTGGTACGATAAGGGGGATAAAAACGGGCAGCTGTTGGCCCTTCTAGCTAAGGGGGAAGTCCCACATACAGTGATACATGGAATAACTGGTGTAGGAGGGGATCTACTAGTGGAAAAACAGCAGTTGGTTGATCGGTTTAGGCAATACTTTCAAGATACTTACGCTGCTCTTCCCCCGACTCCCACAGAACATTTAGTAGCTTATCTGGCCCGCATTGATCTTCCTCTTCTCTCGGGTCCTCTGAGGGATGCTCTAGAAGAGGACATAACTCCTGATGAGATAGAGAGAGCCATTGTAGATATGCCTGCAGGACGCTCCCCGGGTCCAGATGGCCTTCCGGCTGAGTGGTACAAGGCCCACGCTAAAATTCTTACTCCTAGACTAACTACACTGTTTAATAATGTGTTACACAGTAAGTCCCTCCCAGAGTCCTGTTATATGGCCCACATTGTCCTAATTCCAAAAGAGGGGAAACCGCCAGAGTTTTGTGACTCATACCGTCCTATCTCGTTGCTGAACTGTGATGCCAAGATTTTTGCTAAGGTCCTGGCTAATAGGGTTAAGTCAGTGATTGCAGACTTAGTGCATCCGGACCAAACTGGCTTCATGCCAAGCAAAGTACGGACATTAACATTCGGAGACTGTATAACAACCCGGCTCTTGGCCACAGTAATAAAGGCAGTAGAATAGTGGTGTCTATCGACACGGCCAAAGCGTTTGACACCATCTCGTGGGCTTATTTATGGGAGGTCTTGACTAAATTTGGATTTGGGCAGCGCTTTCTGGTTTGGGTCCGGGCCCTGTACTTTAAACCCAAAGCTAGGATCTTGGTGAATGGTTCGCTGTCAGACGTGGTGCAGCTGGGGAGGGGGACCCGACAGGGATGCCTGCTCTCCCCACTACTGTTCACCCTAGCCATAGAGCCGTTAGCTACACTGATTAGGGACTCCCCGGAGATAGAGGGTCTGAACGTTGGCAGAATTGTAGAGAAAATTTCATTGTACAGATGAAGCCACTTGGATTTGTGAGTTAAATGCGTCATGACTCAGGGGTAATTGAAGAAACTGTGTTATCTTAAGTCATCTTAACTCATTTAATGCATTTAACCTTTTCATTAGCATACCAAAGCTCCATTGTTCACAATGGTGAATGCTTTAATTAGATGGGATGTTGTGACGCAGTTTTCTGTGTTAAATGAGATAAATGGGATATCTGTGTTTAGTTATTCTGTGTCAAACAGACAAACCAAAGTGGCTGCATCTGTATGCCGATGACATGCTTCTATATTTAGCCAATCCCCACAGGGCCTTAACTAAGGCTTTGGAATGTATTGAGGAATTTGGGGAATTTTCTGGATTGCGCATTAACCAGTCGAAATCAGTTGTGTTCCGCTCGACCCTCTACCCCCGGGGACACCAGAGCGACTGGGGCAATTGAAGGTGGTACAATCCTTTAAATATCTTGGGGTTGTAATTCAGGCAGATTTTAAAAAGTTTGAGGAGTGTAATTTAACCCCAGTTGTCAAAGCTCTTAGTACAAAAACGGAGGTCTGGCGGGATCTACCTCTTTTTCTCCCAGGGAGAGTTAACTTATTCAAAATGGTTTTCCTCCCCAAATTTTTGTATTTATTTCACAACTCGCCCATAATACCCCGGAACCAGTGGTTTAAGTATGTCGATTCCATTTTGCGTACCTTCCTTTGGGCTGGGGAACACCCTCGGATGAACCTTAGAACCCTACAGGCACCTACAAATGGGGGGGGCCTTGCTTTGCCCAATCTTAGGTCATATTTTTTTGCGAGCCAACTTGTCTATGCGCATTGGTGGGTTGTTCCACAGTCCGACAACCCTTCTACCATGCTTGAAGCTGTGCACATGGGCTCCTTAGAGGCTCTGGCTAAGATACTATATAGAGGTACCTCCTTGCAGTGTTCGATTACAATTACAATGGCAACAGTGGTGGGGGTGTTTCAGAGAGCACTAAAGCTGGTCCATAAGGCTAGACCTGTGTGGTCCTGCTGGACGCCTCTTTGGGGGAATGGTAATCTCCCAAATCTCAGGGATATGCCGGAGGTGAACTGTTGGGCTAGTCGGGGTGTCAAAACCTTGGCCGATGTCAGTGAGCAGGGGGATCTGAAACAATTCCAGAGCCTACAGCGTGCTTTCCGACTGCCCCACTCCATGTTTTTCCGCTACCTCCAGCTCAGGCATGCCTTCCAAACCCAATTTCCCAGTCGGCCCATTGAAATAGTGGAGACTACCCTAGAAGTCTATTTGAGGAAAGAGGACATAAAAAAACCCACCTCCTGGTTCTATACCATCCTGGAAAGGGCTGGTCCCGATCCACTTGACAGGGTACAACATAAATGGGCTAGGGATATTCCAGGTCTAGATGAGGGGATGTGGACGGACGCACTGAAACAGGTCCCACTCATTACCATGTCTGTTAGAGACAGGTATATCCAAACTAAGTTTTTGAACAGAGTATACCTTATGCCTTCTAGACTTGCAAGAATATATCCTACGGTTTCAGACCAATGCACCAAATGTAATCAGGAGGTAGGCACGGTTATGCATGTATTCTGGAACTGCTCGAGAATCCAGGAGTTCTGGGGTGAGGTCCTGCACCATACCTCTCTAGTCTTGGATGTCCCTAGCTTTAGAACTCTGTTAGTTTGTCTGTTGGGAATAATGGATAATTTAGGGCTGAAGCCTGCAGTTAAGCTTTGCTACCTACAACTGCTATATTATGCTAAAAAATCTATCCTTTTGCATTGGAAATCGACTGAACCCCCGACTGTTACCTTCTGGAAAAGTCAGGTTAACAACGTCCTTCCTTACCAAAAATTGGTCTATATCACAAGAGGGTGCCCCAAGAAGTTTGAGGGCGTCCGGGGAGCATGGTTGAACTATGAAGCCGCTCATTAAGATTGGGGTTTATGTGTGATGATACGCTGTCTGCTGGTTCCACATCCATTATATATGATTTGTCTTGTTTATAGTTTTTGTCTATGTGTCTGTGTTGTTGAAAAATCCAAAAATAAAAACTTTTTAAAAAAAAAGAAAATAGGGCATCTGACCTTTTGGCCACACCAAACAAAAAAAAACCTCATTATTTCAAACTCAAAACATATTTTCAAACTCATTGCTGAGGATTGCCATTTTGCAAATTTTGGGAAACAGATACTTTAAATATAAACTTTTAACTGCCACTAAATATTGCACTTTTCTGATAATTTAGGGGGTAAGTAATAAAGATATATTGTAATGAAAAGGTCAATGCTTTGGGTAACTGTCCAGTTGCAGTAATCCATAACAACTAGGTAAAGGTGTTTTTAAACAAATACTTGTTTCCTCCTGATTGGTTGCTATTAGTAGGGATGCACCGAATCCACTTTTTTGGATTCGGCCGAACCCCCGAATCCTTCATGAAGGATTCGGCCGAATACCGAACCGAATCCGAACCCTAATTTGCATATGCAAATTAGGGGTGGGAAGGGGAAAACATTTTTTACTTCCTTGTTTTCTGACAAAAAGTCACAATTTCCCTCCCTGCCCCTAATTTGCATATGCAAATTAGGTTTCGGATTCGGTTCGGCCGGGCAGAAGGATTCGGCCGAATCCGAATCCTGCTGAAAAAGGCCGAATCCTGGCCGAATCCCGAACCGAATCCTGGATTCGGTGCATCCCTAGCTATTAGTGATGAATTATGTATCCTTTTATTACATAAGTCCTAAACATCTGATATAAATCTAAACAAGAGGAGGAAAGGCAAAATGAGATTAAAGGCTAGACTAAACTAAACTTTGACCAAACATCAACATATGCTAAAATCCAAGAAGGAACAGAAGACACAGTGAAAAAAGGTGAGATATTTTTATTTAGCTACATTAATAAATTAGCAATAAAGGAACAGTAAGACTAAAAACAGTGTGTGTGGAATATATTGATGGAGACATAGCAAATTACTTAAACTAAAAATACTGTAGTACTCACCTTGAATATTTTGCTCAGATTTGAGAGAGAGTCTTTACAAGTAAATGAATAGCACAGAAGAGCATGTGAATGTGGTGGGAGGTGGAATGGAAATTGAATGGTTATTAGCTTTTTTTTTTTTCACCCAAAACTGAGCAAGTGGGTTTGTGATGGCTCCACAAATACCTTTAGAGAGGCTTTCAATGAGACTAAAGTAAGGAGTAGAATGTCCATCAGGACAAAATCAAACAGGAACTCTAATATTTTACTAGACAACTGGATAGTAGAGTTGACAAATAGGCCATGGTCAGTGCAGCTATATAGACAACATATTCAGCTAAGATTAGGACAGGCAACTGGGAACTGAGAGTTAGCAATGACAAGTCAAGACAATGTGGAAGTCAAGACAATGTACCAACAGAAGGATATTACAAAATAATTTCAAAGCTAAGCAAATAGTCAGTAGTAACAAAAAGTAGGAGCACTATCTGGATGATACAAATATGTTAAAGAAATGTGTGCGACGTGAGTCATTCTAAAATAGCTTGAGTATTTATACATTATAGTTTAGGTTTTAGTGTAACTAATGCGGATGCACAAATGACTTAAAAACACAGGTGTACGCCTGCATAAATTACCATGCACACCAATTGCCCCTTGACACTAGTGGTAATTAATGATGAACGAAATTTTTGCCAAGTTACTCAGTGAAAAAGAGTCTAACAAAATAACTGCCTTTTGCACAAAGTCTGCATGAAGAGAGAAAGGATATCTGGTGATTTCAATTAAGTGAGCTCCGATACATC
The DNA here is from genome assembly GCA_038501925.1 of Xenopus petersii. Lineage (NCBI taxonomy): Eukaryota > Metazoa > Chordata > Amphibia > Anura > Pipidae > Xenopus > Xenopus petersii. The sequence continues at coordinate 177,575,634 of CM076674.1, read as the reverse complement.
TTCTAGGCAAAAGGAGCCCCCTATAAGATAGAATGAGGAAAAACAGATGATGAAGGAAGAATAGTGAAGATAAACTTGATTATTTCAGAAATGGTACAGATTTTTTAATTGATTGTATTTAGAAAGTTTCTTATTTCAGTATGCTGAAGCCAATATTTTCATTTTCACGATAGTTACCCTTTAACATAGGTTGCTTTTATAATTAATCTAGGACATATTATATTTAAAACAATGATATGTAGTATCAAGTTTTAGGGGCAAATTTACTTATGGTCGAATATCAAGGGTTAATTAACCCTCAATATTCGACTGCCGAAGGTAAATCCTTCGACTTCGATATTCGAAGGATTTCGTTCGGTCGAATGAAAAATCGTTCGATCGAACAATTAAATCCTTCGAATCGTTAGACAGTACTTCGACAATCGAATGGTCGAATAGTTGAATGATTTTTAGTTCGAAACGTTCTATTCAAAGTCGTAGTCGAAGGTCGAAGTAGCCCATTCGATGGTCGAAGTAGCCAAAAAAAACATTCGAAATTCGAAGTTCTTTTTCTTCTATTCCTTCACTTGAGCTAAGTAAATGGTCCCCTTATTGTTGTTAAATATGAAGTTAAAATCACTTGAAAAAAAATTCCATGTGATGACAAGGTTTCTTTGTCCTCAGAATAGTATAAAAATGTTTGGAAATTAACTTGACATTATGGGGCCCATTTACTTAGCTCGAGTGAACGAATAGAGGAAAAAAAACTTCGAATTTCAAATGTTTTTTTGGCTACTTCGACCATTAAATGGGCTCCTTCAACTATGACTTCAAATTGAATGATTCGAACTAAAAATCGTCGATTATTCAACCATTTGATAGTCGAAGTACTGTCTCTTAAAAAAAAAAACTTTGACCTCCTAGTTCACCACCTAAAACCTACTGAAATCAATGTTAGTGGAGTGGAGTGAGGTTGCAGAATGTTGTGTTTATATTTTATTAATATAAGGATACAAGGATATTTTACTGTCAATACAAACTAAAAACTATACAGTGTATTGAAATTACATTTCACAAAAACTCCTCAATGAAATATTTTAAATTTACAATAAATAAATAAATAAATAATAATACTTCCAAAAGTTCCACATTTTTGTTTTACCTTTTTATCTTTATTTTTTTAAGAATGGCCTAATAGAAAAGCACAATTCCATTTCCTATTTTGTTTCCATCCATCCAAGGGGTTTCACAAATTAAAGAAAAAAATCAAGCACCAGTGAGTCTAGCCATTCCTATTTCACCTTATAATTCATTTATAATCTATACTCATTTATTTAATCCAAATTACCATTCATCTATTTAAATCTGAAATAATATAATTAAGTTTCAATACCTACTATATGCCCTAAATATGTGACCCAACCCTCTCCGATCCATAAAGTGGCATGTGCATAGTGCAAGTGATCATTTACTACTTCAAGTAATCCATAATCTATTTTAATCCAAAATGCACATTTACATCAATTTATAAAAGTGACAAGTGCATTTTAAATTTGATTTGCAACTAATCCCCTCATCATCTCTAAGAAATGTCTATTCCGTTCAATAAAGTGTCATGTAAATGGTAATAGTGAACATTTACTACCACACTATTCCATAGTCTACTTTAATCCAAAACGTGCCCACTTACTTCAATCTAAAGTGACAAGTGCATTTAAATGTATTTAAAACTAATCCTCTCATCATCTCTAAGAAATGTCTATTCTGTTCAATAAAGTGTCATGTAAATGGTAATAGTGAACATTTACTACCACAAGTATTCCATAGTCTATTTTAATCCAAAACGTGCCCACTTACTTCAATCTAAAGTGACAAGTGCATTAAAATGTATTTAAAACTAATCCTCTCATCATCTCTGAAAGTTCCTGCTCATAATAATGAGTTCAAAATCCTGAGTGCTTGAGGAAAAACAACTTTTATAGTATCTGGACTTTACCAACCCAATACTATGGAACCTTCTACCCAATGTTAAGAGAGAGAACAATATATGAGAAGGACGGAAAAAATATCCCCCACTACGCTATTTGCCCGTCAAATGACATGCTTCTTATACGTTGAGTTGAGAAACAGGCAAAATTGGGCTTCCTATAATTCTTTCTGCTGTCTTAATTATTCTCTGCTAGGATGTTTGCTCATTTATCAAACTATTTCCAAACCAAACTGTAATATTACTACATAGGACACTCTCAATGGTGCCCCGATAAAAATATGTTGAGATTTGGGAAGGAAAGCTGGCTTTTTTCGATTTAAATAAGAAATAAAGCCGCTGGTTCCCTTTCTTAGTAATAGAAGCAGTATTTCGATTCCACATAAGATTGTCTGCCAAATTTACTCCAAGAAACTTCACTTTCTAACTATTTCAACATCATTACTTATTTTCAGTGGAGGTAAAACAGCAGACTTCCTTCTAAAATCAATTACCATATCTTTGGTCTTTCAATATTTACGTTTAAATTGTTCTCCTGACACCACTTGACCAATTTCTTAACCTCCTTCCTATATAAGGAAGCATCCTTGTTACTAATAAGGCCCACTACTGTAGTATCATCTGCAAATTTTATAATATGATTTGAGCTATACAGGGCCACATATTCATAAGTTAAAGGAGTAAGCAGCAGTGGAGTGAGCACACATCCCTGGGGAGGATTTTGGAATTGTCGTTTCCGGGGCCTGTCATACATTTTGTATAGATATCACCCCCAAACTTTGCTACCTAGCTAGATAAACAGAATTATGTTGTTACAAATATATACACAATTGTGTTATCTGCATTGTAAACATTGATTGTTAGCCTAAATTATAAATATGTCAATATAACAAGTTCCTACGTGATCAATTAAAAAAAAAGTTTGCAATGACAATATTATTGTAAGCTAATGGAATGTTCTTATTTGTTTTAATGTTCTACATCAAAAAAGTTAAGAAATGTATAATTTGCACATATAACTTCTATCATCCCAAGCATAAATATGTCCTCTTAAACTTTGCTGAATATTCTGTACAATTGAATAAAATTGGTTTTATTAGATGCAGACAATATTTATTTTCATAAACAAAAACAAATCATTTATATCAATTCACCTGAATTCTTTATCTGTTATTGAAATGCTGATGCACCAGATTTTTGATAAGATAATGTAGCACAAGCAATACAGATTGTCATACAGAAATAGTAAAATTTATTTTATTCTCCCTTCAAATTACATTCACTTGCAAACTATATATTCTCTGTGAATAACTGAAAGTATTCATATTCTACATCCAAAATAAAAATAGATGAGATGAAAATAGAGCTTAAATTTAAGCACCCATCACTTGAGAAGTATAACCATTATCTTTGGAGGCTCACTATCCCCTTTTAAATATTCATGAATCAGCCCATCAGGCAACAGCTAAGCTTCTATTTTAGTTAAAACAGCACTACAGAAATATGTCAGTCCACGTTCTGGATGGTGCACATGTTTGCTTGGAAACATCTTATTTTACGAAAAAAGTAGTGTACATTTTGAAAAGCAAAGCAATAATCATGGAACTTAGTCTAATAAAAGCAGAACATTTCCATATGAATTATGGTATCTATCTAGAACTCTGTTACAAGGTTTTTAAAAAAGAATCACAAAAGAGTATTGTGCACATGTATTTCAAGGGCTTTATTTAACATCCTCTAGTAACACTTGGGGGGGATTTATCAAAATCTTATTTTTCTGATTTTTAAGTAAACAACGTCTTACCACAAACGTACCTCTACAATTTGACCTTATTTATAAATGAAAAAACTTCATAAAATTGGTTCTGAAAAAACTCAAAAAAACTTGAGTTTTTTTGCAAAAAAACCCCACAAATTTTGCCATGAAAACCCCCTAAACCCCCTGAATTGTTTAGATTTTTCACCCAAACTCAAGGCAGACCATCAAATTTGAAATGGGACCTTTTCCTCTGACTTCTAAAGAACCCCAACAGCTTGGAGATGGAGATTTTCAGATTCTGACTTTCAGCAGCCTCGGGATTGTCATCATGAAAAAAAAATTTCAACAAAAAATTCATGCAGGATGAGTTCCCTATTGACTCTGGTGGGTGGTGATCAAGCGCTGTGGTCACCACCTCCTCTTTGGACTTCCACTTCAGGCGGGAATAAAACTGATAAAAAGCATAGGACCAAGGCCCTACTAAGAGAGTTAACCATGGGTAATCAGACAGACAAGATACAGATCAGATGCACAAGGCTCAGGAAACCACTAGAAACAAGTTATATCACGGGCAAGGGGCTGTACACTGAATGGGCCTTGAATAGCTTTCAAAATTTGCGCCAAAACATGCACAAAAACACGCTGGCGCAGACACGCCGGCGCGCCTGCGCCTTTAAGAGGCGCACAGGCGCGCGTGCCCTAGAACCAACATGGCGCCGGAGCTAAGTACCATGTAGCGGGCATCCCCGCCGATGGTGCAGTGGGCGACCCAGCCACACAGGTAGTTTTCTTACAGCAACATGTTGCTCACCAATCCCTTGGATGTTGCTCCCAGTGGCCTCAAAGCATCTGCTTATTTTAAAATTCTCGGCTTGGAGGCAAGTTTTATGGCCAAGTAAACCCTCCTGTCGGCTGTCAATCCACATAGGGCTACCAAATAGCCAATTATATCCTTTATTTGGCACCCCAGGAAATTTTTTCATGCTTGTGTTGCTCCCCAACTCTTTTGACATTTGAATGTGGCTCATGAGTAAAAAAAAAGGCTGGGGACCCCTGGAGTAATGTAACATTAACAAGATTAACAACAGTGTTTAGATTATTAATGCTGCTCATGGTTAACTACTCGGTCTCAGTCTCAATAACAAGTAAGCAGAAAATGGATAAATAAAAGTTACTATACAAACATTTGGTTGAAGCCTCTCTATATTCCCCCAAAGTAATTTTAGTTTAAGACATCTACTTAAAGTTCTTTCAATAATGGAAAAACAAAGTCTTGTTTCACAGTATCTCAATATAATATAGAAAATAGTACCAATTAATATACCTAACAGCTTGCTGTGAACAAAGTATAAATAATTTGGTTATGTACAGCAACAAGAAATGCTTTGAAAAGAATAATATTTCCAGCATTATATTAAAGAATAAAACATATGATTAGCTATGAAACATACAATGTGTCACAATAACCCCTCACCAAATGTACAGATGCAAAATACATTACCCAAGCAAAATAATTATGTAAAATACGTAAGTTAATTATGCTTCATTGTTTTGATAATAAATACAAATACATTAGAAAAAAAAACACTTAATGGTAATTTTAAACTAGAAAATAAGAAACATATAAACAGGCTGCACCTGGGGTTATGCGTGCAATGAAAAAGAATGAGAATTAGCAAAACGTCTTCAAGAAAAACTTTAAATGCAGTATAACTGAACATTCATTTGTCACATTCTTTGTATAGAAACTGCATAATACATTTAGTTATATGCTGCTTTTGCTGGTTTAAATTTCAGCTCATAAGTTAAATATCAATTTAGTCCGTTAGCTTTGCAATTTGGTCAACTGGTTTTGCAATACAGGTATAGGATCTGTTATCCGGAAACCCGTTATCCAAAAAGGTCCGAATTACGGAATGAATGTCTCTCAGAGACTCTATTATAATCAAATAATCCAAAGTTTTAAAAATGATTTCCTTTTTCTTTGTAATAATAAAACAGCTTGTACTTGATCCTAACTAAGATATAATAAATCCTTACTGAAAGCAAAACCAGCCTATTTGGTTTTTTTAATGTTTGCATTTTTTTCTAGTAGACTTAAGGTATGAAGATCCAAATTACAGAAAGATCCATTACCTGGAAAACCCCAGGCCCCAAGCATTCTGGATAACAGGTCCCCTACCTGTACTATCAATTTGCCTATATGGTTATAAATATGTCTATAATGGCCCAAGCAGGGGATAATTCCAAGGTTTTTTTTGCTCTATGTAGCCATTAGACTCTTATGGGGTTATGTAATTAAAGGCACTAAGTTTGCCATGGGGCAGTAACCTATAGCAACCAATCAGCAGGTAGAATTTCCTGGTCACATGTTTAAAAGCAAACATATTATTGGTTGCTACCGGTTACTGCTGCTGGGCAAACTTTTATTACATGTGGGGGTTTGTTTTTAGGTGTAAGGCTAACTAAGTGCTAAATATACCCAGGAAACTTGTCAGTGTTAATACAGCTTCATTTAAAGGTTTAGTTCTCCAATGCAAGTTTTGGCCTTTGGTGTCTCAGCACCCTGTCATGCATCACAATCATTCCTAGAAGTCTCTAACTGACGTTAAGAGTTTGGTTTTCTCTACAACTATATCATGAAATTATTGTGAAACCAACCTACAGTATGTAAGATTGTCTGGGTCATAAGCATTTACCATATTTAAATTACTTATTTACCACACTTCTGCATTTTAAAGTGGGCGTAAACATCATTCCCTTTACATCTTTAACCATGAAACCAGTGCTGGAATTGGGGCGGGATGCGGCGGGATGGGATCCCGCTACTTTTTTTTTTTTACTAAATAGCATCCCGTCAGGCGGGATGCTACTATTCAGAATACCGGAGCTTTTTTTTTTTGCGACTCCAGAGCAGGCAGAGCGGTGGATGGAGGGACTGTTAAAAAAAAGGGCTTAATCTTGTCTCAGCATAAATCCGAACTTTATTTGTCTCAATGCCCCGTGAATAACTTCTTTACAGAGCAGCCGGTAACAGTGCGCACATAGTAGGAGGATTGTCCAACTTGGGCGTCTGTACTTCTTATCTTGCGCATGCGCTGTATTGGGAGACGTATACAGCAATACAGGGCATGCGCAAGATAAGAAGTACAGACGCCCAAGTTGGACGATTGGGAGACGTGTACAGCGCATGCGCAAGATAAGAAGTACAGACGCCGAAGTTGGACGATCCTCCCACTACGTGCGCACTGTTACCGGCTGCTCTGTAAAGAAGTTATTCACGGGGCACTGAGACAGATAAAGTTCGGATTTATGCTGAGACAAGCTTTATGCCTCCCAGGACAAAGTTAAGCCCTTTATTTTATGCTGAGACAAGATTTATGCTGGGAGTGGGAAACGATGTGTATGCCTCTGTTTAAAGAAGTTAAACAAAAGTGGGAGTGCTGTGGCAGAATGGGATCACACTGATGATGGTTATGGGGAAAGATTTATATTTCCAGGGGTAAGATTAGGAATCGGATAGTAAAGTATGTGTATATTTATTTCATGGCTGTGAAAAGAGGATAAATACAGGAAAGAAAAGTAGCAAAGTATTTTAAGAACATAGTAAAAGAAAACCCCTGTCAGGCAAAAATTTAAAAACAGAAAAGTGGGGTGCCAGGCTGCTAGCAAAAGAACAGCAAGAGGTAGAACAATATGTTAAAAAGTTAAGAAATGGTGGAAGAAATAAACACAAACAGAGAAATAGTAGAGGAGCAGGATCACAAACTGATGTATAAGAAAATAAAAGAGAAAGAAAAGCAGAACAGGGAAAAAAAAGGTTAGTAGTACAGGTATGGGATCCCTTCTCCAGAAACCCGTTATCCAGAAAGCTCAGAATTACGAAATGGCCATCTCCCATATACTCCATTTTATCCAAATTTTTAAAAAAATATTTCCCTTTTCTGTGTAATAATAAAACAGTCGCTTGTACTTGATCCCAACTAAGATATAATTAATTCTTATTGGAGGCAAACCCAGCCTACTGGGTTTATTTAAAGTTTACATGATTTTCTAGTAGAATTCAGCTATGAATATCCAAATTATAGAAAGATCCGTTATCCAGAAAACCCCAGGTTCCAAGCATTCTGGATAGCAGGTCCCATACTACTTATGTTCATATGCACGTATAATAACTTTGCACTGGGTGACTTCTGGTCATAGCAAATGTGCTTGATTCATTTAGTGTCAACTTTTTGTGTTGTCTTGTGGTTCCAGTCACAGTATAATACACACTGTATCTCACCTTTATGCACAATTTAATGTATGTAGGGTGTGGCTATTCACTGTTGCTAATTGTATATGATACTGTTCTTGGGGTGCCAGTTTTTTACCTATTAGTGTCTTCTCTGCATCATATATTTCTGTCATGTCAGGGCTTATTTGTTATATACTGCAATGAGTTCTGGCATGCCTAGTGATTAATGTGATTATTGGCATTTCTTGGGTTAATTACATCCATTTTCTATTGTGGTTGCTAGCATTTCTGGTGTTAAAGCTGATAATTTTCTACAGTGACTACTAGCATAACGGATCACTATTGAGTTGCAAATAGCTGTGGTGATGCTGCACTAGTAAATCTAACACAGTCCAACAGCAATCAACATGTCACATTTAAACCAAAAAGGGTTGTATGATTATAAAATGTTTTCCAGGTTAGTGTTAATGTGACCTGTTGCTTGCTGTTGGACTAAGTTGTTGTATTGTTATATAGAATTTATGTGAAAGTAGGGAGGGGTGTGTGTATGGGGCTGGGTTTTCATTTGGAGGGGTTGAACTTGATGGACTTTGTCTTTTTTCAACCCGATTTAACTGTGTAACTCTTTAATTGTAAAAAATGAGGGTCATTCTATTTCTTGCAATATTAAAAAAATATTTTTCATAAACATGGAAATAGCAAAATAACTGGTGGGCGAGACTTATTTAAAAGTGGGTGTGGCCTACAAGTGTGGGTGTGGCCTACAAGTGTGGGTGTGGCCTACGATTGTGGGTGTGGTCTAATTATTTTTGCCGTCGCGCTACGCGCGGCACATATACCATCCCTCCACCATTTTCAACCCAATTCAAGCACTGCATGAAACCATTATGTAACTTTATTCCTAGGGATGGACGAATATGTCCCATTTTGCTTCTCTGAAAAATTTGCGAAATGATGAAAAATGTGCGTAACTTATTGAAGTCAATAGGCATCAAAATAATTTTGACGCACGACAATTTTGACATGAGCAACAATTGATGATTTACATTTTTATGTTATTTTGTGGATCTTCCAAGTAAAGTGAAATATATTTTAAATTCACAAACATAAATAAAAGTATCTGATATGTATACTTTAAGGTTAATAATTAATCCTTTACTTTCTAATTCTTCATTTGTTTCTGCAATCTTTAATTCACTCAAAAAACCTTCACAACTTTTCTCTAAGCAATACAATTTGGTATCAGATGCCTCTAGGTGTATGGCCCAAAAACTGCCAAGGGCCCAAAATAGTTTCTACAAAGAAAACACCAATGGCACACCCAATGCCTTAGATACGGCCAAGTGAAAGCCGATATTGGTCCTCTAAAACAGAAATCCACACGTTTTCTTTGAAAGCCAAAATTTTGGACCTACCCTTGTCTCAACTGTACACAGTGCAATTCTGGTATTAAAGGAATGTGTTTTACCATCCCCACTCAGGTAAAAAATACAATTTACACTGGATTACTATACATGCGATTCTTCATTTGTGGTATATTTATTGGAATGCCTCTTTGGGCTTATTTACATCGGTGAAACCACACAGAAGCTCAAAGACTGTATTTCCGAATACAAGTCTACCATACGTAAACAGTTGACTGCTCTTCCAGTCCCATCACATTTTCAAGAGGCTAAACACACAGTGAGCCAGTTAAATCTTTAGGTCATTGACTCATTAGGGATGCCCAGATGTGGAGGTGATAGGATACTTTTACTTAAAAAATTGGAGATGCAGTGGATCAATAGATTGAATACTATTGAGCCACATGGTTTTAATATGGATTCAATCCTGGGAATGTCCATTTAACCTATATTAGGTGTGTAGTCCTGGGGTGTAAAGGTGTAAACATAAGGTGAAAACATATATAAATTTACACCTTCAGTGACTTCAAATGACTGTTTTTAACTTCCTTTTCTTTTCAAAGGAGTTTGATCTACATGGAACACCCTGAGTATTGGTGCCTATTGGGACATACAATGAAGTGTCTCAGGTAAAGTGCTGAGTGCTGTATGTTACTTTGGTACAATGGGATGTCTCAGAATTGTTAGATCAATTCTCCCTTTGTTCCCAACAAGCGCTGTAATACAAATGTTTCATTGAAATGATTTGAAATGATGAGCTTTCCAATAGATATTATGTTACAATCTTGAAAATTCAAACAGAATGCTTTGCCCCTTGGAAGTATCTTTACACATTTGGACTTGATGCCTATGGACTTATTGGCTTCTGATTTTTTTTAAAACATAAACACTATGGATTTGGTTTGAGGGGTGGGCAGTAGGAGGGATTAAGCCTCCTTTTCACTATTTAAAGGTAGTGTGTGTATTGCACCATTAGGTGTGACAAAGGGTCTTGCATAGGCCGAAATGTTGTCATTTAATGAGCTAATAAACAACCTACACTTGTTCAACAGCATTGGGTGTGCTATTGGTGTTTTGTTTGTGGAAACTTTTCTCTAAGCAACTGAATTCTGAGTTGAGATGTATAATAAGTTGTATATAAGATCACCTTCTCCCTGTCTATTTTTGATCCATTAAAGTAGCCATAGATGTACAGATTTACCTTCACATCACACAAACAATCATTTGGTGCCATCTCCCAACCTGCCACTAACCATTCAGATGAAATAATATAGTAAAAGAACAGATCAGACAATGTTCTGCCCCTGACAGCAATCATACGAAAGTTATGTCCGACAAAAGCTGGTGACAGTCTCCCACTGATATCGTCAGATCGGCAATACACGCAGAGATATTATCGTTAGCCAACAGAAATGTTCTAACCTGCCTGAAGGGCCGATCACCGTGGCACGAAAAATGTTAGGACTCTCCACACACGGCCCGAAAATTGTACGAAAGCCAAGATTCGTACGATCGGATCTTTGCGTCTATGGCCAGCTTTAGTTACTTAAAAAAGGTTATATAGCAAGCATCTTTCTTATTTAGTTTTGAAGGAAAAGAGTTGGGAATTTAAAAGCACGCCTTAACATCTGTCAATATGTATATGGATATTCTTGTAAGAAATGGCAGACTTTAAAGCAAGGAGACTTCCCTGGAGGTCTAATTGAATTAATACTCCATTGTAAAACTGGTGATACTTGAAATATCTGAATAGAGATGCACCGAATGGGGAAAAAAAATATACTACAGTATTTTAATTTTTAATTATGAGAATACTTTTACACTGTTTCCTGTAATAAAATGTAAAATGTATTCAGAATATCTGGAAATAATAGAACAAGAAAAGAGCTTCAGGTGGGTATTGGGGGATAATAATAATTCTAATACAACTATGAATATTGTTAGTACATCAATACAATGGCCTTTCTGTAGTGGATGTTCTTGCTTTATTTGGTCTAGTACTATTCTTACACAGGTATGGGATTGTTTATCCAAAAACCCATTATCCAGAAAGCTCCTAATTATGAAAAGGCCATCTCCCATAGACTCCATTTTATCCAAATATTTTTTAAATATCAATTTAATATAACATTTTTCAAAATGATTTCCTTTTTCTCTGTAATAATAAAACAGTACCTTGTACTTGATCCAACTAAGATATATTTAATCCTTATTGTAAGCAGAACTAGCCTATTGGGGTTATTTAATGTTGACATGATTTTCTAGTAGACTTAAGGTATGAAGATCCAAATTACAGAAAGATCCATTATCTGGTATACCCCAGGTCCTGAGCATTCTGGATAACAGGTCCCATACCTGTTATTGTTGTCAGTGTTCTTCCATAGCACTTTTATGTACAAGAGTTAAAGAGGGATCAAGGTGAATGTTGTCTTCCCCGATGCTGCATGCATTTGAGTGAAGATTAATTGTATTCTCCACATGTGCAACCTAGTATATTAACTGGTTGCATGACGTCTACATTCAAGAGAATGAAATTAATTTTTTTAGTTCTATTTTGTCTCTTTGGTCAGCATTAGTGATAAGGAAATTTGTCCATTTCGCTGCATTGAAAAATAATGAAATGACTAAAAAAATAGGAAGCACATTGAAGTCAATAAGTGTGTTTTCACAGCTTTTTTTGTCAACACAAAATGCATTTACATAAATTGCAGTTTTTTCCTCACTCCAAATGCATTAAAGCCAATAAGTGTTTTTTCTCAAGTTTTTTTCTCACTCCATACGCATTATTAAAGTCAATGGGTGCTTTTTAATCAAGTTTTTTTCTCTCACAACAAATGCATCTGAATGAATTGAAATGAATTGATATTTTTCATGATTTTTTCCGGAGGCCTCCGTATTTTTATAAAATTGTTATATTATTGTCTTCATACTCAACTAAGAGAGATATTAGATATTCTGCACTGTCCTTATTTCCTTATGAACGTTATTGAGTATGTTTTTATACAGGAGGACACATATTTGGTTAGAAAGTAGAAACAGTGACACATTCATCAGATTTACTGCACTACTGAATATTCCCATCAACGTGTTTTAGTAGTTCTGGGATACAGAGATCTGACGAGAAATGAAAGCCACTTAGAAATGATCTTAAGGAAAATGGAAGCCACCAATTTAAAAGGGTATAAATACAATATACAAAGTGTCATCAAAGTTCAACTCTTAACTTTAATAACTTAAAGCTCCCAGCATTTTAAGTCTCCCCGTGTAAAGCAATTGATTTTAATTTTATATGTAATATACAATACAAATACATTTCGTGTGTGCATGAATATCTGTGTGTGCATGTATAGCTTTGATTGCAGTATTTTATTTTATATTCCAATAATAACTGAAATACATTTAAAAGCTAAAAAGATAAACATATAAAATTATATTTGTAAATGGACTAAACCCTTTATTTTTAATAATAACACCAAAGGATATATCAGTAAAAGATGCAGGTAATGGAAAAGCACATCATATATTTTAGTACCTTAAAAGCAGTCCTACAGCTTTGAAAGTGGGTCCTTTTACCAACTGATTTGCTAAGGTCAAGCAAATTAATAGGTTGAGTAAAATAAAATGTTGGAAATTTATTGAACATTTATGGAATAACCTATCAGAGTGTAAAAGCTCCAACTTGCTCAGCACTGCTGTTTTAATTTAAAAAGGATGTTTTTCTAAAGTAGTTCACAAGCCTTAAAATACAGTACGCTAATGCAAAAATATTAATATTTTGAGAACTGCACTCAGAAGGCTTTATTGGAAAGGAAATACAGTGAAATACGAGAAAAAGTTACTAAAATATTAAGGTCATTATGCAGTTCCTCTTAACTTAATAGCACAGCAAGTCAGGTTTTATGTGATTGTACAATAAAGAGAAGATAAAAATCTACCAATCAAAAAACCCATGTTCATATTAATTTTGCTTAAAACTGGAATATCTGAGACATATTTACTGTTTTCAGAGTTGGTTTCATGCCATATATCAAAATATTGGTTTCAAATTGGTTTAACTCTTTCCTGACCCAAATATATGCTTTGGTTGTCCCTGCTAGAGCACCATTATATTGGCTATCCACTTTCTCAACTGTGCCCTCACAGTGATGTTTGGAGGAATGGCTATTGTTGTTTCACTTCAGCGTAAGTTCTGCAAACAGGCATGTAACTACAGAGGAAGCAGACCCTGCTTTCGTCCAATCAAACATTTCCACTCCCATCACATCAGGCAGGCACACAAACAAGCAGGTGGAGGTGGGAGGATGCTGACCAACGCACACTGCATTTCTGGCCCCTCTGATAATTTTTTTAAAGGGGGGGCCCAATGGCTAGTTACACCACTGTTGCAAATATAGAATTATGATTGCCAAAGGTTCTTAACCACCAAGTAGATGTTGATTTAATACAAATGTATGTTTTCACTCAGTACAATGTATCATATGATGCATTTGTAACTTGTAGTAATATTTAACACAAGCATGCACTGTACCATGTAAGAGATGGGACTTGGTAGATTTAAGTTCACCTTTGCTTAACTCTAGCTAGTTGTCTGGATCCCATCCAGTGGAAGGCTCTCATGATTAAAACTAGCCTGATTCCATGTCCAGATGGCTGTACCTTCACCTTGGCAAGGTACTGCCTGGGAGAGCTACCTCCAGACTATCATTCCTCATTGAAGCTAAGTGCTGCTCCTTCTAAAGCTATTCAGACTATCTTACACCTCTGAAGTATACTGTATATACAATTACATCAGCTTTCTGTCATTTTCTAATGTCTCATTTATGGAGTTCCTGTTCTATGACTTTCACTGCAGAATTGGTTTCCTTAGGGCACAGTTTCTTTAATGGGGCCTTCTTCCTCAGGCTCTCCAGCAACATCCACACCAGGTAGAGTCCAAAGAGGATGAGCCATGTGCTACCTCCCATTATTTTAACTATGAACAGGAACTTGTTATAACATCCGTAGACCAACAAAGTGTACTTCCCTCCCAAAAGGCATAGGTAATAGAAGTCGGACTTCCTGAACCTTTAAAGGAATGAACTCCATTGATCCCATCTGATAAGAACGATTTCCGAGCTATTTTCCAACAAATGTATCTGTTCTCTGGAACTAGTTTGCAGACAGGTATATGAAAAGACCTGATATGAAAAGACCTGAACAATTATAATGGGTTCATTAAAGAATGAGTTGTATTCCAAGAGTTCGCTACTGGTGCTGAAAGAAAAGACCATGCAAGGCTCTCTGGAATCTTTAAGGAATATATTTATTCCCCTTCAATCATGTTGTCCTTTGTATTTATGCAGCCTATAATGTTAACATAAGAGCATAATTATACTCAAACAAAACATCATGTAGACTATGCAAAACATGATGTCAGAACAATAACAGTAATTTCTCTTTAAATGCCAATCTTTAGTTTTTTCAATTTAAGAAATTATAGAAATTCAATGCACCTAGCACCAATGGACTTGTTCAGCCTGTGTTAATTAATTTCATGCATGTTTAATATTAACACCTGCTCGACAAGGTGTAACTTCCAGGGTTTCCATAGTTTTTTGTTTCTACAGATATGATAAACTTCCACCAAATGAATTGCAGTGGAAGTAATGGCACTGTGAATGCTTGAATTCTGGAAGATCACTGCTAGGGTTATTTGGGGTTCCTCTGATTACTGTGTAATAAAAGTATGCTTTTATGGTAATGGTGATTAAAGTTTTAGGATTTTAAGGTAATGTTCAGATGGTGTCCAATATTGCTATAGAAATTAGTATAAGGAGGTATGATATACTATTCAAATTGTATTTCTTAAACCCCCCAGAAATTATAGCTTACATTTTGGAATAAAAAATGCGTGTCTATGTTTTCAGTTGCAAAATTATTCATGGTACATTACATTAAAAATATGTTAAACATTAATCATAACATTACAAATGTATTATTCTGAAAAGGGCACTTCTGCTAAAAGATGCGTGAAATAGACCCAGGCCAGACCTAAAGAATGATTTGCAGAAACGCCTGAAATGTTAAAGTTATAACGTGGGTGGATTTCCGGCACTATATTTATATCTTGTTTAATAAAGTGTGTCCTGTTGGTTATACTTGAATGACTTTAATTCTTATATGGTGATATTTTCTGGAGGTTGCCATCAAAATTTGATTTAGTATTTAGCACATAAATAAAAAAGACACCTATGGAAGATTCTTGTCTTAAGAGTTCAAAGGGGTAATTTACAACCTTGAGTGCAGTTGCGAGGCTGCTCAATTGGCCACAATGAGTTACATGGAAAATACAAATCTACATTGTCTCCTTCCATATGTGTAATTGTGCTAGATGCTGCAACTTTCCTCCTGCCTCCTGCTCCAGACTTAATGCAGTTGTGCCTATTGGCATGGGGGGACCCTAGAGCTACTGCCAACCCAAACTATTGGGTAGCACTAGTGTTTCCAGAGCTGCTCACATCAATTGTTGCAGTGCAGTTGCACTAATGACACATGTCACTTCACGCCAAACTACAGAAATTACACCAACCAGAAATGTTCAGTGCTATTGTATTCGATTGGCTCTGAAGAGAGAACTATTTTAAAGTATAAGCCACAATTGTATCAGGTGCATCTCCCCAAGTTATTGCTAACGCCTGCTCAGAAAGTAACACTATACAATAACATCTAGAAATTAAAACCTGAGCACTGATCAATTGAGTATTTACATTTGCATTAGAGAAGTTAAGCTTCATATGGAAGGCAAAGGGTGGACAAAAATGAAGTCTGTTAAAAATTGCACCTTGTATGACAGGGGGAATTTCACTTCAACACTGTACCATCTGAAAAAGTTTGCTCATCCCTAGTTACCCACAACTCTATCAAATCTACAACTTTAAGGATCCTTTTTAACTTTTGGCTTGTTAAGGGTGCAGTACTGAACCAACCTGACTTCTGAAACTTATATTTTCTCTTTTTATATTTTATGCAACAATTATGCATGATATATGTAATTTGAATGGTATGTTTTCCACTTTTCATTATTAGTGATACATGGCTATAACAATAGGTAGAGCTATATAAATCTCAAACTGTCTCAAACTGTTTCAACTTCAGATTCAAAATGAATTATTAATAATTTTATATAGTAAATGCTGTAATATGAAAATAGTCAGCTACAGAGAACAAAATATTTTTTTTTCCATTTGACTTGGCATTCATGCAAGGGTTTTGCTGTACAGGAGAAAGAAAATAAACCATCAATGATGAAACTATAGCTGATTTGAATTGGTTTAAATGCTGTTTTTTAACTTATAATGTTTAGAAGGGATATGGACTGCATAATGCTGCATTTTTGTTTCATGGAATTAATTTAACTGTAATTATAATCACTATAAATATTTTATAAAAAAAGCAAAACTGTATTATTTTAATAGCTCAAGTTATATACAGTTATTACAAATTGTGCTGCTATATTAAACACGACTATGACTTTACTTAACTTCAGTAATACACAATACCAACTCCACAGAAAATGAAATGCTGTTTTTAATGAACAACCAGGAAAAGGGATTAGGATATATGTGAAATTATTGGTGCAATAGAGCAAAGTGTGACATTACAACAAATAAAATGTCCTATTAGGCACCACTTTTATCAATTGTCATTGTTAGAGATGACTGACTTTTTCCACCTGATACATGTTTGTTCTGAAATTCCCATGTGTCACGAGTGGCGAAAATTTAGGAACTCTGTGTTAGAATTTCACCATGTGTTTAGTTTCACCAGAAAAAAATCTTTCTTTTTGTTTGCACAAGAAAGAAATTTGAAAAGAAACAATCCCTTACCCTTTCTCTGTTCCTGTAAAATATTTTAGACACCTGTTTGGTATTATCAATAATTATTTTTGTTGGGGAATTAGAATCAGAACAAAGCAGCTACTTCAAATTGTGTGTTGTTCCTTGACAAAGGCTATTATAATTTTCATGGATCAGTATTTACGAGTAAATACGGTATTATTGTACAGGTATCGGACCTGTTATCCATAAATTGGATCTCCATACTTTGTCTACTAAAAAATAAATTAAAAATTAAATAAATTCAATAGGATTAATTATATATTATTTGGGATCCAATAGGATAAATTATATATTATTTGGGATCATCCTATTTTATTATTACAGAAAAAAGGGAATCATTTTTAAAAATTTTAATTGATTGATTATAATGGAGTCTATGGGATAATGGATTCTATAGCTGTACTTCGTTTTATCTATCCTTTTGGAAAGGTTTAATGAAATGTTGCACAAAAGTCAGGAAAAACATTGTAATCTTCATATTTCCAAAATGTTTTGGTGGCATTGAATAACCAGATTGGTTTGCTAATTTCTAAGCAACAACTAAGGGAAATAAAATGTAGATTTTAAGTTAGTATAGACGAGAGACACTTCAAAATAAATCAGCATTGTATGTATAGGATTTCACTAAGAGGAAATGGAAAAGCTGACAGAAAATAAGACTAAATGAGATTCAGGGAACGGCAGCAAAAGGAATTCTGACAGCAAAGGATGAGACATTTCAAAACTGATAGTGTGCTGAATTGCGCACAGCAGATTATCCAGTAATTCTGGGAAATGTTTATCCCATTACAGTAACCCAGAACAAAAAATAACAACCTAACTTTGTGGATTACTAACCAGGGTTAGCAAACTATTATTCAGCAAAGTCAATTTGCTCATTAGAAAGCCTAAAACCATACATATAAACATATGACATAACCCCTAACTAGCTTGCCCTCATTCTAAAGTTACCTTTACTGAACTGTGTTTATCTGAGGCCTTCTGCAGCAGTTTCACACCACAGGCCATAAGCTATATCATCCCTTCCTTTGGTTGTCCCAAAAGAAAAAATGGTAACTCATTGCTTCACTTTTATACTCTACTGTGTCACCTGATACTGGTGGGACTGTTCTAGTGCTCCTGCCCTTATAGCTACAACAAAACCATTATCCTCAGAGGTAGTTGGGGTTATTTCTGAGTCAAATTTGACTTTTCAGGTTAAAAAAGTACTCACATTTTTCTGAAATTTACAATTCTTTGACCCTTCCATGTTCACCACCCAGCTACACTGTGCTAAGATGGGCAAGTAAAGGCATAAGTAGGCCTCATTCTGATCTCCTGCCTCTTGGGAGCATTACCCAAGGAGTTTAAATCATACACCATAACTGCTGTTGTTATGGTTTAGGACAGCTACTGTAAGGAGTCAGATGCCAAAGCCAAACTAGTTATTAGTAGAGTCAAAATAGAATGTTCTTACAATTAATAGCGGGAACCAAGGATTAGCTGTGTCATTCAGACAACCTTTCCAATTTTTGAAGCAGAGTAGTGGTTACACCATACTGTTCAATTAATGTCATTGTGTAAAATAATAACTAGCAAAACTGCAATAAAATTGCCATTTATTTGTCTCTATTTTGTGCAACTATTCTGCATTTCATTGTTTAGGTCCTACTGTAGGTCATAGGTTTTCATGTGTTTATACATTTTAAAAGTTCAGGCATTTTTGTTTGCCCTTATTTAGCAAAACTTATTTCTAAGTCTTTCCTTAGTTGAATGTATTAAGTCTTTAATAGACTCCCAATGTCAGTTATTCAAGCAGCAAGTTATTAAGATATGGATCATTGTAAATAGAAAATATGTGCACAAATAATTAGCAATTACAAATATTATTGCACAGATATAAAGCCTAATGTAAATGAACATTCCAAACTAATTTCTAAACACAAATTCTTATAAATTATTAATGCTTCTATCCCAGAACAAACACAATGATGATTCAAATAAAGAATCAGAAAGCATTTTCTAAACTATATCCGAGACAAAAACAAACAATCCAAATAGTGGTATTGAGGATATGCCGTTGTAGAGCAAGTGACTTACACAACTCTAAAGGGATGCTTAAATAAATATTTGAAAATGCATATGAAGAGAAAAATAAATAAATATGCCAAATCCCTAGAAATGCTGAATATCTTCACTCATATTCTGAGTAGTGAAGAGAACACAAATTAGGAAAATCAAATAAGAAAATTTAAAAAGAGAAAATTGAAAATAGTGTAATGGAAAAGAAATACTCTATAAAATAGGTTTGTATTGATATTCAGCATTTGATTTCAAAGAATCAGCAGACTGCAGAACAAAAAGAAGCAGGAGAATTTTTAGTTTACTGAACATGCAGGTGGATTATGCTCTCATTCGAATATACAATGTATTGTATGTTTGCATTTAGATTAAACTCTACCGAGAGTAATTGTAAGATCCCCAAGTATCACAATTACCTCAGAATCAGAAAGTTTTATTAGAATTTTAGATATCTATGAACCTTGTAGACACTTCAGAATGCAAACACAATAGTAATTATTAAAATATGAACATGTGTGAGTTCATTTACCTTGACCCTGGAAGCGCAAAAAGAGGTGCCAAAATATGAGTTCCTCTGTTTTGATAGAGTTACTATATTTTTCAGTAGTCTAGGGGCTTAATTAGTCTTATATTTTGCAGCAGCTATAAAAATTAAAAGAGTATATGTGTTCATCATGCAGAATATTTTTTTTTTTCATTTCTACGGTTGCCTTCCCCTTACAAGGTAAATACAAGGTGTTTGTCTTATTATGAGGCAGAAAAAGCAAATCAAGTCAAGATTTTTGGAAACACTGAGAAATTAATTAACATAATTCAGAGCTTGTTTCTGTTTTCCCAATCGTGTGTTCCTCAGCTTGGGCACATTGCAATAAAATATGATGTCTGCTTTAAACAAATGGTGGTCTTATGTTCTTAAAAATGGATGTTGGTTTGGGCAGTCTTTCTCTTAAAGGCTGCAAAAGCTAGTGGTGGGGAAGGATCTAGCCCTCTGATTGGAACCAATGCCAATGTCAGTTAGGGACCACCGTACAGGGTTTACCTTGATATGGTATGATGTCTAATCAATTTTATGAACAAAACGTTGTAACTAAAAACACCTGTTTTTGTAAAAATATGCACTTGCATATATACTGAATTACTTATGAGACAGGGGACCAGGGAATGTGCATTGATCAATTGGCCAGATCAGTAGCACTTCCATTGTATTTTACCACATTTTATTATGCCTTGGAGTGCACCCACAACCCTCCTCTTTTGTATTTATTATATTTTTTTCATCATGCAGAATATATTTTTCATTACTTGGTTGGCTTTCCCCTTACAAGGTAAATACAAGGTATTTGTCTTATTATGAGTCAGAAAAAGCAAATCAAGTCAAGATTTTTGGAAACATTTAATTACCATATTTCAGAGCTTTCTTAATAAATGGTTTCTGGATACCAAATACCTGGGTACTTCAACCTTGGCACATTGTAATAAAATATGATTTCTGCTTCAAAATGAACCTTTTTACATTTGGATAACAGGCCTTAGGTCGTCAGGAAATCAGTTTAGACCCAGTTCAATAGACAACCAGGAACTGAAATACCAAGTCTTTGCAGGTATAGGGTTTTGTTGAAAATTTAAGGAAAATGCCTGTAACAATGACCAAGAGAAGCAGGTTGGATTGTATGCTGGTAGATAGTATAATGTATTAATCTACTTTGTGGCCTGAAATAAAGTTCTCAGTTCTTTTACAAGCCTGTCTGTGGGATATGTGAGTGCCTGCCATTTTCTGTTTTGGTTGGATACCTCCACCTTGAACTGTAGGTCTGGAGTATGTGCACTTATACCCCAACTACTACTAGTGAGATTATAAATGTATTAGTAGTGATGGGCGAATTTGCGCCCATTTTTTCAATTTTTTTTGAAAAAAAATTTTTTGACACCGGCGAATTTTTGCCGCAAATTGTCGCCGCAAATTTATTCGCTGGCTGCGAATCACGCAAATTCTCCACGAATTCACGCCTGGCGAATAAATTCGCCCATCACTATGTATTAGCCTTACACTGGGATTTTTAAAATGCAATAGTGTAATGTAATCAACATATCTTTAGCAAGGTGGGGTCACAGGTCAGGTAAGGATAAGAAGAGCCACCAAAACCTGGTACAACATTTATAAAACTAGCTACAGGAGGTCAAAAACAGGCAGTACAAAGAAAGAAAGATTCACATGAAAAAGCTAAGTCAGACCCAAAAAACACTGACTAGTGAGAAATGATGAGGTGATGATACAGAAAAAATATAGGATGAGAGCAAGGCCCTAGTCTGGACTATATCCAAGTATGAGATTTTCAGATATTTATTCATTTATGTGAAGTCCTTTCAGTATTTTAGTTCAAGGCAGAAGTTTCCAATCTGAAGTAAGTTTATAATATTGTATTTAGGGATGTAGCGAACTGTTCTGCTGCGAACTAGTTCGCGCGAACTTCGACCGTTCGCGTCCGCCGAATGTTCGCGAACGTTTGGGAATGTACGCATTTTGAGTTAGCGTTCGATTCGAATAAAAATCGTTCGACCATTCGAATTCCTTCGACCGCTAAAAATCGAACGATTTCCATTTGTTCGAACGATTGTAAGCATTCGATCGAATGATTTTCATTCAATCGAACGCTAAAAATCGTTCTAATCGTTCGATTCGAATGATTTTAGCATGAAAATCCTTCGATCGAATGATTAAAATCCTTCGATCGTTCGAATCGAACGATTTTAGCGGGTGTTCCACTGTCCGCGAACGTTCGCATTTTTTGCCGGTGTTCGCGAACGGCGTTCGCGAACACCAAATCGGCAGTTCGCTACATCCCTAATTGTATTTAGACACTATACAATAATTACAATGCAATGTGGCTAAAAACACATTCATCTGCTTAATGATCTGAGGGTTTCTGAATTCAGCAATTAATGTCTTTTTTAATTCTCTACAAAAGTCTCCTGATAAACCGACAACATGCACTACTTAATAATGCAAACTTTCTTTAACCAACTATTAATAATGGAAAAAGGCAGCAAACACAACATCATTCGTTAACAAACCATCAATCAAGCCAGACACTGCATTCATGAGATAACAATTGCATTTTAATATACAGTAACACAGGGAGGCCTATTTAGTAAGGGTTGAATTTGAGTGGTATTAAAGCTTTTTTGAAACCATGATTAAACTCTATTTCTCTAAAATCATGAATGCCTTGTAGTGAAAATAGCCGGCGAAAAAAATCCAAAAACCCTGAATTTTTCGTGAATGAATGAAAAATTCTATGACAATGAACAATTTGATCTCTGAAAACCTCTGAGACCACAAATGAAAGGCTGATCTTTGCAAGAAAGGGAACTTGCATTGATTTGCAGGATCTTTTACTTAAGGTACTTCTAGAATTTCTAGAATTTATGGTTTTTACACTTGTGACAAAACTGTAGATTAAGGGGCAAATTTACTAAGCTCGAGTTAATTTTCGAGGTTAAAAAAGTTAGACTTTCGAAGTAATCGAATAGGAGACTACAACTTCGAATTTACTTCGACTTCGATTCGAAGTAAAAACCGTTCAAATATTCAACAATTCGATAATCTAAGTACTGTCTTTTTAAAAAAAACTTCAACTTCATACTTCGCCAAATTAAAGCTAACGAAGTGCAAAGTTTTTTTTTTGGTCGAATAAAAATCCTTTGATCTTTTGCTAAAAATTGTTCGAATCAAATCGATAGTACTTTGACTATCGAATGGTCGAACGATTTTTAGTTTGAATCGTTCAAGTCAAAGCTGTATTTGAAGGTCGTAGTAGCCTATTCGATGGTCGAACTACCCCCCAAAAAAACTTTTTTTTTTTACGTCGAAACCTTCACTTGAGCTTAGTAAATGTGCCCCTTAGTGTACATTATAGACAAATCAAATCAATAATGATATTCAAATACATACACCAAACTGTAACCAGAATATATAAGCAATAAGGAGCAGATGCGCTTGCCAGAGAATGACAATTACCCCAAATTCAGACAGATACTGAACAAGATCAGAATCAAAGAATTAGATCAGCCTGAACAATTTGATTGGCTACATCCTGCAATGGTCAGAAACGAAAAGCTGTAGAAAAAAGGAACATAAATATCTATTTAAATAAGCACACGTGTTGAGTACAGACAAACATAAAGCACTTAATATAATGTGAATTTATGATGAGCCACCAAATGGAATAGAAATTGTATGAACCTATGATATTTAAACACATACATACGTATTTCATAAGGGCCATCAGAAGCATTTCTGTAATCCGACCAGCAGGTCAGCGTATTCTGTTAAATCTGTTTCAATACAAATGTAAAATTCTAAATGATCAAATAAATAGATACATCTAAAATATATATAAACTAATGCTTTATTGAATGGAGCCGCATTTAAACTTATTGAAAACACTTTGACATTTAGGGAATTTTTTATTGAAATTGTATAGTTCAAAGA
Organism: Xenopus petersii; assembly: GCA_038501925.1. Lineage (NCBI taxonomy): Eukaryota > Metazoa > Chordata > Amphibia > Anura > Pipidae > Xenopus > Xenopus petersii. The sequence continues at coordinate 177,551,839 of CM076674.1, read as the reverse complement.
AATAAACCATGATGGAGTTTTACCATCATCCTATTTTATTAATCCTATAAAAATGGAAAAATATAAAAACCATAACCCATATCACTGCTCTTTTCATTTCCAATAGTAGATAGAAAATGAAAAAGCATACATTTTCCAGTATTTTCATTATTTTTTTTCCAAAACCATTTCACACTTGCAATGCATTTTTATCTATATACAAAGGATGCGACAGGGATCTATCATAGAAACTGTTGGTATCAATGTTTTTAAAATGTTCTCAATATTGCATATATATGTATATGTGTCTGTGTGCGAGTGTGCAATATTCATAACTTTGTTAATAGTATCTAAGTATATATATATATATATATATATATATATATCATATATCAAATCTTTCCTTCATCCCCAAACAGGCAAGCGCCTGTCTATTAGACATCACATTACCTGTATTGCTATGCATGTGGTCTACTTAATCACCTGTCCTTGTGGCCTTGCTTATGTGGGAAAGACAGACCAGATCCTAAGATTACGGATGGATGGGCATCGGTCCGCCATCAGTATAGCATTTAGGGATGGGGTCACTAATAAACCTGTTGCAAAGCATTTTTTTGGAAATGAATCACAGATTACCCACTTTTAAGTATATTGCTATAGACCATATCCCGCCCCTGAAACGTGGGGGTGATAGGTCTAAAATATTACTTCAACGGGAAGCTTTCTGGATACTTAAATTAAACACTATAGCCCCTTTAGGCTTAAATGAATATTGCTCCTACTTATGCTTCCTTAAGCAACGCTAACTATTTGGATACAAAGTTGTAAAAATCCATATCCTCAATGTATCTATTCTCTGCTTATATTGAAGTGTTCATGTAATCTGTACATACTTGCTACAATGTTCTTATTTCTTCTCTGCTCTCTTTGGTGCAGGTGTTTCCTTTTTTGTGGGCGTGCACAAAGGGGTGAGTGTCATGTTTTTAGGTATTTAAACACTGATGTTTTTATGTGAACAGGGTCTTGATAAAGGTCTTAGAAAAAGACCGAAACGTTGGCCGGTTCCTGTTTTAAATTTATTTATTTAATAAATATTTAAATATTTTAAGAGTTTTAAACTGAAAAATCCTGGTGTGCACCTTTTGTCAGTGGAATTTGGATAATGCAGCTATTTTCAGCGTAGCACCCAGGTATGTGATCTAATCTTTGGAGTCTCTCATGGATGGTGTGCGTTAGGACTTTGAATATGTATATATATATATATATATATATATATATATATATATATATAGTCCAAAAATAAAAAGAAGCACTCATGACATAAAGGTTGTTAGAAGTCCTTTACTGAATCATATAAACATCTACATGTTTCGGTACCTCAAGGGACCGTCATCCTGATGTATTTTTGGACTTTATATTGAATTATCGAATTATCGAATGGCGGAGGCAAGTGCCGGCAACCAATGGCTTTATATATATATATATACAGTGGTGTGCAAAACTATTTGCCCTCTTCCTGATTTCTTATTCTTTTGCATGTTTGTCGCACTTAAATGTTTCTGCTCATCAAAAACTGTTAACTATTAGTCAAAGATAACATAATTGAACACAAAATGCAGTTTTTAAATGAAGGTTTACGTTATTAAGGGAGAAAAAAAAATCCAAATCTACATGGGCCTGTGTGAAAAAGTGATTGCCCCCCCTTGTTAAAAAATAACTTAAATGTGGTTTATCACACCTGAGTTCAATTTCACAGGTTATAAAGCCATTTCTAAAGCTTTGGGACTCCAGCGAACCACAGTGAGAGCCATTATCCACAAATGGCAAAAACATGGAACAGTGGTGAACGTTCCCAGGAGTGGCCGGCCGACCAAAATTACCCCAAGAGCGCAGAGACAACTCATCCGAGAGGCCACAAAAGACCCCAGGACAACATCTAAAGAACTGCAGGCCTCACTTGCCTCAATTAAGGTCAGTGTTCACGACTCCACCATAAGAAAGAGACTGGGCAAAAACGGCCTGCATTGCAGATTTCCAAGGTGCAAACCACTTTTAAGCAAAAAGAACATTAAGGCTCGTCTCAATTTTGCTATAAAACATCTCAATGATTGCCAAGACTTTTGGGAAAATACCTTGTGGACCGACGAGACAAAAGTTGAACTTTTTGGAAGGTGCACATCCCGTTACATCTGGCGTAAAAGTAACACAGCATTTCAGAAAAAGAACATCATACCAACAGTAAAATATGGTGGTGGTAGTGTGATGGTCTAGGGTTGTTTTGCTGCTTCAGGACCTGGAAGACTTATGTGTGCTGTGATAGATGGAACCATGAATTCTACTGTCTACCAAAAAATCCTGAAGGAGAATGTCCGGCCATCTGTTCGTCAACTCAAGCTGAAGCGATCTTGGGTGCTGCAGCAGGACAATGACCCAAAACACACCAGCAAATCCACCTCTGAATGGCTGAAGAAAAACAAAATGAAGACTTTGGAGTCGCCTAGTCAAAGTCCTGACCTGAATCCTATTGAGATGTTGTGGCATGACCTTAAAAAGGTGGTTCATGCTAGAAAACCCTCAAATAAAGCTGAATTACAACAATTCTGCAAAGATGAGTGGGCCAAAATTCCTCCAGAGCGCTGTAAAAGACTTGTTGCAAGTTATCACAAACGCTTGATTGCAGTTATTGCTGCTAAGGGTGGCCCAACCAGTTATTAGGTTCAGGGGGCAATTACTTTTTCACACATGAAAATGTAGATATGGATTTCTTTTCTCCCTAAATAATAAAAACCCTCATTTAAAAACTGCATTTTGTGTTTACTTGTGTTATCTTTGACTAATAGTTAAATGTGTTTGATGATCAGAAACATTTTGTGTGACAAACATGCAAAAGAATAAGAAATCAGGAAGGGGGCAAATAGTTTTGCACACCACTGTATATATATATATATATATATATATATATATATATATATATATATTCATACAGTATATATGAATTATCATCTAGATAAATAAGGTACCTTATACATGGTGCTGTTTCTTTATGAAATATTTTTACAGTAAAAGCTAATTCTTTAAAGGTAATTTAATGGTTAAGCCAACAAATAATAGAAAATACATTCCCATAACTGACTTTGGAAATCTATTGGTTCAGAAGTGAAATGAGCCTTTTGCTCATTTTTGGAACATGGCAGAGTTTAATAGACTAGAAAACAGAGCCTTCCTAGAAGTGAAAGCATTAGTGTGACTATTAATGAACTCAACCAGTTTTAGGCAGGTGTCCACTTAGATAGCATAGTCAACTGAAATGACAAGCTCACATATGAATATTTTATCATGCAATAAAATCATGACTATGGCCTGTCTTCGGGTTTCTAATTCCAGTACCCTATGTTTGCATATAATATTAATGGAGAAAAAAATACAACAAAAATTTAATTTAATTTCCTCTTTTTAATTTGAAGTCAAAACATATGGAACTTTTTTTATTACTTTTTAATTTTATATTACACTGAAGAGAAGGCAACTCATTTTTTTGTATAGTGTGCATAATGTTTTCTTTGAAAATCATTCTGGCATTGTGATTTTCTCTAATTATTTTAAATGTTATATTTTAGATGTTAAACAGGCATAAATGATGTATATTATGTTTAATCTAAAATTTAAGAAAAAGTACAATTGGAGCTAAAGGATTATGTGGAGAAACTAATTTATAAAGTTTAGCATTCTGATCCCATAACGCTAATGTGTAATGTAAGCAAGGGATATTTGAGGATGTATAGTCGGAGGCATCCAAACCAGTGCTTCAGCTGAGTATGGATGTGCTAATATATTCTCTAGTTCAACCCAAAGAGGTAGTGATTGTAGTAGGTGTAATAAGGGGATCTGAGCCAGCTAAGAGGCCACATAATACATCAGGTTAGGTGTTACTGGGGTCTCTTTTCCAAAGTTTTCCTGTTAACCCTCAGTGGTTTACTATTCCAAATGAATGACGTAATGTGTTTTTCAAATAATTGGCGATCTTTCCTAGAAATATCCACAGGGAGTACTCTAAACAAATATAACAGTTTTGGGAGGAGTGACATTTTCACTTCCATTATTCGGCGTACCCAGGAAATGTGATACTTGCTCCAGTCTTCTAACATTTTCTGTAGCTTTTATACATATAGGGGTAGTTGAACTTATAGAGTTGGTTATATGAAATGGTGAACCTGATTCCCAGGATAGTAATGTATGATTTACAACACTGGATGTCGAAGCTTATAGACAGGAGCTTGATCATCTCAGGGGGTAAGTTGATGCTGAGCACTTCCATTTTAGCAGGATTAATCACAAAGCCAGAGACTGACCCAAATTCTTGCAATATTTGAAACACATAAGGGAAAGCAGATTGAGGTTGAGTGATGACCATGGTAATGTCATCTGCAAACAAATTTAGAGTGTGTTCCTGGGTCCCCATACACATTCCATGTATGTCTGAGTTACCCCTAATCGCAATGGCCAATGGTTCCAAGATCAGGTCAAATAGAAGGGGGGATATAGGGCAGCCCTGTTGGGTACCCCTTTCTATAGGGAAGGTTGTAGAGGAGTGAGGCCCAATAATTACTCACGCAATTGGCTCATGGTATAAGGCTCTAATCCATCTAATACATTTTCGGCCAAAGCCCCACATCAATAAGTTGAACGATTTCCTTATGTCCAATTTTAAAAGCATGGAGGGAATCCTGGATTTCTGGGCCTGGGTCGACAGTATAGACAGTCGACGGATTATATCAGCTGCTTGCCTTCCTTGTACAAAGCCTACCTGGTCCCTATGGATTACAGATGGAAGAACCCAATTTAGACACTCAGCTCAAACTTTGGCCATGATTTTAATATCAATGTTGAGGATTGAAGTCCTGCTACTCTCTTTGTAACCTATTACTCAGCAGTTCAATGTTAAATCAAACTTTAGCAAGACAGAGAAAATATCTTTATAGTTTATGTCACTGAATGTATTGACCACTGTGGTCCTCTCAGAGTGTTAATCAAGTTGTGGTAATCAAAAGGCTCCTTACCACATGCAGATACATTCTAATCATACAAATGGAAGTACCGTGACTAAATACTGTAACTAAGGAAATTATGGTGTTGTTAGTTGAAAATCACTACAACTAACAGACAGTGCAAATGTCAGGGAACAAGGGGTCATTACAAATTTGCCAGGGTGTATCTGGTACCTTTTAGGAGTTCAGGGTGAGAACTAAGGTGGAAGATTGCCAGGTGCTTGGCAAACAGTAAAAACTTAACACACAGGCAGGTACAAGGCAAGGCAGAAGTTAGGTACTGGCACAGATATGGTCAACTGGCAGGCTAGATAAGGTATCCACTGCATTGGAGCACTGGAAGTATAATAAGGGAAGGTATGGTGAAGTTATAGGCACATACCATAGAACAGGCTATTAAGCCAATTAAAATTCCAACATAGGGCATATAAGGGTTGATAAGGCTAAAAGTCCAAGTAACAGGTGAGGGTAGGCAGCACACAGCCAGAGTCAGAAAGACAAGGGCCAATAAAAGGATCAGCATGAGTGACCAGCAGTGAAGTAGACCAACAAACTGGTCAAATTTGGAACCATCCCAAGGTTAGTGCAGACCACAGTGTGCAAGGGGGTGAAAGTGAATAGGAAATGAGTCATGTTTTAGTCCTCTTAGTGCTCTTGCACTAGTGCCCCCCCAGGGTTCATGCTTTATTTGCTAGCAGGTCCTCCCAGCACTCAAGGCCATTCATTTAATTATAAGACAGAAGGTACATATTTGAAAAGGGCGAAAGTTGTAAAGTTGTGGAATTTTCTTCCTAAATTTATTGTACTGGAAAACACATTAAATAGCTTTAAGAAGGGGTTAGATTACTTTTTACAGGTGAAAAAATACAGAGTTATTAAACAACTTTTAGTACAAAGTTCCGATGGCCATCATGGAGAAATATTTAGTGCTCCCCATACAGTACCTGGACGGCATAATAAGTTGCCGCCCTAGGCCCAGACCTTTGTAGCCTTGCCACAAATCCGGGCCTGACAGAAATATCTTCTAATTCACGGCATATATTTACTAGTAGGTTTGCCTCAAAATGTTATGACAAGGGCAGCGGCAAAACCGGTTCTGAGAGGGCAGATAATCTCATATTTGATCAATCAAAAAAATCTTACCTGGAAAAATATACTCTTTTACAGAAACAGTTGACGGAAGATTATACAGCTTTTAAAAGAACTAATTCGGAGACAGACAAAATTAAATACAAAGAGACTAAAGCGCTTTTTGATACTTTATTGACAGGAAAGGCATACAACACTTTAAGCCATACGACCAATCTATTTTACAGACACGGCAATAAATCGGGAAAACTTTTAGCATGTTTAGCAAAAAAACAATCTAGAAACACTTATATACAGAAACTTAAATCAGCTACTGGCTGGACACAAGATCCTACAGAAATTAGACATATACTGACTGACCATTTTAAAAAACTTTATGAGGCTCCGCCTGATGTTCACACGGACGGTCTTAAATTCTTACAAGAAGCTAACTTATCGAAATTATCGGTCCCAGATCGTGAAATCCTAGATGCACCAATAACGGAAAAAGAAATATCAGATACGATTTGACACCTAAAAAATGGAAAAACACCAGGCCCTGATGGTTTTACTGCAGAGTTTTATAAACTCTTATTACCAGATATTGTGCCCCTTCTCCATACGTTATAATCTGACACACTACAGGGTAACCCATTATGGCACGAGACTAATGTTGCCAGGATTATATTGATCCCTAAGGAAGGCAGGGACCCACCTGACCCTACATCTTATCGGCCAATCTCATTATTGAATCAAGACTTAAAAATTTTAAACAAAATTATGGCTGACAGACTACAACGAATATTACCCTCCATACTCACCGAAAATCAGGTAGGCTTCCTTAAGCATAGGTATCCAGTTCGAGCCCTCCGGCAAATTTTAACAGCAATCTACGTTAGTAACCTAGAAAAAAGAAAACACGGAATGTTAGTCAACTTAGATGCGGACAAGGCTTTTGATAGAATAACACATATGCATTTACGTCGGTTACTCAAATTCCAACATTTTGGCATACATATGCTTAATCTTTTTAAAAACCTGTATTTGACGCCTACTACATTTTTGACTGTGAACAACATAAATTCAGACAGATTTCCAATTAATAGGGGTACATGCCAGGGGTGCCCGCTGTCACCCCTTCTCTTTAATGTAGCGCTTGACCCGTTGCTGAAACATTTAATACAACACCATAGCTTACATGGTATCCAAATAGGCCAATCTACGCTAAAGGTCACGGCATTTGCTGATGATATCTTAATGTTCCTTGGACGGCCTCAAACGGAAATTCCTATTATCCTACGATTAATCAAAAGATTTGGTAATATTGCGGGATTTCAGGTTAATCTAGATAAAACCAAAGCGCTGCAATTGTGTCATTCAGATCTGTCGGATTGGCTTCCTCACTTCCCTTTTAAGAAAACCACACACAGTATTAAGTACTTAGGAATCGCTTTGCCGTCACATCACAAAGACACCTATTCCTTAAACATACGGAAGATAATAGATACTGTTCTCTGGGAGATACATCATTGGAAACATATTAACCTATCATTCTTAGGCAGGATACATTTTATCAAAATGTTTCTTTTTCCCAAAGTGCTATACCCGCTGCAGATGTTACCTTATTACATAAAGTCTACTGATCAAAAGAAGTTAAATCAAGCGTTTCGATTATTTATTTGGAACAAAAAGCGCTCGAGGATTAGCCTCTTTAAATTACAGCAACCCAAACACTTCGGCGGATGCAACCTCCCAAACATCAGGGAATATAATGAAGCAGCACTCCTTCGTTATGCTGGGGATTGGGTTTTACACAGAGATCTTTATACAACAATAGCTCTTGATTCCTACACAGCGCATAATCTCTCCCTTAATTGTGCTCTCCATTCGCCACCTCACAAAATCCCGCCTTCATTACGCGACAATCCAATATTTCTTGACACATACAAAGCTTGGCATGCAGTTAGGAAAAGGCGACTACTATCTCCGACTGTTTCTCCGTATTTGTCCTGGTTAGACAATGACGATTTCCCTATAGGCGTGCGAAATCCTATTTTGTCATACTGGAGAGAAAAGGGGCTACAAAATTTACAAGATATATTGCACACTGATAACACTGTTATCTCCCGGGCTAAATTGCTGGACAAGTTTCCGTTTACGGCACAACATATTTTTCTGACTTTACAACTTCTCCACTTCGCGACGACGAAGCTCAAAGTCCTATCAGACATTGATAAAACGGAGCCATTCAATACTTTTTGGAAAAATAGACAGGTACGCCACACTACATCGCAACTGTATCAATTGGTTAGAACATTGATAGACTTAGATAACACTCAAAGACCAGGTTTTGCTTGGACCTTAGACATTCCGAATTCTACGACCTCCGCAGTTTCACACGAAAATGATGAAACTACTTCTGGTCAGTAGGTACCAAGAAATGTCTTTACAAATATTGCATAATGCTTATCTAACACCAATCAGGAGATACAAAATGGGATATCTGCCCTCTGACAATTGCCTTCGGTGCCAATCCCCCAAGGCAGATTTATTACATAATCTATGGTCTTGCCCCTTCTTACAGACCTTCTGGATAGAGGTTGCTAATTACGGTGCTCAGATGACTGGTATACCTATTCAAGTACAATTGGAATGGGCGATGTTTAGTGATATGACTTCATTACCACGTCTATCGAAGTCTGACAAAACTTTAATGGGGAAACTAGCAGCTGCGGCCCGGAAAACAATTCTGCAACAATGGCTCAATACTGACTCGCCTACCCTGGCTGTAGTAAAACAAAAACTACACTTTATTTTTCACATGGATTGGTTGGAAACTATGATATCAAAAGAACAGAATACTGATAAATTTTTTGCGACATGGTCAACATATATTGAATCTTTACCAATATTACTTAGACACCTCACGATACACACATTCCGTTGTACGACATGGTACGATAAAGCGATACTTACGGAACATCCGTTGGTTCTGGAATCGTCCCAGTATCTCAGAGACCAGCGAAGTAACACGCCCCCAGGAGCTCATCATGCCAACAGGTTATTAAGTTCTTACTTATCAAATCCTATGTAGGGATTTTCATGTCTTTTTTTTGTCCTTTGTCTGAGCTATTAGTTTGATTGGTTATGACTGTTCTTGATATATTATATCTACCACATTTGCATGATGTTACAAGTCTATCGTGACACTCTTTTTTTTTTTCTATTCTTTGATCTTGACTTTGTAATTATTATGTGCAAATCCTTTAATAAAAACAAGTTTAAAAAAAAAAATGTTATGACAAAATCTTTTTCTTATACCAGAATTGTGGATAATGCCAGATGGGTGCGTTTTGCTACACCATCAGGGGCGCTGCTGTCATGAGGGAAGTTGAGAAATTTAATGCCAAATAGAAATTTGCCTCAGGTTTCAGCAGCCCACAAGTTACCAGGGGTGGCAAGAAGCCACTCCTGGTAACGTTAAGAGCCTAGATTTTTAAACCGGAATTACAGGCTCGTCTCAGAGAGCATAATTGCACACTATATGAACTAGTGATCCAGCTACCCTCAACCTGTGATGGAGCTTCTAAAGGTAAGCCGGACCAGCAAGGGGCATACTGTAGAAATGCCCCTGTGCACCATCAGCTGTTTAGTTGGTTTGACTAAAATCTTCATTATAGAATCTTAAACCTTGTGCCAGAATTGTGTTAAACAACATTTCCTTAGTATTCCAAAGAATTTCTAAGATAAATCAGTGGATGGTTATAATTAAATTTTTGTCTGATATGATTATTGTATATTTGGCAAAATCAACTGGCAATGTCTTACATATAGATGCAAATCTATTCAAATCATTATATCCAATTTATCTTAGATTCAAATCACAGTGGCTCATTTAGTGATTTACTGTGCCTGATAAACAAATTAGCACAGAAAAAAATGCATGTGATGAAATAAGGATCACAAATTGCTATAAATCATGTGAATCAGTATTTGTACAATTTGATTCTTTCCCCTCTATTAGAAACCAGCATCAGCTGGAAAGAAGAAGCCTGCTGTAAAATAAAATAAATAATAGGATCATTAGTTTTATACAGGACAGAAGATTTGTGATGAGGTGTTAAATGATCTAAATTAATTTCTGAAATACAGTAGAGGCCCAAAGCACTATTATCTGCCCTATGAATAATTTATGGTTTTATACATTGAACCTGTAACATCTGCTCTTGTAACTATTTATTTTGCTGGGTTTGTTTTAGTAATCAACATTGCAGTTCTACAAGCCTCTCTGTCAATATTCTAAGATCATTTAAGAAGATGATTCATGATTTGATATTCAAGCAGCTGGAATACAGTAAATGATATGTCAATTTAAATAAAATAGAAAATAAAACAATAGAGTTAAAAGAAAATCTGAACAGAATCAGAGGATATTGCCAGAGCCAGATTAACGCATAAAGGTATCCAGGGCTAGCCCCAGCGGTAAACACACTCCCACCCAATAACTCTTACCTCAGCCCTTGTCTACACTCTACCCTGCCGATCATCAATTCTTCTCGCATCCCCCCTGATGCTCGCCGCTTGCCAACTGTCAACCCACCTGCTCACTATTTTCCCTGTCCCCTTCTCAAGAACAAATAACTAAGAGCCAGAGTTAGAGGCAGAAGTTACACATAACTAGGGTACCAGCCCCACCAACCATTGAACCTTAGGCAGGTGCTTTTTCTGCTTACCCCTTGTTCCTGGATATGACAATTTACACTGTTTCTAAAAAGTTAAATTACACAACATTCTAAAAACTTATATTACATTATAAACACTATAACACATTCTAAAAACTATATGGACACAAACTAGCCCATAATAATTATTATGCAAAACAGCAGGATGCACAAAATATAGACAAATCTGACAGTGGGTACCTCTATAAACACAATCATATAAAGTGGTATCACTGAAGTGGCCTTCTTCCCTGTTTTGTTTGAAAGGGGTGGCATTTAGTACAATATAGTATATTTCTGCACAAAATGTCTATACAGTATGTCTGAGGATAGGGATGAATGCAGAGGATCTGCCTGTCGTATGCCAAGGGTGTATTGGTATTTATAACCCAGACCTGGCACTGTTCTTTGAATAAGAAGGGGAATGAGAATAAGTCAAGAGGAGAGATGGGAACACTCAGCGATTAGATCTGAATTTACAGCTCGATCCTATTCACCCGTTTGTAAAAAAAAATTCTATTTTATTAATACGTTTTTTTTCGAATTTCAAACTCCCATAAACTCGAAATTTGACCCTTGATAATTTTGCCCCTAAGTGGGGCCTTTTGCACCTCTTGCACCTGTGGCCAGGGGTCTGTGCATCTCTCTGAATTCATTACTAATAATATTTATATTTCAAATGAATGCTTGCATTTTATGAGATTATAAAGAGGTTGGCCTGGTGGTCCTCTATATTTATATACAGAACATTGTCTATAATCATTTAATTTATTTTTCTTGCTTATTCGTGCTAATGGTGCCAGGTTGATGCTTCAGGAGTGAATTAAGCGCAAATGTGGTAGGAGCTACTCTCTATTTCACAGATAGCACTGGTGAATTTATATCTGGTATTACCAGTATACATGGGTGTTTTGGATCTTGTGCTTTTGTTCATATATATTTTATATAGCAATTTAATTAAAATGCATTTCACATTCACAAACATTAAATGCAATAATGTTATACTGCATAATATATATTTTTTTTCACTAACCTTCACATTTGTTCTTCATAGGTCATTTAAGATACAGTTCATATAGATCTCACTTCTGTATTGTTAAAGCCCAGGACCCAAAGTGTTATTAACATCAATTACTTATGTTTCTCATAGCTTGAGTAGTTATACTTTTCTAAAGTATTACAATTTGTATGCAAAGGCACAGATCTGCTTCCTGCCATAAAAACTTAAAGCTGCTAACTCACTCCTGGGGTTATAAATATATACGCTTAGCTGATTTTTTATTTCACTTCTGAGGACTAACCACTGCAAATGTAAAGCTTGAGGTTTGAGCAACTTCACCTCTGTATTTAAAATGAACATTAATATAATCTGTACTGAAGGTTATGGAAAAGAAAGTTTTAACGGCTGTAAAAATATCCAGGACAATATTTTTAATAAACATTATTATTTCTTAATTGGATGTGCATTTAAATCAAAGTTCCCAAAAGCATATAAACAAAATAGCAAAGTTCATTCATGTTCCAAAATCTAAACCAAAACAGGTATCATATGGATGGGTTTAATGGATAATATAACACAAGGGGCAGATTTATCAACGGTCGAAGTGAAATCAAGGGAATTTTCTAAGTTAAAAAATTTGAAATTGAAAGTAATTTTTGGATACTTCGACCATCGAATAGGCTACTACGACTTCGACTTCAACCTTCGATTCAAAGTAAAATCAGTCGACTATTCGACCATTCGATAATCGAAGTACTGTCTCTTTAAAAAAACTTTGACTTCAATACTTCGCCAACATAAACCTGCCGAAGTGCTATGTTAGCCTATGGGGACCTTTTTTGTATTCAAATGAAAATCGTACGATCGTATGATAAAATTGTTCGAATCTTACGATCGTACTATGATTGGAATACAATGCAATAAAAAAATGTTCCATCAGAGCTGGTTATTTTAAAAGAGTGAGCTTCAATACATCTTCTTGTCCAAGGGTGCAACCCCCCCCAAAGTATTATTAGTTCTAATTTATTAGTTCTAATATGATTACTGCATGAAGACAGACAGGGGCTGAGAGGGTGCAGTTATTGAAGGCTAAATTCCTTACAAACAGTACAGAATTTTTAATTTATTCTTATTGGGTTATTTATTAAAATCCGAATGTTAAAATCTCATTAGATTTCAAGTTTTTTTCATTAGAACTCAAGTTTTTAGAGGACAAAACAACTTGAGATTTATTATACCCTGATGCTGCAAAAAGCCTGAATCTGAAAATCCAATCTCAGACCTGTTGAGGTCCTTTTTAAGTCAATGGGAGAGGCACCTATTTCAATTTGAAATTTTCATGGTCTATGCTGGGTTTAACCTGAAAATCCAACTTTTTCTGTTTTTTTGGGCAAAAACTCCATAAATTTGAGTCATTTGGGAAAGAAGCCCAACATTTGAGTCATTTGGGAAAAAGGCTCAAAAATTTGAGCGATTTGGATGTTCGCCCAATTTTATAGTTTTTACCACAATCCGATTAAATCAAGTTTTTTTTAAATAAGCATAAATCAGGCATAGGAGTTTGGTCATGGTTTTTTTTAAATAAAATATGAGATACATTCGGAATTTTAGTAAATAACCCCCTTAATGTTATCCGGAAAACCCAAGGTCCCAAGCATTCTAAATAACAGATCCTATAACTGTAATATGTTTAAAAAAAAGTATTAGCAGGTAACATCAATATATATCGATATATGACATATTTGAAATTGCAATTGATATAATGCTTAATTTTATAACTTGTTTTTAGTATTTGGTGACAAAAATACATTGCATGTCCTATATCGTTTTGCATTACAATGAAACATACCAGCGGGAATAAGCTAATTTTTTCATAAAGGTTTTTCAAACACAGCATTTCCAGAGACCAATTTTGTTGAGCATTTACTTGCCACCATTAAAAAATCAAACATCTTATTAGTTGCTATGGGTCAATAGACCTTGCCAACTCTGCATGCTATTATATTCCCCCTAATTATATTCAGAACTAAAAACAAGATGACTCTGTTTCATGTCTTGTATTCTTATGAAATTAACAAAATATGTTGTACATTTTACATGAAATGAAAATGGCTACATTTCCATTAATGATAATATTTTATTTTAATTTTCACCTTCAGTTTTCTTAAAGTGATATTTTAATTACATTTTTGATTTGATGATACAGGACACTTGACATATGACTGGAAGGGGATTTTCCATGCAATAACGTAGGCAATATTTCTATTTCTGTTTTGTTTCATATCAAAAGTATTATGAATAGTCTTAGAAAATGATCTGAGTGATCCTATGACATGGAGTTGTTGAAAGTAATTATAATTTCAAACTCTTAAAAAAAAGAAGAAATTCCTGCTTTCCTGCAATGTCAGTCTATCATAATGTTTCTGCCACTGAATAAATGCCTATGGTCAAACATTTTGCATTTCATTTGTCAACTCTTAAATTTATTCAGAAATAGAAAAGGAAATCAGACAGCTTCTATGTTCCTGTATACATTAATCCAATACCATGTTCTTGTGAAAAGATTCTGTGCGTGTGCCTCATTTAAAGGAGGTAGAAGTTTTTAAAGCCAAATTGTTTACTTCACAGAGTTCACAATTGCTTTCTGGAACAAGTAAACATACTTCATAAAAATATGCTGCATATTTTGAGTCTACAGCAAAGACATAAACTGCATAACATTTTGTTTACTCTACACAAATATATCCTGTGGACCACTTGGTGTTTTTCTTCCCATCATTCAGCCTTCAGTGTTGGTATAGGAGACCTGTCTTTTTCGTCAACAAGGCTGGGGTCACGACACCAGCTTTGCCAGACACTCTTGATGTGCTCCAACACCTTCTTGGTGTCTGCCAAAACACTCCAGAGTCTTTCACTACTGTGCTCCTCTACACTTCAACCACTGCCCTAACCTTACGCACACTGCTCAGCACCTCACACTTCCTTACTCACTTAGGTGTGGGCTGAAGTTCAGGTGACTTCTCATGTATATATTTCACCCATAAGAAGTATTGTGTACTTTTAGATGGTCATAAATGCCTAATACTGTCACTATAACCTAGTGGCTGAACACTTTAATTGCCCACAACGATTTAAATAAGACAATTATTCTCCCATTTTCCTTACCCTGACCATTGAAAGGACATGTTGTCAAGATAATTATTTTCCCAGTAACGTGTAAAATATTTCACTAACTTTCAGCAAAAGATAAATCTAAGAGCTTTGCCATATTTGCAATCAAGAGGGAATGTACAGTAGCTTTGTGTTGTCTAATTTAATTTTCTATTACTCTGCACACTAAATTGCTCAGCTAACCTCTTGCCATGCTAATCACTGGAGTCACTGTGAATCTCAATAAATTCACTTTGGGAAAAAAATATTTTGTTCACGTTTTCTTTCAAAAACTGTGCCTCAGAACAGTGCCTCTACTACTGGCATCAGTTTACATTAATTTACACTGGTGCCATTTGCCAATATACTGTATGTTGTTGAAATGCCAGAGAGTCAGAGGAAATGTTGCTGCCTGTTGAAAATGGTCTCTATGGATTGGATAAAGTACATGGACTAAATGTTATTAGAATGTTGTTAGAAGGGTCTGTGGGAGGAAATAGTCAATAGTTTAATGGCAGATGAGTTGCACAATAACAATACACACCGTATGTAGATATAGAAACATACTCTAAAATTGTTTTTGGTTTTCAGAATATCTGAGAAATTAAAAAATATTAAATAGAACAATGGGATAGAAATATATTTATGTTGTTTTCTTTTGAGTATGCTAATAGTGAAAATAAATGCCCTTATAGTTTAGACCTCCCATCTGTCCACAACCATAGTGTCACGTGTCAAATTACTGTAGTTGCCTATTACCTATTAAAGGAGAAGAAAAGGCTTGCAGCAGTTGTGGGTGCCAAAGTGGGCGTGGCTGCGCATGCGCAGTAGAACGAAAGGCCGAACTTTAACTAAAAAGTCGGGTATTTAGTTCAACTGCACATGCGTTTGCCCGGGAAAAGACGGAAGTTGATTGCTCCGTGGTGCTCATTGGTATAACCCCGGGCCTGTGCAGTTTTCTGCTGATAGGAGCACTGGCCTGGGGTTTCAGGTAAGTAAATAAAATCACTTGGGTGTGCCTAACATTTGTCACCCCCAAGTGCTGCAAGCCTTTCCTTCTCATTTAATTACACAAATTATAGCAGAACTGGGCCCTAATAAAGCAGACAACTCTTTATTCAATAATGTGTCATTTTTCACTTCATCTATTAGTAAAGAAGTGTAAAAAATATTTACAGGCTCAGCCATCGAGAGAAGCTGTGGTGGTAAGATCACCATATGTGGATTAAATCTAAGTTTTTTACAGTTGGGGCAGATTTATCAAGGGTCGAATTTCGAGGTGATGGGAGTTTTTTTAAACAAAAATCAAATGTTTTCAATTCAAGTGAATATTCTGTATTTGATCCTTCTAATCAAATTCGGATCGTATTCGATCTAATTTGATTCAAATTATTTTTTTTAAAAAAACCTTCAATTTTTCAAAGTTCACCAAAGGACTCCAAATAAGTTCTAGGAGGTCCCCCATAGGCTAAAACAGCATTTTTTAGCAGGTTTTAGATGGCGAATATTCAAATTTTTAAAGAGACATTACATGATAAATTTCGATATTCAAATTTTCAATTTTTTTTAAAATTCGAATCGAATTTGGACTATTCCCTAGTCGACGTACACTAAAATTAGCTCGAAATTTGAATTTAAAAATTAGATTTTTCCAATCGACCCTTGATAAATCTGCCCCTCAGAATGAAGGTGAGCATGAAACAAGTTAAGGATTTGGATCCGTGACAATAATCTGATTTATTGTACAACAGTCTCAATTTTCTGTTATTCTGTTAATATACCCAATTCTTCTTAAATAAATGATTTGCTTTTTCCCACTCACGATCATGAATATTGCATGACTACTTGAAGACACCATGGTCTCAGCATAAATTTAGTTGATGTGTGCTTTGTTTGGTGAGCAGGCAATATTACCATTTGGCAGCTTATTTATCACCCTTGGTCTTTTGGTACTGCACCATAGTACCCATTTTACAGTTCCTTAAAGAGATTTGTATTGTACTGGAAAGTCCAGTAGAGTAAAGGACATAATATAATTTGAAGATTCCACAAAATTAACTGTTTGCTTTAAAGGCGTTGCTCACCTTTGAGTTAACTTTTAGTATGAGTGATATTCTGAGACAATTTGCAGTTGGTTTTCATTTTTTATTATTTGTAAATTGTTTTGGTTATTTAGCTTCATATTCAGCATCTCCTGAATTTGTAATTTCAGTAATCAGGTTGCTAGGGTACAAATTACACTAGCAGCCATTTATTTATTTGAATAATAGATTGGAATATGAATAGGAGAGTCCCTGAATAGATATACTATACTTAAAAATTAGCATTAACTAGATTCGATTTGTAGCCTTACAGAGCATGTGTTTGTAGATAGGGTCAGGGACCCACATTTGAAAGCTGGAAAGAGTCAGAAGAAGACATGATGTAGGCAAATAATTTAAAAAAACTATTTAAAAAAAAAAAGTAATGAAGACCAATTAAAAAGTTGCTTACAACTGCCCATTCTATAACATACTAAAAGTTAAAATAAAAGTGAACCACCCATTTCAATAGCAATAAAAGTAGTACATGTAATATGATGTGTAATTTTTATTTTTTGTTGCTGGGGTCCTGAGTTCGATTTGACCTTGCACATTATTTTCAAGGAGTTTTTATGTTCTCCCATGGTCAGTGTGAGTTTCCTCCCTCACTCAGAAAATGTACAAGCAGCAGAGACAGACTGATTCTGTGCCAGTATACACACTTACAAGGTGTGGAAGCCAGGGGAGAAATCAAGAATAACAGATAATAGAAATGGCCATGTTGACACTATACAAATAATACAAATAAACAATTTTAGATTTCAGCATTGCGGTTATTTACACATTTGAAAATGAGAAGTACTTGATCTAGAAATCTTGATCTAGCATTAGTTAACCTTATGCTTAACTCATATTTATTTGCTTGTATTACTTTTTATGTACACCGTTGTTACTTTTTTTCCATTTAAGATACCGTAATGCAAATACTTGCAATTAAAACGCCTATAAAATAAATGCATCCAAGGAGATCATTATCTCCAATACACATTTGTTTTAATAACTTCTTTGACTATAAAATGGCAATGTAGTTCATACTATGGCTAGTTTAAGACACCTATTGCAATAAATTACGATGCCTCAAGAATGCAGGAATAAATCTAGGGAATTTAATTTAGCATTTTAATGGTTTGCAATATACAATGACGAGTTTTAGCAGCATCCAGAGTTAGTAGAAATAAACTAATGTAGTTACCTCTTATCAGTAGCAAGACTGATATCAGTAGAGTTTCCAGAAGAATTGAACATACTATTAGTTGGGGCACAGCTAATGGAAAGTACTAAGCAGAGCTTTTATTACAATGTACAGCATATTGCACATTACTCTTTGATTTTTGAATTTCTTTCTAAACGTGAGTTAAATTGTTTTTACTTACTCCCATAGATCCATTTTAAGAAATTAATCAAATTTTAAAATGTTTTCCCTTTTTCTCTGCAATAAAACAGTACATTGTACTTGACCCCAACTAAGATATAATGGAGTTAATGAATGTTTAAAATATTTTTTTAGTAGTCTTAAAATAAGACAATCCAAATTACGGAGAGAGAGAAAACTTTCCGGAAAACCCCATGTCCCAAGCATTCTGGATAACTGGTTCCATACCTGTACTTAATATGCAAAAACCCTTTGAGTCCCCAGCTAATTACTCCTTAGACCAGGGGTCCCCAATAGTGATTGGCGAATCTGACCTGTTTTGCTTCGTGAAAAAATTGCGAAACTTCGAAAATTTGCTGAAATGCATTGAAGTCTATGGGTGACAACGATTTTCAGCATGCCAAAAGCGGGCAAAGTTTCAGTAGCGTTACTTCGACAATCAAAGTGAAGATGCGCTAGTGCTCAATTATGCCTAGCACAACTTTGTTAGAGGTCTTCGATCAGGCTAATTCGCATACGGCGGGAAATTTAAAGTTGAATGGATGTATATGTTGCAGCAAATACATTACATTACACAAGTCCACGGTACCTTAAAGAAAATAGAGTTGTTATAATGCCCTACACATGAGCCCACTGTATAGTTTATGTTCCATATGTTAGAAAATGTATGGGGGATCCCGGTTACCCAAAAAGAAAATTTAAGGACTTTTGCAGGTTATCACTCTGAAAAAAAGGAAAAGACGCCAGCGTTTTTTGGGACTTAAAAAGTTTTTCCACTAAAAATATGATGTATGTAACAATGTAAAAAAAAAATTGAGGAAGATCTATGCACTCCAATGCACTTTGCCTGGTCTGAGCTGGCGAAGGCAAGTCTAGCGAAAGAGGTGAGGTTCAGTAAAATCTGCATCTTAGTGAATTTGTGGAGTAATGTCCATTTGCCAGTGCAAAAAGGTGATAGAGTGTGAATGAGCGTTAGCGTCTGTCTCTTTCGGTAGTGAAGTTTCGTTTGCACCCGTAAATCGGCGAAGTTCCTGAAAGCGATAATGCTGGCTAATTGTTGCCAGTGTTAGTCAGTTTTCTATCCAAGTACAAATACTACATTCCAGACCAATATTCCTTAATTTAACCAGTAACCTTCTGTGTGTACTGTACCAAATGCTGTTGCTTTCAGTTGCTGAATAGGAGCCCCTTGGTCCAAAAATGTTCTTGTAAAAGGCTCAAGTATCATACTATTAATTAATCAAGTTCCTACTGAATTGCTCCCACTTACACTAAAGGGTGTACAAGGAGTTGCAGGCTAACTACACCAGAATGGTTAAAAGTTTGACATTTTCACAATATCATTGACCTTCTCCACTTTGCCCTCTTTAATATTTTCCTCCAGCCTTCAAAGCAATCTGAATAATATTTATTTTTGATCTTTACAATTGTTTGTCTCATATTTCAGGTTTATGATAATGGCCCATTATTGTATCTTTGTACAGGTATTTTTGTAGTGTACAGTAATTGATTAACAAGTCTGTATTATAAGGGTTAGTGCTTTTTTGAACATATGATGCTGTAGAAAAATGCAGCTCTGCTTATATATAGTGATGGGCGAATTTATTCGGCAGGCGCGAATTCGCGGCAAATTTGCGCGATTCGCCGTCAGCGAATAAATTTGCGAAACTCCCGCGAAAATTTGCGTCAAAAATTCGCCGGCGTCAAAAAATTTTTTTCCGAAAAAATGGACGCCGCGTCGAAAAACGGGCGCCGGCATCAAAAACGGGTGCCGGCGTCGAAAAACGGCGCCGGCGTCAAAAACGGGCGCCGGCGTAAAAAACGAGACGCCGGCGCCGTTTCGCGAATTTTTCGGCGAAGCGAAACGGCGCAAATTCGCCCATCACTACTTATATACTGTCAGGTCATGGGACAACATCAGAGTTTTTCAGTCTTATAATGACCATCAATAGCTTTAGTAAAAGATCCTGCAGCTGGCTTTATCTTCCAGTTATATTTAATAATGAGTGGGGAAAACTTTCATGCTACAACTGTAACTGTAATCACTGCTGTCCTCAAAATGCTGACAATCACTGCATTGACTTATGAATTTGTACTTTAACCCATTTTCAAAAGGGTCACATCTGCTAGCAAGTTGAAAAAATATGATTAATAATTGCAGGGGCAAAGCATTGATTAGCAGTTCTATGAACACAATTAATCTGTGATATAAGCAAACCACCAGTCTGCCACTGTGTAGCAATACCTTTCCCCTCCACGGTCTCAAGTGTCTGCAAATAGTCAGCCTTCCAAAGAAAAGATCTAAACATAAAATAAATCCATGTGAGCTCCATATAGCTTTTCTGTGTTCTATGAATTCAGCAAATCTCTTGCACTCTTCCATGGATTGCAGTTTAAAAAAAAGCATAAGATGCTGTCATCTATCTTGTTTTGGAATTGCTTTTTTTACATTTTTAAAAACTTTTTTGAACTGGGAAGGCATTTTTATTATCACTTTTAAGAGTTAAAAAAGAGAAAAAGAACCCCTCTTCCACCAGTGCTGAAATTTACACAATGTTATCTAAAAAAAAATACTATATAAGGTACCACTCTTAATTAGGATAAATGCCACTCCCAACTTTATCTCGATATTGCAATTAGCCCGTTTTTGTATTAAGGTGCTAGTGCAATTATATTAATAAATATATAAAAAACTAAGTGGAGCATATTTGATAAGTACCTTAAAAAACTATGTACATAAGAGTGCTGGGTATAATAAAATATGACCTGTTAATTAATGAGTTCAGACAATTAATAGTTTATAAAGTGCAGTGCTTTTAGTTAAATCAATTCATAAAGTTATCAATAAATCAGTTAATTCCTTAATAGATTATGAATTAATAAAGTGCAGTGATAATAAATAATTGTCCCATATGATAGTGATTTAATAAATAGTAAAATTCATTGTGACTAATTAAGTATTTCAGGATGAATTAATTCCAGTGGAATCAGTTCAACTGAAATTAGTGAGAAAAGGAAAAGAGAAGGTGGAGTTGTCCCCGGAACCTCTGCCTAAATCATTTCTAATCCTGGGACACCACAAAGATGGAGAAAGGCAGGGTAACCAGGACTGTGGTCTCAAATTTTAACTTGCCCTAACTTATAAAGAACTGTCTTAACCTCAAAAAAACACGAATCAATGGTCCCTTAGGAATCCCAGTGCTGGACTGCAATAGAAGAGAGAGAAAGAAGGAGATTGAACCGATTGCTAATTTGAACCCGCAACCCAACCTGCCCGCCCAATTTCTTGTTTAAATTAGAAGGCTTTTAAGCTAAAATGTCTTAAAAAACAAATCATACAGCAGATTTTCCGCCAACGCGCGTTTCGCTAAAATGGCTTTTTCAAGCGTTGTCATTAATGAATTCAACTTGGAATATCTTGTGATTTGTCATTGTGGGGTGTGGATCGTCATATAGTAGGGACACTGGGTGTCCAATACCAATCGTATTAATTACATTTTTTTTAGTAGTTTGAAGTAATTTAAGATTTTAGAGTGAACTTTGATTAATTATTAGTTATTGCGGGGTACTTTATTTTCTTTTCTCTCTGTATAAAATAATTTCTCTTAATCAAACTCACTGACTTATGTCAGACCCCTGCAATACTAAGTGGATATAAAATTTGATTGAAATACTTAAGGAGACTATCCTATTCTTCTCCAAAGTTATCTGGAAACCTGTTATCCTGAAAGCCCTGAATTACATTATAATAAAATAATTCAAATTCAATGTGTACATGTACATCAATATGGATTTGCCTCAACCTGTGAAAAAGAATACCCTAGAAGAATTTTCTGCATGATGCCATAATAAACATGAAGCCAGGCTCTCTTCAAACCGAGCTGTATTTGAAAATTTTCCAAAATGTACATTATTTACTGCCTTGGCTTTCTGAACTTTTCTTTTTCGACTCTGCCAAAGAATTGCCAGCTATAATAACCTTCATTCCTGTTTCTCAGTGAAATGAAAATGGGTTTAGCAGGTTTTTTAACTTTTTTGTTGGATATTATTGATATACAAGGAGTCATTTACTTTTGCCCTGGATGCAAGACTGTAGAGATTTTGCATTGAGGGCAATGCCCTAAGCTGTAAATTTCTAAGCTCTGCAACTACATGTGCTCAGTTTTGTGAAAGAAAAATGTTGCTGGCATGGGTGTAACATCAGAATTGACTGGGGTCAAGGTGTAAAATTGCAAAAGATTGCCATGCTTTCGACCTGTTTTTTTTTTGCACCTTCCTATCATAATAAGAAATAAGGCTAAAAGTCCTCATTTGACTAACATACATTTTTCCCTATCCTATGTTATACAAATTTAGGATAACATAATTGGGCATACTATTTAAAATGATTAGAATAGAAAAGAATTAGAATTATATTCAAAATAATGGGATTGAATCATTATGAAGTCATTAGATATATTGGGTCAACACTATACAGGTATGGGACCTGATTTCCAGCATGCTTGAGAACTGGGTCTTTCCAGATAAGGGATCTTTCTATTATTTGGACCATCATACATACATACAAGCTACTGTTTTATTTTTACAGAGAAAAAGGAAATAATTTTTAAATCATATACCTGTACAACATTTCTATTGCAGATAAATAGTAAGAGTTCTTCATTCAGACAATGCAGGTTGAAATGATGGCAGTAAGAGATCACTTACATGCTTCTGATGATGAAACTGCAAACCCTTAGATGGCAGTGGTTGTCAAACAAAGCCAAGTAGGTCAAACCCACATAACAAGGTTACATATATACAATATATAGCCAAAACTTTGGATTATATATATAATCTTTTGGTGTAAAATATATTTCACATTTTTAAAATATGCACCATAGTAATTTTATTTACAAAATATAGTGCATCTCCTGATAAGGCCTTGCTCTACTTAAGGATAAAAAAACAGAAATTCACCTTTGAACTTTACCATTGGCCTTTACTGTTTGCCGATTGCAAAGATGGATAAATTAAACCAATGCAGGTATCAAACCAATGCAATAACAAGTTGACCCAAAGAGGTGTTAACTGGCACTGAGACTGGAGTATAGGTGAATGTTGGCCAAAGCCATTGACAATTGTATTTTAATAACAAACATAACTTCTGCACTTATACTTATTTTACCACTACACCTGATGCTGGCATGTGAGGTCTCGTTGATATATGAACAGGCAATGATTAATTATCCTCCTCTCTGTGACAATATGAATTTTATTTAGATCCTGAAGGAACCAGTTTTTTTTTAAAAAAAAATTCACTAATAAGGTGGGAGGGAGGAGAATTGAGTGGTGAGCGGTTAGAGGAAGTGCCGTCACAGTAAGGGCTGAGCTAGGAGGAGCGAGGGCTGTGAGCATGGTACCTAAGTTACAAGCTGGGAAGCAGGAGGGGGAGGTGCATCCAATTGGTCCTTATCTGCATCATAGTCAACCTGATGCATCAGGACAGGACTGTGGCATTGGGTTAACCGGCCTGTGCTTTTTTTTTGTCCAGTTGGGCCCCAGGCATGTAGGTCCCCAGCAAAGAGTTGTTGGATTATAATGATATATTCATATTATTGGAGTATTTTATTATAGAGGTTCACTTGGAAAGACTGTGACCCTGAGAGGATGTCAAGCTGGAGAAACATTTAGAAATGGTACAAATATGGGACCTATTATCCAGAATGCTAGGGCCTGGGGTTTTCCAGATTACAAATCTTTTTGTGATATGGATCTTCATACCTTAAGTCTACTAGAAAATCGTGTACACATTAAATAAACCCAGTAAGCTGGTTTTGCCCCCAATAAGGATTAAATATACTGTATCTTAGCTTGGATCAATTACAAGGTACTGTTTTATTAATACAGAAAAAAGGAAAATCATTTAAAAAAAATTGGATTATTTCATTATAATGGAGTCTATTGGAGACAGCCATTCTGTAATTTGTAGCTTTCTGGAAAACAGGTTTCCAGATAACAAATCTCATACCTGGAGTATTCATTTGTAGGGATAGGCGAATTTGAGCCATTTCGTTTAACCAAAAATTTGCCGCCGGCTAATTGTCGCCAAAGCCCATTAAATGGGCTTCAAAAAAATGTTGTCTTATTTTTTTTTGATGCACACCGCCATCCAAGTCTATGGGCGTCATTTCCACAGCGAAGCAAGGCGATAAAAATTGCCCATCCCTATTCATTTGTTGACTAATGGGGTTATGTAATAAAAGGCAATAAGTTTTCCCAGGCAGTAACTAATAACAACCAATCGGTAGGTAGCATTTATTCGTCAACGGTTCGAAAGCAAATATCTTATTGATTGCTATGGGTAACAAGGGCAAACATAGAGCCTTTTATTACATGTGGGGGTTAGTATCTTATTGAATGAGCTTTGCGAGTTAGACAGCAACTTAATTGACTTTGACTGTGTCCCCAGGGCCTGCTAGGCCCCAGTGTCATCCAGGGCCGGATTTACATAGAGGGCACCCCTAGGCCCACTGCCATTCGCCGCACCTGTCCCCTCCCCTTTATTCATGCAAAATCAATGGGAAAATTTAAAAAATGGTCGCATCTCCAGCGTAACCCCAGTGTTTTTGAACCAATGTGGGTGTGATTGGGCAACATGCCGCCCCCCTAAAATCCTGCCGCCCTAGGCCCGGCCCTAGGTGGCCTTTCCACAAATCCGGGCCTGGTGTCATCAATGTAAAGGATATATTTGTTAGTCAAAGGTACAGTATATAACTTATAGGGTGTGTGTGTTGCCATTTATTTTTTCAAGTGGATCCAGCTGGGGGTGCCGGACCCTATATCAAACAACTCATGGCTATATGCCAAACAAAGGACTACAAGTACTACTTATAAACTGAGAATACTTTCCTTTTAATGTGACAAAATTCTTAGTAGTTTACTGTGGACATATTGTATACTAACATTAAATACAGTTATATCTATTGTAGCAAAATTGCTTTACAAATAATACTATTAGCCATTATTTAAGGCTACTTTTAGATCCAAAGTGACTGTGCTATATTTATCATCCAAAAATGTCCTGTTAGTCTTTCTGTGGAATGTTTCTAATAAGTTGGATCAATCTCTTTTCCCCTAGAATTGCTCAAGTTCAGTGTGGATAAATAATGGCCCATTAAGGTCTCTCTTTTTTCATACCTTCCCCACCATAATGATAGATTTTCACTTTAGGGTATAGTGACAGCTACAGTAAAATTTAATGTAGTAGGCAATGCTGTATATGTAACATGAGGGGCAGCATCTGGCATCACAGCATATTTCATGACAAGTGTGCCACATTCCTTTCCATCAAACAAAGAGGAAATGCATTTGCTGCCATTAAGATGATGACTCCTACGGAATTGAATCTAGAAATATAGCTGCCATTATTGTTTGTGCAACTGTCATACAGTTTTCTATTTGCCGGCGTGTGTGATGTATTTATCTCTAGGCTTTTAGTATCAGTGAATGCAAAAATCCTGAAACATCAATATATAAAGTGATCAGTTTGTACTGTCACTGACAAGTTGTTAATCTGGGACAGATTTTTGTATGGTAGACGCCTTTTCACACATTATTCAGGGGGAAAAAATGCACCTATAACTATTTATTACTGATTTTTAATAAAGAGAAACTTTATTTAACAAATATTCTATATAATATAACAATTTCTCTCTGTATATTTATACAGCAGATCTTTTACATACAGTATTATCCATTTAGAACATGTAAAATGTAATATATATTATAATATATCATATAATATATATTAAAATATACAGTATATACATACATGAATAGGATCCCTTATCCTAAAGTCCATTAACTAGAAAGCTCCAAATTATGGGAAGACCATCTCCCATAGGTCCCATAGGTCACTTTTAAGCAAATAATTATAATTTTTAAAAATGATTTCCCTTTTCTCTGTAATAATAATAAAACAGTATCTTGTACTTTGATGGTAACTAAGCTGCATGAATCCATACTGGGGAGAAAGCACTCTATTTAAACATATTTAAGGTATGGTGATCCAAATTATGGAAAGATCCCTTATCTGGAAAACTCCAAGTCCCAAGAAGGTTTTCCTTCATCCAAGTCATGTAGTAGAAGTAAATCTTGCTGAGTAATCATTGAAGACATTCAATAATGATCTGAGCAGCTTCTTCAGTTCTACTAGATCGACAAAGTCCCAAGCATTTCAGAAAAAATATCCAAACCCAGTGTATATAATGTTTGTCTGGATTTTGTTTGGTATTGATCCAAATCTTCTGTGATCTGTCTTGGTAGATATAGACATAGTTATGGGCATCTTGCATCAGTATGACCATATTACATGAGCTTTGATCTTGCTCTCTTGCTCTCTCCAGCCATGGGGTATAAAACATTGCTAAAGACCTGTCTTTATCCAAATAAATTAACTAAAAATGATTTGTTATGCTGTTTATTCCTTTCAATGTATTTGCTACAAAACCATTCATACCACAAAATACCAGATGATTTAGGAAGATATGTGAAATGAACAATACACACCTGTAGTCATCATGATCAATATACATTATGCACTAGCATTTCTAGTAAATAATAAATTGCTTATTCTTTTTGTATTTTACGAATTTGGAAAAAAAGGTAATCCCAATTCCAATGTCCCCCTTGCACTTCTGTTAGGCGCAACTCCGTTTCATCATTTTATAATGTACAAGGTTCACAGGGGATGAGCATTATCTTAAATTACTTCTACTCCCACAATTGCCCTGAAGTATCAAAGAGGTGGGATGAAGTGCAAGATGAAACTGGTTTTTAATCTGCACTGTATCATACATCAACTGATAAGATCTATGGGTAGAACATATTTCTAACATGCCAAATTTATCGAGCTTATGTGGAACAAAAAATGTATATTGTTCTTTTGAGAAAGAAGAGCAGCTTCACAGATATTACAATATAAAGATAAATTACAGGGTATTTTAATTACCCCCCTTGGGATGCATCTTGCAAAGCAATTATGGGACTGACACAGCATAGTGCCAGGTACCATACAATACCTCTCTGCTTTTAGTTTATTGCAGCCAGCAACATTTTGGACCCTTAGGAAAACACTTCTGGTGGAACTTATATTCTCATTTCTAATTAATTAATATATTGCGCTACATTTGTAACTAAAGTACATTTCAAAATTGTCGTGAAATGTGAAAATATACCCACTGTAATAATTGCAGAAAGGCTGTTTCCCTAGGATTATGTTGGTAAAGTTCCGTATTTCTCGAACATTAATGGCTGATTTTATTTGCTGCTTTGCAAATTTCTGTGAATATTTTTTTTCCCCCAGATTTATCTATTTAGTTTTCCTTCCTGTGTTAGTATAAGCCTATCAAAAGAATACTGGAGGAGATTTTGTAGGAAGGCATGCTGTGCGATATTATTCCTTTCTTTAGAAAAAGGCAGCAGCTGTGAATATCAGTGCTGGGAGAATGGTAAAATACTGATAAACTTTACAAAAGGTCACATCCAATAACATCATTCATGAAAAAGTGGGTATTTGGATAAGCTTCTAAACTTTTATAATGTGGACTTTAATCTAGCAAATACAATTTCCAGCTTTCAGAACATATAATGTACATCAGCATACTATACATTATCAACTTGACTAGAATATGCTATTGTGCCACATGTAGTGCATGCCTTTGTGCAGGAGCCAAAGAGCAGGAAAAGTTTTGGTGAAAGAAGAGAATATATATTTATTTTTATTATTTTTAATATGAATATAGAATAAATCATATGACTATAAAATATTGGACTGAGCTACATATTTGTCATTACAAAGTCCTTTCTGTCTACCCTGAATGTAGCACCTATGGGAACGTTCCAACATACAGTAGCTCACCTAATGTAGTTCACCTTATGTCAGCATTATGGCTCTTCCAGCTGTACGTGACTTTAGGGGGCAGATTTATCAAGTGTTGAATTTCGAGTTCATGGGAGTTATTTAAAACTTCCATGAACTCAAATTTGACCAATTGCAATTTATTAAAAAAAAACCAAACACATTTTTGGAACTCAGGTGAATAGGATCGACCTGCAAACTCGAATCGAATTAGAATCAAATTTGATTAGAATTTTTTTCTCTGAAAAAAACCTCAAATATCAGGAAGGCTGATTCCTGGACATCTTCCATAGGTTAAAACAGCAATTCAGCAGGTTTTAGGTAGCCAGTGAATGATAAATCTCGTAAATCCAATTCAAATTTTTAAAAAAACTTGAATAGAATTTTAACAATTCCCTAGTCGAATTTTACAGTTTTGGCCATAAAAAAAAACTGAAATTTGAATTCAAGAATTTTGGATTTTCACTTTGACCCTTTATAAACCTGCCCTTAGGTGTGGCTATCAGGGGTCACTAACTCAGTCTCTCACACACCTTGCACACAGGTTAGACTAGCACAAAAGCATCACTAACACCCACAAAATTCATATAAAGAACTGGCGGCCACCAATCTCAGGACTTGAGAGATTCCTGTTCCACAGCCCCTAAAGGTTTAACTAGTGTACAAACAGACTAGTGTTTCAATTCACCATGCAAAGTTATAAGGTACACACTTACACACTTTCAGCCGAGGGTCATTTAAAGCATCAAAGACAAAGTTGTTAAATGTTATATTTAATATATAAAAAAGTGTACAAAAGTTGTTATAAAAAGCACATACATTAAAAATATGGCAAACAGATTATAAATAAAAACCTATACCTAGATAGAATGTCCTGGTCCTGGAGGAAAAGGGAAACAAATGGGATAACCCCCATGGAAATGGGCCCTCCTACGTAAATCCAATTATTAGCCAAATGATTTAACTATTTACAGTTGGCAAAGGCATCAGATAACTAGAAACCCCCACTGGAATGCAAGGGTAAGTGGAATAGCAAGACACAGATCGAGTTTTTTATGCCCTCCTGTTAGTAGGAACCGGACCAAGAATATTTATGACCATAACTTCTTACTGGAATATAGTGGAACAATTATATTATATTCCTTGGTTATGACCTACCCCTGCCCAGATATTCCCATCTGGTAAACCAAGTGCCAAACCTAGTCATGACTTCTTTTAAAGCTAGTGAAGACCACTTTGATGCAGCTGCTTAGCAGATAAAAGTCCAGGTACCACTATCAGAGTAATACATTATTTATTGTATTACAGGTACTTGGGACCTGTGGTTTATCAGGAAAAGGGATCTTGCTGTAATTTGAATCTCCATACTTTAAGCCTGCTAAAAATGTCTTTAAACATTAATTAAACCCAGTAAGATTGTTTTTCGGATACTAAGTATTAATTATATCTTGTTTTGGATGAAGTTCAAGGTGTTGTTTTATTATTACAGAGAAAGAGGAAGTACGGTATGTGTTCATATTGTGAATTATATAATTAAAATGGAATAACATGGTTATGGATAACAGGTTTACACGTAACGGATCCCAATCCTGTATTTTATAAATGATTTTCAAGGGGAAATTCTAGGGTTCATTTACTTACTGCACCACAGTGGCCAAAGGACAATTTTGGGTTCCAAGTTCACCAAGTTTTTTTTCACTTACAATGCAGCATTTTTTCCATTCCAAAATGGAAAATGTCTTCACAATTGACAAAGAATGCTGTGGAAGCCCTGGAGCTACATGTGAAGCGCCACTGGTCCATTTCAGAGCTTGCAGCTCATTGCTTCTGTTTTAAAAAGGGCTTGCATGTACAGTGCGGTGCACAATTATTGTTAGCTGGTGGACTTTCAGCTCTGAATTACGACTATCTTTCTGGATCTTCTGTTAAGGGTTTCCACTCCTGTACTTTGGTCGGTTGGATTGATTACAGCTAGCGATGGGCGAATAAATATGCCTGGTGTGAATTTGCGACAAATTTCTGTGTTTCGCCGATGGTAAATAAATTTGAAAAACTCACCTTTACTTACCATACTCAAAAGAGTACTCAGAATGTTGGACAGAAGAAGAATGTGGGGGAGAAAGAGGAAACAAGTCAATGTCTCTTCCTCAATTGGCTTTTTTGACAATTGAAGTTACTCACTTAAGAATCTCTTTGACTGACTATGTCACTATTATGCTTGAAAATACATCACATTTATAACACCGTTACAGAAAAAAATATATCCTAATGTGTAGAAATCAGTGCCAGAGAGAGTGCTGAGTTCCTGCTGCTAGATCAATTTTTACATTTTTACAGTCCATTACTGGCAAATAAAGTAATGGTTTGTGACAATAAGTGAAGGAAATTGAAAATGCTTAATTCACAGAATCATTTACATATTTCTCACACATATTGAAGTGTATGATTTGCCTTTGGAATCGTTGGTTACGTTTCCATTAAACTAATAAGATGTGTTCATGTGAAAATGTTTAACAATAAAGGCTCCCGTGATTAAACGATTAACCATCGGCTATAGTGTTCGGAATGCAAATGAAATGCTATGCAAAATTATTTTGATTTAGTTCATTTCACTGTAAATTTGATGGCATTTTTGTGTAGAGCAATATGTTTCAATAAATCATGAGCAATATTTATTTTTTAAATCTATTTTTTTTTTAATCTAGATGAAAATTATAAATAATTAAGTTTTGAAATGAAAATAAGAATATTCATCTGTGCATACATCTTCTCCAAAATGGAAGACATTTTTGTACCTTCATTGTTTTAACCTTTTCCTGTTTATAGATAGTTAATGTTTCCTTACTTTGTCGCAATCATTTATGAGCTGTCCTTGTACAAGCCTACTTACTGTATGATAACCTCTGCACAGCTTCCCGCAAACATGTGATATCAGGTTTTTGAAATCAGACTGATCATACCAAAATGGCTCAATACTCTGCTGTAACATCCTGCCTGGGCTGAACCAGTGGCCTATAGGTTTCTGACTTGAGTTTGTTGCACAATTGTATGGTTATTTTCTGGTTCTAACCTGGCCTGCCTGATTATATCCAGCTCTGTCCTTACTGGCTCCTTTCCTGCAGTACGTGTTTGGCTCCTTTGCCTGCTTCTGTGGGAGTTACTGGATTCTTATGTGGTAAGACCTGGAGGCAGCAGTAGTAGCCAAGGGCCAAGCCCAAAGCCAAAGTTGGCTGTTATTGACAGAAGAGCATGTTTAGACAGGGATCCAGAAACTCCCTTGGGGTTTGGATTTGCCATACTTGACACCTACACACCTCTTAACTGCCATTTTACACAAACATTACTTCATTTTACGATGTAGACAATGATACTCTGAGCATTATTTCGAATTACAGTAACTGCCTTTCCATTCATTAGCCGGAAATGTAAAATGGTATTCAGATGTAGGGCTGCCTGATGTAAAAACCAGAAAAGACATTGATCACTCAGTTGGCTAAACCTGCACTATTTAAATTTGTTATGACTTTTTTCCCAGCTTAGACCCTCCTCTATTTGTCTAACAATCTCCCATAAACTTTTGTCATTAAAATTAACAGTATGCCATGTGGGCAATATACACCTTATCAATAAACCCTGTCAAAAGAAACAGCTACTCACATGAATTGTAAGGCAAAGAATAAGTATTACCTTTATATGAAAGCCAATGGCAATTAATGCATTTTGACCACAGCTTTAAGGCCAGGTTCCATCAATCTTGTTTTTCATGTAGTATGGGAATCACTCACGACAGCAGGATAACTGCAATTATGCTTTTTATTATGTCACCACACGACATGTTTCGGGCCTATTGGCCCTTTTTCAAGTGTGTACAACCGATTTAAAATGAACATACTTATACACCACATGTGATGGTGTATAAGTAATTAGCAAACCCCCAGGTAGTTAACCCTTAGGTGCTTTGTCAACCATTTTTTAGAAAAAGTTTTTAACTGGTGAATCCATGTGTCTCGATGCAGTGCCCATATGTGAACAGTATGCATCTCCATACATAAGACATCATGTCTAAACACCATAAAAAACAGTATCAAAAATAGATTTCTTACAATAAAACATTAAAACAACCGTTATATACATAAGTTTTCTCAGTATAACCTAGGAACTGCTCTTTTATGAGCCTACCTATAGAACTTGAAAAAGCAGAGTCTGCTCACATACTATGTTTCTCATTTAATTCATTTTTGGGTTAAACTTTTTTATCTTACCCTTAGTTGGCTTCTATAAAATGGTTACTATGATTGTTTTTTTCTCAGTATCTGTGGAAGAAAATAAATACATGATTATCCTAAAAATGGTGTGATACTCCAATGATCATTCATGCCTATTGGGGCCATTGTATTCATTTTTTTGATCCAATATGCCTCTTTTTGGGCCAGTATTTTTCTCATATCGCCTCCCCTATTTGGCATTTTTATCTGTTCCAGAACCAACCATTTTAGTTGGCTAACATTATGTCCTTCTGTATGGAAGTGTCTGGAGACAGATGTGTCTGAGGCTGTTCCAATTTTAAAATTTCTGATGTTGCCCCTATGTTCTTTAATTCGGTCTTTAATTGCTCGTATAGTTTGACCGATATACGCTAATCCACAGGGGCATTTTAGACAGTACACCACAAATTTGGATTCACAAGTGGCATAGTGTCTCAATCTGATCTGTGTACCCTTGGTTGGGTGGCTTATTGTGTTTCCCTTTACAATCGAGGCACAGCATATACAATTCAAACAAGCAAACGTGCCTTTCTTAGGTTTACCCATAAATCTATGCTCCCTTTTCTCCTGGCTATCCGAGGGGCATAACGTATCTTTAAGTGTGCGCCCTCTTGTATAGCAAAACATAGGAGGTGTATGAAAGAGATGCCCATACTTAGTATCCTATTGGAGAATTGGCCAGTATTTCTTTATAGTATTTTCTATGGCTTTACTTTGTTTTCCGTATTTTGAAACAAAAGGTATCCTATTTTGATTTTTTGTTTTATTTTCAGATTTCAACAATTTTTGTCGGTCCAGTTGCATTACCTCCTCAATAGTGGGTATTAGGTTGTTTCTCCTATACCCCCTATTAAGGAATTTTTTGGTAAGCATATCCACAGAGCCTTGCAAAGAGTCTGTATCTGAAGAGATACGTAGAGCTCTTATATATTGACTTTTTGGGATAGCTTTCATAATATTGGGATTATGAAAGCTATCCGATGTTAGCAATGTATTTCGATCCGTGGGTTTGGAAAACATGGAGGTTTTTATTTGTTTATTCTCTATCGAGATATTCACATCTAAGAAGTGAATAGATGTAGTAGAACTCTCACAAGTAAATTTTATAGTACTATGCTTCTGATTAGCCTGATCTATCATTTCTTGGAATTCCCCACAGTACCAAGATATCATCCACGAATCGCCAGTAGTGGATAATACTTTTACAGTGTTGCCCTTTCAAGAATATAGTATTTTCTATGCAATTCACAAAGATGTTGGCAAATGCGGGAGCGACCGCTGCCCCCATTGAGGTCCCCTGGCATTGCCAGAAGTACTCCCCTTCAAATCTGAAGTAGTTCTTCTGTAAGACTATTGTTAAACAGTCGATCAGAAAAAAAATTAGATGATGTGACAAATTTGTTTCTAATAATGCCTCCTCTATACATCTTATCCCTTCCTCTTGGGGTATTGATGTATAGAGGCTTTGTATGTTTATAGTACAGAGGAGGACGTCTGTTTGTGGTAAGGTAACGTCTTGTAATTTTAGTAACAAGTCCGTTGTATCCTTGAGGCAAGTAGTGATCTTGGATACAATTGGTTGGAGAAATTTGTCTACAAATTTGGAGAGGGGTTCAAGTATAGAGCCAATGGCGGAAATTATAGGGCGTCCAGGGGGATCTATTAAAGATTTATGTATCTTCGGTAACAAGTAAAGCACCGGAGTGCGGGGGTGCTCCACCTGTAAAAAATCTTTCTCCTGCCTTGAGATTACTCCATTATCAAATGCCTCCTGTATTAGTTCATCTACCTGTTTTTTTATTTCAAAGACTGGATCTTTATTTATTTTTTCATAATGGCTACTGTCCCCTAGTTGTCTGTATGCTTCCTCTATGTATTTGCTCTTATCCATTACGACGATGGCCCCCCCTGTATCTGCTGGTTTTATTATGATTTGTCTGTTATTTTGAAGGGCATGTAATGCCTGTTTTTCTTTGTGTGTTAGATAATTTTTGCTTTTCCCCATCTGTTTTTTATGTGGCTGATCCCATCAATCTTGTTATCAAGGGCCTATTTAAACCAGTGCCTTTCTGCCTCCTATTGCTAAATTGTTGAATCATTTCTGTGTACTAGCCCCTTATACCTGCTTAAGCTTTGTTCCAAATGCCCTGAGTTCCTGCTACTGTATCTTGCATTCTTGATCTCCTAGTTTGACCCCAGGCCTGTTTATTTGGACTTCTTGTATTTCTTGCTTTTTTACCAGCTCTCTAGATTCATTTTCACCAACTTGTGTCAGCTTGAAACCTGCCCCAACTATTTGGCTGTTAAATGGACTTATGCTCTTATTCTGTTGGAATTGGACTTGCTTTTCAGTCTGCCATAGTTTTAGCCATTGCTCATCTGTTCAAATTACTAATTAAACACTTGGTTACACATTCCTGGTTACTTTTTAAGCACTAACCTTGGGTACAACATGTTGCCAACCACAAAGGCTCCTACTTGCAAGTCTCATCCCTATGGTCACACCAGACAATGAGCAACAGAAGATCAGAGGCTTTGTGTGAGAGGAAGCCTGTTGGAAATTAAAAGCCTGACAATAGGAAAGCAAGATGAACCCCATATGTGGCCCAAGATGGGTAAATAAATGTGCAAGGATTCCAAGAAGTACCAAGGCAGTTCCTGTTTAATAGTGACACCTGGCGTTAGTGTGTTGGTTACTCAAGTGCCATTAAATACCATCAGCCCTGGGAAAAACACAAGCCATGAGGTCTCATTTACTTATGTGGATGTGGAATGCTAACAAGCAATAAATTAAACTCCTTAAAATACTATACACTGAACACTTGCATCTTTCCATAGTTAAGTGTAAATTGCCTTCTTATATTTGGGGGCAGATTTATCAAGTTTTGAAGTGAAAATTTGAATTTTTAAATTCAAATTTTTAGGTAATTTTAGTGTACTTCGACTTGGAATATTCCAGATTCGAATCGAATTTGAAAAAACTTCAAAAATCAAAATTTATCAGGTACTGTCTCTTTAAAAATTCAACTTCAACTACTCACCATCTAAAACCTGATGAATTGCTGTTTTAGACTATGGGGTACCTCCTTGAACTATTTGGAGTTATTTGGTGGACTTTGAAAAATTAGTTAATTTTGGAAAAAACTTACAGATGCAGCCACTTTGGTTTGTCTGTTTGACACAGAATAACTAAACACAGATATCCCATTTATCTCATTTAACACAGAAAACTGCGTCACAACATCCCATCTAATTAAAGCATTCACCATTGTGAACAATGGAGCTTTGGTATGCTAATGAATAGGTTAAATGCATTAAATGAGTTAAGATGACTTAAGATAACACAGTTTCTTCAATTACCCCTGAGTCATGACGCATTTAACTCACAAATCCAAGTGGCTTCATCTGTAGATTCAAATTCGATCAAATATGAACCGAATTCGAATCGAACAACCGAATACAGTCTATTCACCAGAAGTTAAAAAAATTAGATTTTTTAATAAATTTTGGTTGATCTTTTTTTATTTGAATATCCAGGTAATGGGAGTATAAAACTCCCATCGCCTTGAAATTTGACCCTTGATAAATCTGCCCCTTAGGGGCAGATTTATCAAGAAAGGGTCGAAGTGAAAGTTCAAATTTTTAAATTCAAATTTTGATCTAATTTTAGTGTACTTCGAATAGGAAATAGTGCAAATTTTAATAAAATTTAAAAAAAAATTCAAAAAGTCAAATATCGAAATGCATCATGTACTGTCTCTTTAAAAATTAGACTTTGACTATTTGCCATTTAAAACCTGTCGAATTGCTGTTTTAGCCTGCGGGGGACCTCCTAGAACTTATTAGGAGTCATTTGGTGGACTTGGTGGAAAATAATTTGATTCGAATTTGATCGAATACGATCTGAATTCGAATTGAACGATCGAATACAGCCTATTCACCCGAAGTTAAAAAATTTGATTTTTTAATAAATTTTGTTTGGTCTTTTTTATTTGAATTTACAGGTGATTTGAGTTTAAAAAACTCCCATCACCTCGAAATTTGACCCTTGATAAATCTGCCCCTTAAGGTCCATCTGTCTTGAGCAGATGGTAAGTACAGGGCTCCAAAAGGTATATTCTGCCTGTAGACTCTGCTTATTGGAAATAACAAACAGGCAATGGGGGATCATGGGATGTACATAAAGAAACCTAGGGTCTGCTAAGGGAAAATATGTAACTAACAGCATAGTAATTACTGTCAGAAGCAACTATTTACAATTCATACTGAGTGAGGTGCATTGTGGACAAAACATGGATCTTTGCTCATGTATTTTGCACATCACATCTTGCATCTCTTGGTACTGTATATAAAGCCTCAGATGAGATCCAATCTCATTACAGTCAATTGGAAGTGACCTGTTGTGACACCCTGTGTGCCATTGCCATTAGTATGCATGCACAGCTCTAGGGCTCACTTTAGATATCAAATACCTGGCTATTTGGCATTCAGATTCCTCTGCTTGAATGCTTCAATCATTACTGAACAGCATACAAGCTCATAGAATCCCTGCTTTCAAAAATAAACTTCTTTACTGGAATAACATTTGTAATTTGCATGAATCACTCAATCTATGCTATATGAATTACTAGGTAATCAATAGACAATTTATTCAGACTAATTCCTTTGCATTTTTCACCAGGTTGTACCTTGATGCATATTGACAAATTGCAACTGTTATAAATCAGTTTGCCTTTCTAATTGCTGCTGATTCTCTTATTTTCATGCTGTTTTACTCATCTATTTAAAAAAAATAGTGAAATCTCCATATAAAGTATTTTTTGAGGAAGAAATGAGCAGATTACCTATGAATCAGCTTGTGCTTTTATTGTACAACTGGTCAATGGTTTAAACATATGAGATGATGATTCACATGATGTGATTCACCAGGTCTTTTAATCAATGATGAACCACAGGGAACAATTCACTTGTTTCCAATTTTGAGTTTTATATAATACCCAGCTAATGCTGAAGGAGTGTTAATGCTCAGATAAGAATTAAGCTAGAAATGCTACACTCGAAATCTGTGCCTCTAAAGACACTCATAGAAGCCCCCAATATTCTATTCATTTTGGAGCACAGAGATTTGAAGTCATTTAAACAAATACAATACTGAGTTTGTCAGGGCTATTGCTAATCGATGGATTAAAGGAGGCACTCATGTGTCTCCCTTCTTCCCCTTAGCTTAAAGGGCATGTAAAGTCTAAAATAGAATAAGGCTAGAAATGGTGTATTTTGTATACTAAATATAAACATGAACTTACTGCACCACAAGCCTAATCAAACAAATAATTTATGCTTTCAAAGTTGGCTACAGGGGGTCACCATCTTGTAACTTTGTTAAACATCTTTGCAAGACTAAGACTGTGCACATGCTCAGTGTGGTCTGGGCTGCTTAGGGATCGTCATAAACAAAGCTGCTTGAGTTCTGCATGGCTGGGAAGTAAGGCGGGGGCTACCCCTGCTGTTCATAAGTATGATTGTTTCCCTGCTCAGAAGTTAGGGACCATCTGACAATTCCTATCCACAGCAGTAAATGAAGGGAGAATTTCACTGCATGCAGTCAGGTTTCTTATAAAAATGGTACACATTTAGTATATTCAAGTATATTGGAGATAGGTTTCGTTTTCATTAAATAAAAGTAAAAATGGGATTTTATTTTTTTGCCTTTACATGCCCTTTAAAGAGTGGTATAGAGTGTAGGCTGAAGCAGGACCATAGTCTTACTCTATGGAGCTGCTCTTTGTACCTTTTGGCAATTTTTACTTGGTAAAAAGTTACAGCATTCCCCGGGGTGCAAGTGCTTTTTAAGTAGTACTAAAGGGTATGCTCTTGTACATTTTTGCATTAAATGACCCTCACAAATCCTGGCGGACTTCCTATTCAAACAGTGATAAACCTGTCCCTAATTGTGCTCACTTTGTTCAATATTGCTGCTTATAAATTATAAAATAAAGCAAACCCCACAAAAGCTTTTACTCACAAAGGCATTATATTGCCTTTTGCCTAATTAGCAGCAGAAAGTTAATTAAAAAAAATACATTTTTAAAAAGAATATAAAAAAATGCTACAATTTGAGTTTGTTGATGGCAAATAACATAATATAAACTTCTAAAATATTATGTTTCTGCACAGCTGTAGGCAGATCTGAATTGTATTATGCACTATGAACATGTGAACAAATACAAATTATTATCGTAATTCTTTTGAAATAATTACACTTAAGCTTGAATTTACACAAATATGGGAAATAGGACATTAAGGGGCAGATTTATCAAAGGTCAAGGTGAGATTTCAAATGTACAAAATTCAAATTTAGAGCTATTTTTTATGTACTTCGACTAGGGAATAGTCCAAATTCAATTCGAATTTGAAAAAAAATCGAAAATTAGAATATCGAAATTTATCATGTACTGTCTTTAAAAATTTGACTTTGCCCAATTGCTGTTTTAGCCTATGGGGGACCTCCTAGAACCTATTTGGAGTCAATTGGTGGACTTTGAAAAATCAAAGTTTTTTTTGGGAAAAGCTTTCAATCGAATACGGACCTATTCGAAATTCGACCCTTGATAAATATGCTCCTAAAAGGTTTCTGTCATGGGAAAATGTGAAATTCAGTCACTCTTTACTGCTGCACCGCAAGTTGGAGTGATATCCCCCTTCCACCCCCTAGTAATTGAACAATGGGAAGGTAACTAGGGATGGGTGATTTTTTTCACCTTGTTTCGCCAAAAAAATTCCGCCCATAGACTTGTATGGTATCGTGCGTCCAAAAAAAGATGCGCATCAAAAAAAATTTCGATAATTTTTTTTTTGATGTCCATAGACTTTAATGGGTGGGAGCGACATTTTGCCGGCGGTGAATTTTTGGTGAAATGAAACAGGTCAAATTCGCCCATCCCTAAAGGTAACCAAATAACAGCTCCCTGACACAAGATAACAGCTCCCTTGCATACTGTATATGAGATTAGCACGCAATAGTAAAAATCCAAGTTCCACTGTGACTCTTACAGTTACATTGAGTAGGAGAACAATAGCTTATCTGAAAGCAGTTGCTTTGTGAAGGCACAGGATCAGGCACAATAATGAGATGGCTGCCTACACACCAATATTACAACTAAAAATATATACTTGGTTCAAGAATAACATTTTATATGGTAGAGTGAATTATTTATAATGTAAACAGTGTAATTTAGAAATAATAACTACACCATGAAAATCATGACACAATCCAATATTCCTGTCTCTGTTAATGTGTGTGCGCCCATCCCCATCTTTTTCTTACAGGAAATGTTACTGTAATATATTCATAAGGACAGCTGGACACAAGGCCATTCTGTAGCTGCAGCCAAGCTATCCTTTATTTATTAGAAAAGGCAAAAACATAAAAATTACCAATATTTTGCATAGTTTATGGCTTAGAATACAAGTATAAATGTCAAAACTATACAAGTGTAAAGGTCAAATTATGCATTTAAAATTGTTCATAAAAATGTTTATAAAACTGTAAGGAGATAGTGATGGAATGCTTTCCTGGTATCTATATCACTATGGAAAATGCTGGTTAACTATGGAATGACAATGAACGTAGAATGAAATATACTATGGAGGTTAATGTTAATGATGTTTTATTCCTGGAAAGTTTTAATAAATGTGCTAAAATTTAAAATTTCCCAGTTTGGATTTTAGTAAATCAACTTTTTTTCTTGGCAACAAATATAGGAAAGCATAATATATGTTGCTTTGTAGTAAAACAATAGTATACATATGCATTCTAAAAAAGCAAATTAACCTGAGCGAAGACCTCTAATAAAGTTGCGCTAGGCATAATTGAACACTAGCGCATCTTTGCTTTGATTGCCGAAGTAATGCTTGTGAAAAGTCACCAGCGTTTGGTGCCCTGGATGCAACTTCGCATTTTAGTAAATTAGCGTTGTCTGAATGAATTTTCGATGTTTTGCAATGGCTGCAAAGCCACCACTGGCGAATTTTCGCCGCTTAGTAAATTTACCCCAATGTGTAACATTTACCAAGATATACAGTGATAGTTTTTGAAGTTCCTTTAACATGAAAAAGTTTATAGTTGAAGTTTCTTTTGAGTTATTAGAAAGTGTTACCAAATGTCATATCTCTTTCTCTTATCATACAAAGCGGCAGTTCTTTCATGCTTAATGGCTGAGATACTAGCTGTCTATAACACAGAAAGATTTGACTAGAGTGGAGAGATGGAGAAATGTAAAAAAACAATGCACAATTCAAATGGCATTTTCTTTGTGCAAACCCATAAAACTATTTAGCAACCAATCTGCAAGTGGAAGGAAGAATGTGTTTTATCATTAATGCCAGTACACGGTGTATGCAATAAAACAACTTATTGTAAAACCTGTTACCTTCAAGTAGTTTTTGAGTTTAAAAAAGTGCTGTGTTGATTTGAAATGAAACCTGTAATTTTATAACTAAGGAACAATATGATAATGCAAAAAGAATGTCAGGAGTGAGCCAGGAACTGGGAACACCAAGGGCATGGCTAGGAAGTAGGGAACTGGACAAGGGTGTTAGGGATTATGGGTGTTGTCGTTTTCCCTGAGTTTCTGTGGGCATGGATGGAGACATGAGAGATTAAAGGAGGAAGGAAGTGAAGGGAGTGTTCTCTTTTTACCATACCTTGAGCAGCTCATGCCTTCCCCAGAGCAAGAAAGTTAGAAGTGTAGGGGGGGGGGTATTGGCATATTGGAGTATTGACACAGTGGGAGGGACTACCCTGGGGACGGAGCCAGTGATAGTAGTATCAAGTGTAGAGGCCCTCCTCCTCTTCTATGCCAGTTCCTTAGTACGCATGTGGGGCGCATCTCCTGTATTTATAGGCGCATTGGCACTGGCGTAATGACGCCAGCGCGCAATGGCGCCAAATTGAAAACTATTTAAAGGGGACTTTGCGTCCTATTCATTGCCCTTTATAGGATTGTGATCCTGGTGCTTCTGAGCTGTTAGCTATCTGTAATTCTGATTCCTGTTGTGACCCTTGCCTGGCTTTTTGACGATTCTGACTTCTGTATCCTGACCCCTGCCTGATATCCAACTTCGCTTATTCTATATACCTGCTGATTGATCTCCTGGTTTGACCCTTTCCTGCCTGACTCCATTTTGTACTCTGCCTGCCCTGACCAGGCCTGATCTGACTACAATTCTGTCTATGCCTTGTACCATGACCCTCTGCCCAAAAGATTCTGCTTTACAGTTGTGTCCCTTAGCTTTTACAAAACCCCTCGCTTTGCACCTCTTTTAATAAGACCTGGCAGCATCCGATTAGCCGAGGGCTCCTCCTGAGGTGAAAGGTGGCTGTTATAGGCAGAAGCAAGAGCCGAGAACAGGGTGCTTAGCATCGGTTCTGAATTTAGGGTGCCGACCGTGGCAAAAAGTTATGAATGGGGCCCAGTGGAAGGGCAGGCCCATCATTCTTGGGTATTATTGTTTGCAGCCTTCAGTGGCTGCAAACAGCCATCAGATGTTATGAAAGTTAATGGTTAAATACTTGTTAACTGTAATTGTTTATATTGCCCTACACGTAACTGATGAATCTGTTAATAAACAAGCAATGTATTGGTGAGTATGTATATGGTATTCTGGATACAAACAATATTTTGAATATGAGAACTGTTAATTGCAGATTTTGTCAGCAATTTGCAACCAACAGGAAATAATGTTTGGCTGTAGAAGCTAAATATTCATCATGTATTTTTATATCTTTAAAATAAAATGATAAAATCTGTTTGTAAAAAAGACACTACAGTTTGATTGCATGTTTATAGAGGTGACAATTCCTCTTTAGCTGTATATTGTCTACTACTGTCTCCAGGCTAAAAGCATAGGGGTAACTGAATATGATGTACATAATCATTAAAATTCCATTTTCATTTGGCATGAATTCTTATCTGGTGGTGATAATACTCATCAAATATCAGGTGCCTAAACAGCCTGGGATGTGGACACTGTGATTCTTGTCATGGTGCCAACAATAAGTAGTTAAAAGGGTGTTCAAGCTGAGAATTAACCGTAGAGTATATGGGCCCTCACAATTTGCTGTTAGTGATTGCCTGGACACAGATCTCTGTTAAACTCACCCCTCCTATGTAATACACATTTTACCAGTAACACACAGCTGGCGAATCAAACAAACATACATCAAACATATTTTTGTGTTTTCAAAGATGGTATTGAAAATGTAGCGTAGCTCCGTTATAAAACCAGGGATTACACAGTTTGCTTCTCCAGCCTTAAATATATCTTTTTTTATTATCAATAAAAGTTTCAATTATTTTTACTGCACCTTCATAACTATAGCTCAAAATAGTTTCGGCTAGCATAAGCTACAAAATTATATGACTAAAATTTAAGATATCCAAATCTTGCACTGACAGCCTAAATTAAGCCTGGAAGTCCTACAAATAACTAAATGTAAAAGGAACAAGTTCAAAACACAGTTACTTTACATAAAAGAATAAAATCCATCTTCTCTCCATGTGCGTGTTTACAGATAATTTTCTTACCTCTATGCATCTCTGCTAGAGATTGATGAAAAGCAACACACTAGAATCTTCAGATGAATTAACGTACTGCATTATGACTATGAGAATGTGTTTGCCTGGTAAAAAAAATAGCATCTTCTAACATTTCTTTTTAAGCACTCGTGCTTTTAAAGTTAGGGAAATTTCTCAGTAAAGTGTATCATCTGATCATTTATAGATAAATTAAGTTACAGGGAAAAGCTATGCTGTTAAAAAGTTAAGCACAAAGATTAGGAATTGTAGGAAGCAACAATGTAGACTGTTCTGCTTGCACCTGAAAGAGAAACATACAAGATGGTGAAGGATATGGTTCTCTAACAGACCTCTTTTGCAAATTATTCATAGGGGTGGGCCATGGCATACAGGGGAGAACTTTAAATATTTTCAGTATTCTTTGTCACATGTTCTTGTTGCCTTGTGGCCTTGTGACCTGGAGAGTAGTAGAATGAAGCACGGCATTATGATGCTTAAAGTGTTGCCCCCTTCACCTGGGTAGGGATTTGCTTTGGGAAATTATTGCATTAGGGACAGGTTCAGAAGTAACCGTATCTGTCGGGTTGAGCAGGTGGAGGATTTGGTGCAGAGCAGCATTTCTCCCTCCCTACCTGATGCTAACTGGAAGAAATTGTTATTTTTGTTTTCGGTCTTTGTGTACAAATGACTACCAAAGAAGCCAAACATTACATTATACTAGGCTAGACCCCAGGAAATATCAGGTGAATGGTTATGAGCAGGCTTCACCTGTGTAGGGATTGGCTTTGGGAAATTATTGCATAAGGGACTGATGGGCAGGTTCAGAAGTAACCATACCTGTTGGGTTGAGCAGGTGGAGGACTTGGCGCACAGCAGCATTTCTCCCTCCCTACCTGATGCTAACTTAAAGAAATTGTTATTTTTGTTTTTGATCTTTGTGTACAAATGGCTACCAAAGGACCCAAACATTACATTATACTAGGCTGGACCCCAGGAAATATCAGGTGAATGGTTATGAGCAGACTTGAAGGGTTTAATATCACACCACACTTCAC
Organism: Xenopus petersii; assembly: GCA_038501925.1. Taxonomy (NCBI): domain Eukaryota; kingdom Metazoa; phylum Chordata; class Amphibia; order Anura; family Pipidae; genus Xenopus; species Xenopus petersii. Next base: position 177,507,625 of record CM076674.1, on the reverse strand, counting down.
TTTAACATGGGATCATATAGAGCTCTACATAATGGTAAGTACAAAGTATAAAGGAAAGCTACCAGACTACCAGCTTTAATATTTTTTTACATTCCTTGATTGGTCAGTGTTTCCTCCTTCAAAAGCCACTTGGTCACAAACTTTGTGAGGAAATCGCTGAGGTCTGTAATCAGTCCAAAAGGAAGCAAACGTGGTCACTAAACATTTGCAATGGCCTTTGCAAATATTTTTTTCCCTAATGAAACATATTACATTCCCCCATTAAATTTTAATGACTCTCTTTTTTTATCATGCGTCTTTCTTTTTAGGCCCACTACATGTTTTGATTTAATTTTTTTCATGTCTGAAGCAATTTGGAGTGGCATCAGATGGGTGTTTTTGCCTTTTTCCAGATTAATTAGCACTAAGACAGGCGTGCTTAGATAAAAAGTGAGAATTTGATGTTTGCTATGTTACTATGAAATACACAACAGGAAATAATCTTCTTTGCAAGACCATGTAGTCACAATTTATTAAATAAATACACCAGCCGTGAATTTACATTCAAAACACACTTTCCTGCTAGCTGTACTAATTATTCAACATATAAATAGGCAATTTTCCCTTTACACACATAGAAAGAGAGAATACACTTAGGCAGAAGCATTCATATGGGCTATGAGTTCGTTAGAGCAGAAGGACAAAAGTTATTAAAATGTTATTTTTAATATTCCCCAAGTAGCATTACCTTTTCCCAAAAGTACCTTTCCCTGCTGCTCCCACATAGCAGGTACACCATCAAGACCTGTCCTCACACCGGGGACACACTAGTTTTTCAACAGGCATCCATGTAGTGTAACTTCTCCCTTTAGAATGGAAACTCAAAGCTGAGTACCACACATAATAGTCTCTGCAGCTCCTTTACTTACAAGCTGCACTGTCACACTCCACAGACCTGGCTCTGGCTGGCTGCTGCAGCAAGGGCTCCTTTCTCAGCTTTGTCTGTAATTCTGTGCATTTTGCTCCAAAGCAAGGCACTCCTCTGGGTTCTCCTCCTCTCCCAGGGATGCACTGTTGTGCCCAGCCATTCAGTTGGCTCTCCAGCCTGTAACCGGGCTGGATAATGTCACAGACAGAAAAATAGGGGAAAAACGTGTCTGATCCCCTACAATTCCATGAAGGCAACTGTCAGAATTTAAGACAATTTGTAGCATTCTGATATTTTCAAAAAAAGTCTGACTGCCAGTCCACATATTGGCTACCAAATATTGGCCAACCATAGCCCTTATTTGGCACCCACTGGAACTATATTCATGCTTTTATTGCTCCTTGGCTCATGGGTAACAAAAGTTGTATTCAATTGGAGTAAGGATGTCAAATAAAAAAATTTGGTCATCCCTCTAATTTAACTGGTCACCCACAGAAACATCCTAGCCACCCAATGTGTAATGTTCACAGCGGGAAGTAGCTGTAACTGGACTTAGTCTCACACTTGGAAGTGGGTATGGTGGAATCCCAGTGGGATAGCCATAAACAATTCGAGATGACATAGTGAATTGCAGGTTTACTGGCAACAGAAGATAGGAACAGGCCAAAAATCAAATACAAGTTCAAGCCAAAGTCATCACCAGGAAATCAAGAGGGCAAGGAATGCTGAACAAGGATTTCAGGAATACAGGAACAAGGAACGCAGGTCATCCAGGAACAAACAAAATACATTCAATGACAAAGCTCAGGGTGGGGTTTATAAAGGGAAGGTGATTAGGATTAGGAAACACATGAGGGTATTGAGAAGGGAGGAGACCAGGGAGGAGACAAACGTGGTGAGTGCAAGAGTCCTGCACAGTGTAAACCAGAGTTCGAGTCACAGCTGATCCTGATGGAATGTCAGTTATTTGCACCTCAATCCTTTGCTAACCCCATGATATTAAAGCATTGAAGTGCACCCAAAATCATCAGAAGCAGAGCAAGGATTGCAGGTGTGTTGGAACTGTTGGGGTGAAGTGGACATGGCCAGATGTATATCTAGACCCTTATACCCTTACATCCAGTGTGGCATCTCTGGGGAATAGCTGTTTAATTATTCTAAAACCTACTTGAATTGAATTATTTCTTTAACACAGATATTGAGTCAAAATTCATTACAAGCATTCACATATGATCATTATCAAAACTGTGCATTTTCTCCATAACTAGTTCAATTGTACTAAGCCACCAAAGGATCTGAAAAAGAGTTGTAACCTAGAGGGGAGTCTTACATGTGGGGAAGTGATTGAAGATATATAGCTTTATCATTATCTTAATGTCTACCTATGTGACATGTGGTTTTAAGAGGTATACACAGGTTGGATGAAGTACCTGCTGATATTTGCTCCTCTTGTGTATTATGTAATTTTTTAATTTAGACTAAATAGCTCACTCTACAGTAGTAACCAAGCACTTATATTAGTAAGTAACCCTAATATTTAAAAAGTTGTATGAAAAGGTAATAGGGATTAATTGTGAAACAGATGAATTTAACAACTTCTGTCATGTCTCCAGCATAAACTGTCGTCATTGTTGACCAAGGATATATTTATGTAAATATGTATATTTATTCTTATATACACGTACATAAGTATTCCTGGTTATAAGGGTTCTTTAACGAAAGAGATAGTTCAATCAAAATATATATATTTATTTACAAAACTATTGACACATATCTACAGAAATAATACACATAAAACAAGTTACATTACATAGAGTGTATAACAAATAGTTACAAAAACAATTAGAAATATGTATATGCTGGATCTAAATCCACTGCCTCTCGGATACTCATCCTTCCATTAGGTCTGTCATCTATGTCCTCACTCCAGGAACTCTCCGGACTCTCTGCCTAACTTAGCCTATTGTATTAACCTATAGACTGACCATAAGTACATGTCAGGTTCTGATTGGTCAGTGACCAATACATTAATCTTGGGGGGTAGGGCATAGATTCCTGAGGCAGTTCATTCCAGAATGGAATGGGGACAATGGAATGGGGAAAGGCAGTGTGTAGACAGGAAGGTTTGCTTTTCCAGCTGCCCCTGTCAAAGGGGAGGGGATTTAACAACTGTATGGTACATTGGGTGTCTTTGAAGCTTGTCTTTGTTATGTCCTGATACTATCTAGTATGTAATTACAAAACATTCTTAGATACAAATCACAATGTATATATATACAATATACACATATTGCATATAATAAAGATATAACACAAGCAAGTCTCCCTGAGGTAACAGTCCCCCCCTTGTGGCCATGAGAACTTGTACGATTGTCCACACACTTTATAGCTTGCTTGTGTTTTGGTTGCATTTACATTTCTAAGGCTAATGCCACATGTAACACAGTAAGTCAAACAAATAGCTTTGTATATATAATTGATTGCACTGTGTTTGTGTGAGGTGAAGCTTATTAATTGTAGAATTATGACATATAACCCCATAGGCCTATGCACACTAATAACCTTATCCACAAAGTTCTTTTATTTGCACAATTGTTTGACTAGCTGGTCTCTGGACTTTTAGTATAGACATAATATCAAAGGGTCTGAATTCCTTCACTGGATACAAAGTCTTGCTGGACCTGTGTCAGAAATTGTGTCGAGAGTCCATGTAGGCAGCATGGGTAGATTGCATCCATCCTGGATTTCACTTCAAAGATATAGGAAAGTCTCTGATTTCTAAAGGCCTTTCATCCAAATGAAAAAGAAAATGTCCCTGTTAAACCACCATGCATTACAAGGCTTACTTGGCACACCACCTTTACTATTGCTTTCGTCATTGGATGCAGACATGGTTCCCTTGTAGTCGTGTTGCAGAACATGGAATCCTCCATGAATTTTGAGGTAGCTGTTCAGCTGTCATTCTGATTCAGAACACAAATCTTTGAAACCAAATATCTCCATTTTTGTGCAAATTAGTTGTTCAATGTTCATTTGTGTGCATTTTATTGCAATTTACAGAGTTATTTTATAAGGCAGTGCAGTGATTACCATTTGGTTAATATGTCAAAATGCTGAATAGGATGGAAATGCCACCACACTTTACATTCACCTCACTCCCATAGTGGGATTAAACACTGTACAATATGACCTATTACAATTACTTTGTTGATACTTGCTGTTTAACTACAGCTAACTACAAACATTAGCTTTGTTGCTGCACCTAGTGTTAAAGCTATGCTAATGATGTATAAACAATAGAAGTACACCAAGCAAAATGTAACCAGTTAAGCATTTCTCAAAATCTGAAATAGATGGTTTTCAGCAGAAATCGACAGACAGGATTTAAACTAATACACATAAAGGCACTTATTTACAGTTTTCTATAATTATTATATTTCTCCATGTATCATTTTGAGTTAAAATAGTTCTGGTACAGTACATTTTAGGGAGAAGTAGATACTAAACCAAAATAGATATTGGGTTATATTATGTTCTCATATATATAAATGTATGTATGCATATAGCGCTACTTATCTACGCAGCACTGTTAAGATATAATGTACAATTACATAGTCAATACAAAATATTGGCTACATTCAAAATAGTAAATTAAAAATAAAATGTGCAGATATAAATATGCAAACATTACAACATTTTCAAAAAATTGTCTCAGCTACATTAGCTGTTAAGATCACTTCCACTCCTAACTCATCAAACTTGTTTTACTAAAAATCAGACTTAAATGTCCATATCCATTATCCCCAAGTATGTAGGTGTGTCCACTCAAATCAATAGCTACAAGAGTGAGTGATAAGTTTGTCCAAATAAAAACAAAATATACTATTTTCCTCCCTTTGCTTACAACAGGCCACCTTTGATTGGTTGTGGGATTCATAATACTCATAGCAGAATTGACTGTTGTCTGATTGGTTAGTTGTAACAACTCAAACAATGCATTGGTATTCATGCGTCTGGTGGGAACTGTCGGAGTCGGATCTCCAGGGTTGTGTTTATATATAAACAATAGGTGACCTTCCTGCATTTAGTATGCGTGGGGATGTTTATGTATAGACAATGGGAGCCGGTGCCACATTAGAATGCATGGTCCCTATGTTTATCTATAAACAATTGGTGGGTTTGAGCCTGTTTTACAACAAAAGGTTGAATGAGTGATAAGAGACAAATCTTGTTGGGAAATCTTTACTTAGAAACCACTATTTGTACTTTGTTTGGTTTTCTGTCTAACCTAAACTAGATTTGTCTCCAACTGTTGTAAAATGTTACTTCCCTCCAGCAACCTCTATCTGATTATTCCCACAGATGGTCAACCCCATACCTAATATATGATAGCTATACATTATACAAACATGATACATACATATATTCACCTCTATCTATTATATTAATATCTATCTATACAGATATTAATGGAGGTTTTACATAAGCAGTCTTGTTGGTTAACAGTCCTCCCCTTGTGGCCAGTGAGGCTAGGCCACACCTATGACAATAACCGCTTTTGTCTCATCTCCATTAATACTTTAAGTTTTTCCCTTTGCCATTTGACAAGTTGATTAGTAATGTCACAATTTCCTAAATACTGTGTCCATATTCATAGATAGAAATATTTTAAAAGAGACTATCTGTTTCATTACTTATTCGTGGTCGCCATTCTGTTGACCAAGGATATATTTATGTAAATATGTATATTTATTCTTATATACACGTACATAAGTATTCCTGGTTATAAGGGTTCTTTAACGAAAGAGATAGTTCAATCAAAATATATATATTTATTTACAAAACTATTGACACATATCTACAGAAATAATACACATAAAACAAGTTACATTACATAGAGTGTATAACAAATAGTTACAAAAACAATTAGAAATATGTATATGCTGGATCTAAATCCACTGCCTCTCGGATACTCATCCTTCCATTAGGTCTGTCATCTATGTCCTCACTCCAGGAACTCTCCGGACTCTCTGCCTAACTTAGCCTATTGTATTAACCTATAGACTGACCATAAGTACATGTCAGGTTCTGATTGGTCAGTGACCAATACATTAATCTTGGGGGGTAGGGCATAGATTCCTGAGGCAGTTCATTCCAGAATGGAATGGGGACAATGGAATGGGGAAAGGCAGTGTGTAGACAGGAAGGTTTGCTTTTCCAGCTGCCCCTGTCAAAGGGGAGGGGATTTAACAACTGTATGGTACATTGGGTGTCTTTGAAGCTTGTCTTTGTTATGTCCTGATACTATCTAGTATGTAATTACAAAACATTCTTAGATACAAATCACAATGTATATATATACAATATACACATATTGCATATAATAAAGATATAACACAAGCAAGTCTCCCTGAGGTAACAGTCATGTTATTTATGTAATTGCTCACTTGTGGTGAACTTCTTCTGCAGTTTGTTTGTTTTTACACAAGGCCATTTTCACTGAACCAACATTCTCCTAACATGTGATCCAGCACAGTGCCTTGTGGGACCTAAGACTCCATTTTGCAGCTCATGGAGTGTAAGAAGTAGTGATGTGATGGACGAGAAAAAAATTGACCCCCAACCGACCTGTGCTTGCCTGCACCCGGCTACCGCCTATAAAACCAGATTAACAAAGGTCCGGGGCCAGATGGTATTCATCCCAGGGTAATTAGCGGGTTTAGCTCTGTGATTGCCAAACCTCTTTACTTAATTTTTCAGGATTCATTGAGATGTGGCATAGTGCCGAAAGACTGGCGAATTGCTAATGTGGTGCCTCTATTCAAAAAAGGATCCCATTCTCAGCCTCAAAACTATAGGCCAGTTAGTCTGATGTCAGTGGTAGGAAAGCTTTTCGAAGGATTAATAAAGGATAAGATACTGGACATAGCAAATCATAATACTATGAGTTTGTGCCAGCATGGTTTTATGCGTAATAGATCTTGCCCGACTAACTTAATTTCTTTTTATGATAAGGTAAGTAGAGACCTCGATTCTGGGATGGCAGTGGATGTGATTTACTTAGACTTTGCTAAAGCATTTGATACAGTGCCACACAAAAGGTTACTGGTTAAATTAAGGAATGTTGGCCTGGAACATAGTATATGTACCTGGATAGAGAACTGGCTAAAAGATAGACTACAAAGAGTGGTGGTAAATGGAACATTTTCTAATTGGACCAGTGTTGTTAGTGGAGTACAGCAGGGCTCTGTACTAGGTCCCTTGCTTTCAACTTGTTTATGAATGACCTGGAGGTGGGCATTGAAAGTACTGTTTCTATTTTTGCAGATGATACTAAATTGTGCAGAACTATAGGTTCCATGCAGGATGCTGCCACTTTGCAGAGTGATTTGTCTAAATTGGAAAACTGGGCAGCAAACTGGAAAATGAGGTTCAATGTTGATAAATGCAAGGTTATGCACTTTGGCAAAAATAATATAAATGTGTTATACACTAAATGGCAGTGTGCTGGGAGTTTCCTTAAATGAGAAGGATCTAGGGGTCTTTATAGATAAATTGTCTAATTCTGGGCAGTGTCATTCTGTGGCTACTAAAGCAAATAAAGTTCTGTCTTGCATAAAAAAGGGTATTAACTCAAGGGATGAAAACATAATTATGCCTCTTTATAGGTCCCTGGTGAGGCCTCATCTGGAGTATGTAGTGCAGTTTTGGACTCCAGTCCTTAAGAGGATATAAATGAGCTGGAGAGAGTGTAGAGACGTGCAACTAAATTGGTTAGAGGGACGGAAGACTTAAATTATGAGGGTAGACTGTCACAAGTACATTAGAGGACATTTTAGACAAATAGCAGGGGACCTTTTTACCCATATAGTGGATCACCGTACCAGAGGCCACCCCTTTAGACTAGAAGAAAAGAACTTTCATTAGAAGTCTAGTAAAATAAATCATATAAACATTAAATAAACCTAATAGGATTGTTTTGCTTCCAATAAGTATGAATAATATTTTAACAGTCCAAGATTTTCTTAAAAGGTCAGCGCTAATTCAAAGCTCAGAGGAAAAAAATATGATGAAAAAAGGAAAAAAGATTTTTTGTGAGTGCAACCAGTTGGTTTTTTAATGTTATATAATAAAAAGGGTTTTTACACTATATTTGCACTTTTTTAACCTCTTCCAGCCGAGAAAGAATACCCTACAATTTTATTCTCTACAAATCGTGATGTGTATATGCTAAATTGAAACTTTGTAAGTACCCATTTAATAGCCACATGTGGTGAATCGTAAAGGGTAACTGCACCAAAGAGTTTATTTTGGTTGTGGAACTACAACTCTCAGTAAATACTACACTATAAAAAATCTTTTTTCCTTTTTTCATCATATTTTTTCCCCTGAGCTTTGAATTAGCGCTGACCTTTTAAGAAAATCTTGGACTGTTGTTTTTTACTCGAGGAGAAACGAGGATTGTTGGGTAGGACAACAAAGGGGAAGACTCAGAGACTTTGGTCATTTAACTTTTTATAAGTTTAATACCTTTATGAATTATATTTTAATTTGGATGAAGTACAAGCTACTGTTTTATTATTACAAAGAAAGAGGAAATCATTTTAAAAAAAAAATAATTATTTAGATGAAATGGAATATATGGGAGATGGCCTTTCCATAATTTGTAGCTTTCTGGATAACGGGTTTCAGGATAATGGATTTTATAACTGTATCAGGAAAGGGTAAAAAAAACTTGAAAAGCAAGAGAGCAAAAAAAGAGTAAGGAGGAAATGCAGCAGATGGTTAGAACATCTCAGCTGTTCTCAAACCCACATAACAATTAATGGATAATGGTTTGAAAAAATATTGGGTGGACATTATCTCTGCAATAAAAAGTACACTACAAGAAAATGTAACCGCTAATTTTTGTGTGTTCTGAAAAATGTTACACAGTTTGAAAGAAGTTCTGCGATAAAAATGCCCATGCTTTTGGTGAATTTTTTGCTGCTTTATAAATTGAAAGTGAAGAGAAGCAGGTCAGATCCATCACTACTCTTACGCTATAACTTTCAATCTGCCTCTGTGATAAAAAAAAAAAAAACAACTGATCCTTCACATGTTACAAGCGCTAAAGCTCTCATCCCCAAAAATTGGAAATATACACCATCTATGTGCCTAAACTGGCTACATCTGCTAATGGAAGTTCTGAAGAATATGGAGATTATTACAGCATTAATTCATCACTAAAGTAAAAAATATTGACATACAGTACTTGGTCCTCTTGGATAGATAACCTCAAGCTTGGCAAGTAACAAGGAACTATTAAAGGTAGCTGGGGATTATATTGTTTCATAAGATTGCATACATTACAAATTTTCTGTGGTTTTTAAGTCAATTGTAATGTGATTTCCATTGTCGGTCTGGCCCACCGAGATACCAGGAAAACTCCCGGTGGGCCCAGGTGTCAGTGGGCCCTCATGCTGCTAAACATTTGGCCTATTTCATGGTCATTCCCTATTTCTATGAGAAAAATAGATGGAATAATAGGTTACAGTATGTATAACTTGAAGAGATTAGGAGAATAGAGGTTGAGTGAGGAGAACAGAGGAAAAATAATATTACTTAGAGTGGGCCCCTGGTCTAAATTTTCTTGGTGGGCCCCTGATCTAAGGTTTTTGGGTGGGCCCCTGGTGTCCCAGTTCAACACTGGTGATTTCTGTTAAACGCAATATCTATTTGGATGTTTATGTTCTCTGCACTCGTGCCTCTGACTCCTGAAACTATGTTGAAAGTCACCTGAATAAAAAAACCTAGAGGAGACTTGACTGGACATTGTTTTATGAGTCAGATGCAGAAAAGGAATGGGATAGATAAATTGCACTAAATTATATTTTCTTTTATAATTAAAAGATATTTTTATATGGATGATCCCTATTAAAGCCAATAATTATTGAGAGATAGTAGAAAAAGCAACATCTGTAGTAACTGGTACCAAAATAAATGAAACACTACAAAGTAGCCTATGTCACATTAGTGAAAAAAGGTTAAAAGAAAAATAAAAAAATAAAAAGTAAAATATTTAATTTGTGAGTGAAATGACCTGTTTCAGTCAAGCCGTGAAATATTTTATTAGCATGAAAACATAAACAGGCTAGAATGTCTGTTGGAGGATTCAGGAAATGTTTCAAAAGAGCTGGTCTGAAAGGATATTTATAGCGTGTTGCATTCACTGTAAATGAAATGCGTGTACAAATCCACTAGGAAAGCTTTTTTAATATATTTCTTTTATTTATTTTAGATTCATGATGGTTACTGGATCAAAAAAGTACATAAAATAAGCTTAGAGTTTTTGGTAGATAAAGAATACTGTAATTCATTTCTAAAATATTTATATTCACCCAAAAAGGTGCCATTGATCACTTGGACACAGATCTGGGACTCATGCAACATTTTCTTATTAAATTCAAATTAAATAATTTTCTGCGGTACTCTTGTATCAGTACAGTTTTCATAAACAAGCTTTCAAGAGTTATGGACTGTCTTTTAACTTGGGCTTATATCCTGTCACCTCTAGCCATTTTTTGGGTACAAATTTGACTGATATTTTCCATGGTAAATAGTGATGGGCGAATTTATTAGTCAGACGCGAATTCACTGTGAATTCGCCTGTGAATTCGCCGGTGAATAAATTTGCGAAACAGGCGTGAAAATTCGCTGGCAAAAATTTGCTGGCGTAAAAAAAAAATTAATTTTTCACCATTTAGTGAATTTCGCAGGAAATTCGCAAATTTTTCGGCGAAGCGAAACAGCACATATTCGCAAATCACTAATGGTAAAGTATCTTAAAGCAATACCAACATGTTCCTATAAAATTCATAGGAACTTGTCCATATCAAGGAGGTGCTGCACACCAAATATTTTCCTCTAAAAGCCCCCCTCAAAGCCGCCCCCAGCCCCATGAACCATTGTGTAACCGACCCTCTGACACTGCTAATGGATCTTCTGCATTGCTTCGGAGAAACTGGGCTGGGGGCGGAGCGATCCTTCCATAGGCTGAAGTCCTGTCTTTCATTTGTAATTAGCCTATAGAAGTTTCACACTGCTCCCAGCCCACTGTCACTGAAACAAGACAGAAGATCCATCAGCAGTGTTGGGGGGGTCAGTTTAACGAAGGTGCACGAGGAGGGGGTGGCTTTGGGGGGCTTTTAGAGGAAAATATTCAGCTTGGAGCATCTCCTTGATATGGACATGTTTCTATGATTTTTATAGGAACATGTCGGTATCACTTTAATCCCATGAATACTATTCATACAGTTGCTTAAACCATGAAACCAGTTGTTGGAATGTAGGACTGATATGTATAGTATGAGGGAAGGAGGGACTGGAAGAGACAGTGGGGCTTATTTATAAAATTTGGGCACAGAATGGTTCACACAGTGAACATATTTGCTCTACTTATGGTTATATTTAGAAAGCTGGATGAGTGGTGTATCTCATGTGCAAAGAGAATTGCAAATTTTATTCACTCAACGAATGTCCATAAGAGCTTTTCAAATATGGCAAAATAGCAAATTGCAAATATGTATGCGCACAGTCTGCTTTTGAGTTATACCACAATGTTAATGGCAGAGAAAATATTCACAAAACTGTTTTGTAAATTGCGAATGTAATAGTCAATGCTATTTTGAGCGCAACATCCTTGTACAGTGGCCGCACTCATGCAAACATCCATCTTATTTGTGAGCCTTTTGCAAATATTTGTGCGCAATGTGAATTTGCAAAAAATTGTAAAAATTTTCACAGCATTGCAATATTTCAGCTTTCAGGGAAAAATACATGGTCAATATAGTCATTTGTAGTGACGGGTGAATAAATTTGGCCGGTGAGAATTGTAGCAAATTTCCGCGTTTCGCCGCCGACGGATAGATTTGAGAAACTCCCACGAAAATTTGCCAGCATCAAAAAATTTGAACACCCATTGACTTTATCACCAGCGTCAACATTGAAGCAAGCATCAATTTTTGAGTTTCACAAATTTTTCAGCGAAACAGAAGAAATTCGCCCATCTCTAGGCATTTGCAAATAAATATGCTTTTCCTGAACTTTAAAAATGAACCCCAGTGATGCCTAAAATAATAATAAGAATATAGTGTGGAGAGTGCAGTGTTTGTTGCAATACATAATGACTAATTATAATATTTCACAGTGTCCCGTAGCACACATTTCCAGCTTTTCAAATCAGAGACTTTGGGTCGACTTTCGAATAAAAAAAAACTTCAAAGTTCGAATAAAAAAAGAGCAACCAAAATGTATTTAATAAAATCAAAGGTTTTTTTTGGGGTGAATAGACCATTTTCGTTCTAATTTGAATTGTACAAATCAAAGTAACATTGTAATCGATCGAATTTGATTCAAAGTTTTTTCTTAGAAAAAAATTTGATTGGACCAATTTACTCCAAATAGGTTCTAGGAGGTCCTACATACAATGTAGGCTAAAACAGCATTTCAGCAGGTTTTAGATGGTGAATGGTCGAAGTTTTAAAGAGACAGTACATACATTTTTAAAAAAAATTCAAATCGAATTTGGACTATTCCCTAGTCGAAGTACAAAATAATAGCTTGAAATTCAAATTGTTTTAATTCCAATTTTCACTTTGACCATTGATAAATCTGCCCCTTAGTGGCATAGCAAGACAATCATTGAATTTGCCCTTTCTGTAGTAATCTCACATATGCATTTGTCTATAGGCAGTGGGGGTTAACAACACTATAAGGTAACATGCATATGAACATGTGCCTAGTGATGAGCAGATTTTTTGCAACACATGGATTTGCAGTGAAATTCTTCATTTCGCCATCAACCGATTTTTCGCGACACTGCGATTGTCTAAAAAGGATGTTTGGTTCACTGAGAAAAGGGTTTATCACATGAAAAATCATGAACGTGATTCAATTTGAGATGAAATTCAATTCAGGAAAACGTATCTCAAGGTTTATCATGTGAAAACTCTATTGAAGTCTATGGGATAAAGACTGGAACTGAATTTGGAGAAAAGTTTTTTCTCCTCGAATTGAACCTTGTCCATGACTTTTCACATGGTAAACCATGAGATAACTTTTCCTTGCTGAATTTAATCTTGCCTGATGTTGGATACGTTAAGACAATATATAAAAGAAATAAAAAAATAGTATAGATATGAGCTGCTTACAATTTCTTTTACTAAAAGGCCTAATTCAGTGTCCCAAAAAATTCAGTTTCAAAACTTCTTCCATAGCATTTCCAAACACCAATTCAACTGTGTTTTCCAAGTGAACTTTCTTGAATCCTTGTTCTCGTGTTTGAAAAGTGAAACTATACAGGTAAGGGGCCTGTTATCCAGAATTTGTTTGCAGATAAGAGGTCTTTCTATAATCTGGATCTCCATACCTTATGTCTAAAAAGGCATTAAACGTTATGTAAACCCAATAGGATTGTTTTTGCCACCAATAAGGATTAATTATAACTTATTTAGTATAAAGTACATGGTACTGTTTTACAAAGAAAAAGGAAATTGTTTTTTAAAATGTGAATTATTTGATTAAAAAGAGTTTTCTGGATAAAAATTGTCGGTCACGTCAAAATAATAATAATAATAATTTTGATGCTCATTGATTTCAATGCATTTTGCGAATTTTACGCAGTTTTCACTGTGGATTTGCAAATTTTGTGGCAAAGCAAAATGGCACAGATTCGCCCATCACTATCTGTAACATATGTTTGCGTCATGAATCAAGAGTCATCCATATACGTTTGTACAGTACACAGTGAAACGAAACAACGTTCCTCTAGGACCATGGTGCTACACACAACATAGATGTACCAGACAAAAAGTGCAAGTGCAAAAATATGCAACTCCTGCAAGACAGGACAGCATAGTGTAGGTACAGGACTTATGTTAAGTACTGTAAATAATGCTAAACGTCAGACATGATGGGTGTATCATTGTGATCTTCCTAAAGTCAACAACCATCTCCTTTGTTTTGTCTACATTGAGAGACAGGTTGTTGGCTTTGCACCAGTCTGTTAACCGCTGCACCTCCTCTCTGTATGGTGATTCATCATTATTGCTGATAAGACCCACCACGGTCGTGTCATCAGCGAACTTTATGATGTGATTTGTGCTGTGTGTGGCTGCACAGTCATGCGTCAGCAGAGTGAACAGTAGAGGACTACGCACACAGCCTTGAGGGGCTCCGGTGCTCAGTGTGATGGTTCTGGAGATGATGTTTCCATTGAGGTCTGTCGGTCAGGAAGTCCAGAATCCAACTGCAGAGGGAGGTGTTTAGTCCAAGCAGGCTCAGCTTTTCTATCAGATTCTGAGGAATTATAGTGTTGAATGCTAAACTGAAGTCTATGAACAGCATTCGAATGTAGGTGTCTTTTTTGTCCAGATGAGAGAGGGCCAGATGGAGGGTGGTGGCTATTGCATTGTCTCTTGTGCGATTTTGATGGTATGCGAACTGTAGGGGGTCCAGTGCTGGTGGCAGCAGGGTTTTGATGTGTTTCTTGACAAGCTTTTCAAAACACTTATTAATGATGGGGGTGAGTGCCACAGGACGGTAGTCCTTGAGGCAAGACACTGATGACTTCATGCGCCATGTGTCGCCATTCTGGACGAATCTGAGTATTATGAGTGTATGCGTGCTTAGCTACTCTGATGGCACAAGAAAGTTTGGCTATCGCTGTACTTAGGGAGACTTTGTTACCCTCCCTGAAAGCAGAGTCTCGGGCCCTCAGTAACACACCTACCTATAAAAGTCTGATTAATTTTCTAATCATTAATTGGAATTCATTTTTACCAGATACAAGAGTACAAGATAAAAAAAATAGCTGTACAATACTATTATATCATAGTGTACCATGAGTTATGTTTTCAGACACAGCTTTAGAACAATGGCCCTTGATTATTCACAGGTAACACATGAGATAATGAGTTACACTTTGCGGGGTTAAGTTATCTTTCACCAGAGAATTCATCACATTACCTAGTTAGAGAGAATAATAATCCATCTTCAAATTGTCTGTCTTCTCCTAACACACATATTATACAGAGTAAGATAAGCACATTTGTTCATGCCATAAGTAAACAATAACAGCTTATTCTCTTGAACTCGGCAGTGAAAAAAAGCCATGTGTAAAATGCATTGCTTTACCAATGAAACTTTGAAGAGAAGCTAATCTCTGTAGCCTATTGTAGAGTATTGATTTCATGGTTGCTCTAGTAAGTCTGACTGTCAGTGGTCTGTGCAACATACTAATGTTTGAGCTATAATCCAGCAATAAAAGAAGGACTTTCTGATCTGGCACTCAAACCTGACATGGATATAAAAAAAAAATCTTGACTTTTAATTATATTTGTCAAGAAATGACATCATTGGAATGCTGTTATAAAATTACTCTTTAATTTGAAGTCTCTATGGTCTACAGAGTGTCAGGACTGGGGTACAATATTTGTGCCTTGCATGTGAATTGTGATCTGCTATGAGGCACAAGGACCGTTATAACCAGGGACAGCTTATCTGCAACCTTCCATCTGCAGCATTCTGCATGTTATTAGACACAAGCATATATTGTGTTATAGTTCAAAATAATAGAATAAAATAATAGATGGATGACCACTAGTGATGGTCAAATCTGACTTGTTTCAGTTCTTCAAATATTTGCTAAACAGTGAAAATTTTCGCTGGAATTCAGTAGCCTATGGGTGACAAATTTTTTTGACGCGCGACAAACACATTTTTGACACGCAATTATTTTTTTCACCCAGTCTATTGGCATAATTTTCGTGGTCAAATGACCACTAATGACCACTCAAGAGCTACTTTTTGGTAATATCATACTGTTTCCTTTTATTTTGCACAGTTGTTGTGTTACATAAAAGCTGCCCGTGCTTACATGCATTCTTACTCAAGGACATGAGTTCAAAATTAATAGCATCACTTATTCTTAATTCCTTAATTTTCTTTCTTTCCCTCCCCCTCTCTGTCTTTTTTATTAAATGCATTTTCTAAGAGGCACAGTGTGAAATCAGCTGCCTTTTCAGTAAATTAGACAATTGCTCCTTTAATAAGAACAGGAAAATATAGTTTCTCTTGGTATCTCCTCTCACTCAGCTGATTTGCTGTTGCACGCAGCAGGGATTATATATTATAGCACAAGAATTACATGACTTTATGCCTGATCAAGGGCATTTGTTAATGATAATATGTTTGCAATCAACCAACCAAGGTAAATATAAAATGGCAACCCACAGGCAGAATACAAAAGAGTAATAAAACATAATATGAAGCAGTACATTAAAAAATGTATTGCACATGTATGGGATCCATTATCTGGAAACCTGTCACCCAGATAATAGGGACAAGCTAAATATTTTGCAGTGCTTATTCATGAAAAATGCCCATAGACTCTAATGTATAGTTAAAAAAATTGTGTGGTTTGAAAAATGTTGTGCGAAAGTCGGCCTTTGACTTAATGCAGAATTTTTGCTATTTCACATAAAAAAGAAAAGGAACAAATTGACCCATCTCCACTAGAAAACTCTCCCATAGGCTGCATTTTAAACAAATAATTAACATTTTTTAAAACTATTTATTTTTTTCTCTATAATAATAAAATAGTAGCTTGTAATTAATGGTATCCTTATTGGAGGCAAAACAATCTTATTGAGTTTAACACACACTAAAAAAAAACATCCACACACAATCAGCTTGAACAGCATGTTGAGGATGAATATATCATTATAAGAAAAAATAATAAATTTAACACTTAACTTCATTGGCAAAACAAAAAAAAAATCTGCTGCGGTTGTAGTTAAGGTTGGAGTTTTTATACTGTGGTTTAACAGTGAACATTAATGAACTGTGCAAAGGAACAAGATGGAAGAAATCTCCACAGTTGAATCTGTGTCTACTCTTCAATCAATTTAGGGAAAATGTTATTACTTAGCGACTAATCACCAGCTGTCTTCTTTCACTGGCAGCAGAGCGCTGTAAAATTGAATACTGTGTAGAATTAATTAATGGAATTAGGATTCTACAGTGTACAAATGGTTCCATGGCCTGGCATATAGGACTTCTTCACCACTGTGAAATCGTACAATTAAAGGAGATTCACCTGCAGTAAAGCTTGTATGTTCCCTATTAGTAGAAAATCCACTTACTAACCTGTAAATGGGAATAGAAGGATGCATTCGCCAAACTCTGCTAACCCAGATGAATTAAAGCAAAATTAGTCTTTTCTTTAAATAAGCACCTTTATTTCTCTAAGGTTATATTTTGGTTCAAAGAAGTACTTATTAATGCAATACTAATGCTATTGGGATCTTTTTATAACATTTAATGGTTCAAACCAATAATGAATTTAAAAAGCAATAATTATATTTATTGCTCTACCAACCTATTGGTACTAAACCTGATCCAATCTCTGGTGGCATGGGATACTTTACCATTTAGTGAGAGCCTCCGCATTATGCAGTACACATGTAGAATATGCCGTGTAGTTTTGGTCTTCAGCACTCAAATGCGACATTATTGAATTAGAGAGGGTACAGAGAAGGGCAACTAAGCTGGTAAAATGCATGGAAAATCTTTGTTATGAGGAAAAACTGGTTCAGTCTTCAGTCAGGTGCCATTTAGTGGATACTGTTATTAAGACAAGTGTTGTATCATCCCAAAACCTTTTATATGCACCAGAACGGAGAACCTAATGTCCATTTCCATACACTGGCTACACAATTAGATGGTGAGGATGTATGTGAGGAGTGCAGGGACATCAAGGAAGCACTGCATGGAAAGTGAAAGTAATTGTCTGCCCACCTCTTGGCCAAAGGCATATGGGTGGGGCAGGCAATCTATGATTGACAGTTGAGATTTATATGTGCCTTTATAATGGTTATGGATGTGTTAATAAAAAAAATTTGGTTTTCATGTTTACTTTAAAAATGACTTATATTATAAAGCTTTTTATGTCTGGGTGGCAGGTCCCATTTAATTAAACATATACAGTACATTTATGTATATATATGTGCTATGGTCCACTGATTATTCAAATAATGTTAACGTTATGACACTGGGAGCAAGGCTCACAAATTGTGTCAGATAAAACTAATTCAAAAACTCACTAAATCCACAGTAATCCCATGGGATAACAAATAATCATACTGAAGATTCTGATTCAGTAAGCAGTATTTCACCTTTTGGTATTTGCAGCGCCTATAGTAAAAGTCCATTCCCCAGCTTCTCTCAACATTACAAGCTTTGCAGTAGGTGGCAGTAGGGAGAAAAATACTGATACCAATTAGGAGATAGAATAGCAGAAGCACTTTTGCACTATTCTCTATGAAGCCAAATCCATACCTTTCTCACTCATCACCATTGTTGGCAAATCTCCAGAATGTGAGCTACAGGGTCTACCTAGAGCTTTGGGGGGGCGGGAGCTTTGTCCCAGTGCAGCATGTGTAGCAGATACCGGAGGGTGTCACAAGGTGTCGCTGCTGTACCACTTTTGTATATATAGGGGATGCCATGTGCTCACAACCATTGCTGATTTTACTTCACTGAGGACAGAGTGGAATAAGAATCTGGCTGCAAAGATGTAGGGGCAGGAGCCCTGGAGTCTGGGGTGTGGCAACCCCAAGCCTGAGCTCCTAATTGCCAACACTTCTGCTCTGATGCTGTGTTATAGTTTGCAGAGGTCTAGAACCCATACACCCCCCCATTTCTGAATAAGGACCCGTATGCCTATATTTTGTGTCTTACATCTGTATTTGTTAAATGGAAATATTTAGAGAGTTCTGTAAAATTATTTATTTTTTTGTTCCCTCTTGTCATACAGTGTTTGTGTAATGATACCTGGTGGTCTAGTGGAGCAGCGGGGATGCCTGCATTCTTCCAGTTAGTCACGCTAGGGTTTTAGAGCATGTGTCCTTTTGTCTTTGGGCTTGGCTCGAAATTCAAATATTTAAAGGCGTCTTGTCCATTTTTTCATTGCTCAACGTAGGTCTATTGTTAGATTTGTTAGAGTTTCTGTGTACAATTCTGGTTTGATTTACTATTCCTAGACCCTTGTCTGTACGTGACCATTCCTGTCTGCTACCTGAACTAACTATTGTCTGTTTACTGACTATTCTTCCAGATCCTG
This sequence comes from Xenopus petersii, assembly GCA_038501925.1. Taxonomy (NCBI): domain Eukaryota; kingdom Metazoa; phylum Chordata; class Amphibia; order Anura; family Pipidae; genus Xenopus; species Xenopus petersii. The sequence goes on along the minus strand of CM076674.1, from coordinate 177,488,555 downwards.
ATACCATATTGCACTGTATTGACTGGTTATTGACCCTGGTCTGTTTCCTCAACTACTCTTAGCTCTAACCCCATTACTCCTGTCGCACTTTTTGTTTCCCTTGCCTGCCCTGAACTCTAACCTTGTTTCTCTCACATTAAGATCTGGAGTCCTCCGAGTAGTGAAGGGCACCTACTGATGTTAAAGGCGGCTGTTATAGGCAGAAGTGTGAGCAGCTGTGACCAGAACCTTGACATCTGTTCCGGGTTTTGGGATACAAAACATGACAATTGGCTATAGAATCACTTACCGCTTTCACCTTCACATGACTAAAGAGTCCAATTAAAAGTCCAGAGGGAGTGCAGCCCTAGTAGGCCTAAGGCAGTTCTGCCCTGAAATATAGAAGACATTATGTCCAGGGCTCCTTTGCACCCTGTATCTGTAATCATTTAGATACACAAGTGGCGAATTTCCGAGTTTCGTTGCTGTCGAATACATTTGCAAAACTGCTCAAAACTTCGCTGATGTCAAAAACATTTTTGACGATGGCGAAAATTCCGACACCAGCTACAATTCCGACGCTGGCGACAATTTAATGCATGCACTTTGACTTTAATGCAATTGGACAAAAGTCGCAAATTTTACTGGGAAAATTCGCCCATCACTATTTGTTTCTTTTTTTACCATGTGTCAGTAAATGAACCATGGACTTAATAGGTAACCCCTTGCACTAAGCATGATTCTGCAACAATTTTCTTTAGTTTAATTATTTATTTATAAAATATTCTGCATACATTGATTTTAATAACCTTTCTTATCTCTCCTACTCTCCCTGAGTCTGAATCACTATCTGCAATACAATAAAGATAGCTAAAATTTCATGTCAGAAAGGAAGGAGATGATGACTAATGCAATTCACTAAACATTGCATAATGTACTCAGCATTACATTTATCTCTGAGAGAATGAACTCTTATACAAGAGGTCTGTAACTCAGCTGGACTAAGATGGTCTCACTCGGATGGTGGGGGAAAAAAATATGTGCTTTACAATGACCTTTCAAGTTTCACAGTAGCGCATTTTTGCCTGGTTAACCATGCTACCCTCTGGGTTTCGATTCCTGTTTATGCTGGTGCACTCTAACAAAATATTTATTACAATGTTTGAGAGTGTGAAATATATATCCAGTGCACATTATTATAATAATCTACTATATACATAAATAATCATACATAAAAATAATCATATAAAATGGAGATATAATTATTAGTAGAAACTGAGATCCTGAAGTGAAGGTTATTTCTGGAAGAGATTAGTGTTTTATAAATTAATGGGGCGATTTACTAAAGTAGGTGCTAAATGCACCACTACAGTTTCCCATATAAATTAATCAGGTTTTTGCTTTTAGTTTCTATGTGGTCATAGACTAATAAAACATATAGGGCCATATTCAATTCAGTGATAAAAAAGTTACAGTATCTCATGGTTTATCACCTGAAGGGCCAGATTCAATTCAGTGAGAAAAAGTTTTATCACATGAAAAGTCATGGACGAGATTAAATTTGAGATGCAATTCATTTCAGAAAAACTTATCTCACAGATTATCATGTGAAAACTCTATTGAAGTCTATGGGAAAAAACTGGGACTGAGTTTGGAGAAATGTTTATTCTCCTCAAATTGAATCGATTCCATGGGTTTTCACGTGATAAACCGTGAGATAACTTTTTCCTCACTGAATTGCATCTTGCCTGAATGGATGTGATTCAATTCAAGAAGAAAAAACTTTTCTCCTAATTTAGTTCCAGTTTTACAATCTAAAATATAAAGCTAATTGCTTGAGATCCTACATTCTGCATTGAATCTTTGCAGGTCAACTTTGCTTTTGGAATTTTTAAACTCAAATCTGTGATCTGGTACCTTGTATTCTGTATAGGTATAGGATCCATTATCTGGGAACACATTATCCAGAAAACTCCAAATTATGGGATGACCATCTCTAATACTCCATTTTAATCAAATAATTCACATTTTTAAAAAAATATTTCCTTCTTCTGTTTAATAATAAAACAGGGCCTTGTACTTGATATAATTAATTCTTATTGAAGGCAAAACAATCCTACTGGGTTTAATTTAAGTTTAAATTATTTTTAATAGATTTAAGATATGGAGATTTATGGAGACACCCCTTATCCTGGATAACAGGTCCCATACTTGTACATACATCCTGATATCATGGTCCAGGTATTAAGTCTTTACCAAGGAGACAATTCTTTGTCTTGTCTGTTTTCCTGGTGTACTTCAATCACATTTTTGGCTCCTACCTACTGGTCATTACCTGCCATCATGACCTGTCTGTCACTGCTTAATATCTGCTTAATTGACTGTTATACTCTAGTCTCACCAATAGATTTGGCACCAATATCTTCCCTTGTGAAGTTACATCTTCTTAGGGAACCCCAGATTTAGAGTACCACACTGTCCAATAATGAAAGCTGATTGAAGAAAAATATGTAATACCCCATAATGTTTAGATTTTGATAATTGTGACAACATTGCAAAACCATTAAGGTTAGGGTGAGAAAGGCCAAAATGAGCCAGAAAACCCCTTTGTTATGCAAGAAAGACAATAAAAATCCTTCTGTAAAGTAGAGATGCCCCAAATCCTGGATTCAATCCACAAAATATGAGATTATTTTTACAGAGATCATATACAGCCAATTTTGTGTGCCAGGCTGAATAAAATCTAAAGATTTTTAATCATGTGACTTCTTGACTGTTGGATGACAGAAAGTATCATCCAATAGTCAATGCAATTAGCTTGCTGGTTTTTTTCATGACATAGCTAATCTTCAAATGCAAATTAGGGTTATCATTCAGACTAATCCTTTGTGGAAGATATGGTATTCACCTGGAGAAAAAAATAGAAGGTATTCACATGCTTCATGTTACAAAACATGGCCTGCCAAGGAATTACAGGAATTAATGCACACAAGGAATACTTGCAAAGACATTCAAATGGCTCATTTAAGACTTCTGGCTTACTGTTCACCAAAATTGTTGGTTTAATAGCACAGATATGGTCTTATACTAATTCAGAAATATATTGTATAAATAAAAACATGCAGGCAGATTGTTTCAATCTTCTTAGATCTTATCAGTGTAAGATACTGGAACATGACTGTTAAGGAGTATGACTATAAATGTCATCATACTGAAATCTAAAACTTTAGAAATATGATAAATTAAAAATTGTCTACCGTTTGTCTTCAAAATCCCTTTCTCATCATCTGTTTCTTTTCATTCTATCTTCATACAGGCGTTGGGTGTCAGATTTTCAGACAGATCCAAATATATTTTAGGGGGCTCCCTTTCCTAGCAGATGCATTAGAGCTCACTCAAATAACTAATTTCCCATACATATAACATCTAACTAAATAACAGACTATGGAATGCCCTGCATGTAGAGAAACATGATTTCTGGTGAGCTATAATGATATATGATGAAGAGAGATAAATACTGAGAGGGGGATAGTGAAGAGTAACTCAATTATTTCAGAAATGATTCTGAATTTTTAATTGATTATATTTAGAAAATGTTTTATTTCAGTATTATGATGAAGCTTATGTTAAGTTTTCATTTTCTCGATACTTCCGCTTTAATGGTAAGTTGCAATATTTAAAGAAGGATTTAGGCCCCTGATTCACAGCACTGACTTGGGTCAATATAAAAACTTGCCTGTGGCGGAAAACTACAAATCCATCCCTTTCTAAAGGTTAAAATTCCTCTACTTAATTTTTAATATGTTTTTAATGTAAAATCTCCAGAGCATAAAGGCAGTACTGCTTTTTATCTATATAATAGTGACATAATGCACAAACAAGAATCTTTGTGCATTATATTCACTGCTCTCCAGAGGCCTATTTGAGAGAGTAAATCGTGGAAATATACCAAGACACACCAAAACTATACAAATTCTAAATGAATATTCAAAGCACTAGAGCATATTTTCATGAAAATCAATTGGATAAGCTGCAACTAAATCTCATAAAAGATTCATTGTTTAAGACCATAATAGTGAAAGCTTCAATGACTCTAAACTAATAAGATATACTCAGAAAATATAAATGTACAATCATCCAAAACAGAGCATTAAACCATTAAAAAACACGTAAAAGCATGTCTATTTTTGGGAGATCTTTACAAGAACAAAATGTTTATGTACAAAATACTAATTTGCTGGATTATTTATCTACATCAGAACAGAGATGTGAGCTCACAACTGTTTTAATAGAGGGCCAAAGAAACACATGTTCAATAAATTCAAATGAGGTCTAGATTTCTAATGAAATGATAAGATGCACCAAAAATCTATTGTAACACATTGTAAGTTAAAGTATATAATGATGAGAAATACAATGATATGCTGTTTCATGCAGGCTACACAGACACAGAAAACTCCAGTAATATATATTTAATAAGAAGAAGCGTAAGGTTATAATGTAAAAACAGTAAATCTTTTCTCCATATGGATTGAAACGATTGGCCTTTTAATACTAATACAATGGCAAATGCTAAATGTAATTAACTACATGCTCCAGTACTTTATAATAAACCACATGGAGGTCTAGCAGTCGGTATATTAGTTTTTGTAAATGAGTTACTGTTCCATACCTTATCCATTTCCCATTGCTTTAATAAAGAGAACATTCAAGATTTACTGTTTTTATAATTTAGATACAGGAGTTGTATCTCATTAAACAGATAGTAGAAAGGTAATTCGCAAGATGTTTAATCTGTAATAGCCTTTTATTTTTGTACTTTAGCTGTTCGAGTGGAAAGATGGCAGAAACCCAATGAAGAAGAAGTGAACAATTGTATTACACACAGCAGTCAGTGCTTCAGATACCACTGTGTGCTTCTTCGTGGGACTGTAGGTTGCATACTATACACTTACAGTAATAACCAGACTGATGTAGAAACATGGTTTCTACATCATGTAGGGATGAGTGAAATATTTCACCACATTTTACTGTGAAAAACCACCTATGGATAGTAAAAAAATGTTATGCAAAAAAAACACCCATGTGTCTGGCGAATTTTATACCGTTTCATGAATTTTCAGCAAAGCAAAATGGGCCAGATTTGCCCATCACTCATTGTAATTGTTTACTAAACCTGTACTTATTTTCAGTAAACACAGTTGACTATCTTTGAAGGGCACTTATAACTTAAACCGTGTGTCTAAAAGACCACACATTCCCAGTGGGGGAAATAACAGTAAGAAAATCCCCTTATTGAGCTCTCTATCCCCCCTCCTATTGTGGGAATCCATTTTGGGGCACATGCATGTTGAGCAAGTGCTCCAGCTCGATTGTTGTCCCTCCTGGTGAGGGGCTCATTGTGTTGGTATATAGGGGGCTTTTCTTGGAAATATACTATTGTTTCCCCCTATCCAGAATGATGGTTCTGTTAGCCTGCAACTTCATTGTGTCCTTTAAAGGAGAAGGAAAGGGATAATCACTGGGTGTGTGTGAGAAGCACCTTCAGGCTACTATGTGCTGTATGCATTTTTCTACCAACAATTTACATTTATGCAGATGGGAAAGCATTTTCTGATTAGTTGTCCACAGTAGAAAAGATTTACAGCAAGTAACTAATCTTGTTGTGTGTCATCACCCTAAAGAATATTGTTACTAGGACCTGACCAGCATATAGATTAATAATTATTAGATTCTGGCATCTCAGATATATGACATTTATTATGCAATACTCGTACATTCAAAAATAATATCCATTTTTCTCAAGGTAATATATTACTGTTAATGTGTTGCATATGTGAAAGGTTTTCATGGTTAGACCTTTTGTAAATAATAAATATTAAATGTCTTTAATATTGTTAACTGTGTACCTGCTCTAATATATCCTTCGTAAGACATTCCTGAAAATCCTATTGCAGTTTTTGAAATTATTGGTATTTGTATGCTGTTTTAAAATCGTCACATGGGCCTAGATTGACACATAAACAGATTGACTAAAATATGAGAAATTGAGGTGAAATGGATAAAGAAAGCAGGTTTGTAGAAGTCAGTATTTTTAATATCACTGTGTGTAAGGTTGCCTCTGTATGTATGGATTTTACCTTTATTCCTATTGTTCTATAGTAAAGTAATTCCGCTAATTGTTGCTGCTGAGCAAACATCGAGCACCTCCCTATAGTAATTTGCTTGCAATGTGTCTTTTTTACTGACAGCAACCAATGAAATGTTTGCTTTGAAACAGGAAACGAATGAATGTTACACATTGATAGGTTGCTATAGGTTACTATTAGTGATGGGCAAAAATTACGCAAAATGGCACCAGTTTCGTTTTTGACAGCGGAAAATGTGCCGGCATCCATTTTTTTTGATGCCAGGGAATTTTCACTGGTGAGTTTGCGGTTTCACAAATTTATTCGCCGGAGGCAAATTTGCACCTGGCCCATCACTAGTTACTATACCTAGTGCAAACATTGAGACGATAATTACATTATGGCCTAGTTTATTTTATTGGCAATACTCTAACATTGCTATCTCTCGGCAGCATATAATATTATGTTTCGCTGCATCCACTAAAGTGGCCCGTGCAATGTTCCATGTGTTTCAACTTCACTCCATTAGCGCTTATCAAAATGGATGTACTATCAATAGAACACTGTCCATGGTTATTGTATGTAATGGAATAAATCTAGGTAACATATTATTCACTATCGTACTAATAGATATACACATAATTCTCTCTTACAGGATTTACTGACATTTCTTCTGTATAATAATATGTACACCATATCTTGAAGAATTATTTCTGTCAAAGGGGACACTTCAGCCTTTTTATGCTATTACAGCAATATACAAGATAGTCACTGCAATGTCTATATGCCTTTACACATCTAAAGAAAATATTCCATTAACTCCAGCCTGCACCCAGAGTCTAATAATCTCTGCTGTCACTGCTCAGATATATTTAGATAAATGTATGAAGATACAATGGTGCCTATAGAAAGTATAAATGTGCATATTAGCTGTAAGGCTGAGGAATGTGTGCGTTTAACAGTGCTCTGTATTGTATACCATAGAGACATCATGAGACTCTCCAATTCCTTTCTATTAAGAATGGCTGCAATTTATAGGCATGTTCATAAAAGTGTGTATTTTCTTAAATAGCTTAAAATCGAATTATTGATGTTAATTCTGTAAGCAAAGGCTCAATTCAAGTATGTATAAAAGTGTGTATATCAGAGTTGCTATTAAAGTTAAGGATATTAACGAACATTTCAAAAGTCTATTAAACTTGCCTGGAGAAACAGGGTAGTTGGTAAAAAAACAATACTGTAAAAACTCTATAAAAACTTACTGTATTTATATTACTGTATATTACTGTACAAACCACCACCAGTAAGTTGATCCCAGAAAACTTCATAAAGTGCATATTCTGCAGATTAAAAAAAGAAAACAAATATCTTTGTGTAGGGACCTATAGGATTTGCTATGCTCCTATAGCTTTAAATCCCTACAATTCCTCCTTTTCCCTAGTTGCTGGGCAAAAGCCCATAGTTATATTTGCATAACCAGTGTTATTTGCCAAGAGGTGTAATGACCACTTCCTACCACACTTCAATATAGTGCTGGGAGAAGGGTGGATCTTCCCCTTTGGCTGCTGGTGTCCTTACCTACTGGATGTTCCCATTGCGCCTGGGTACACGAAGGCCCAGTAAAGCCATTGCCCTAAAGGGACAGCTTCTTTAGTGATTAAGTTAGGGACCAGGGAACCCCGTGAACAGGTTTAGCTAGAAAAGGATAGTTATGTAATCGACTCTCTAGGAGAGTAAGATAGAGAGCTTATCTAGTAAGAGCAGCTTTGTGCTCCATCGAGGATCTGTAGCAGGGAGGGAGTAGCTTCCCAAAGGCTTCTTGATTGCCTTTAGTGAAGAGACCACAGTGGAAAGGGCGTCAGGCTTAGACTCCTCCCTGACCACTCCACTGGGTGGGATCCGGACCACTTTGAGGTATAGCTGCCTGAGGGAATTAATGTACTCTTTGACTGCAATGCCTTATGGGAGTCACATCCTTCATGCTGTGTCATCTACATCTACTGTTCTACCAACATCTGATGTTACATCTGCTAATACCTCAAACCTATGTGAGTAAACCAGCCGTCATTGTCTTGGACTAATAAATCATCCTTTTTGTTTTACTTTAAGAAACTCCTGGTGTCCAATTATTCTCTATTTTTATTATACAGTAGCCTGAGAGTTGTAGTTCAACTACACCTTTATGGTAATCTTCCACTAAAGGCCCTAATCCTGAAGTGTGAGTCGCAATGTAACCCATGCTCATATCACTAACTGGATACTTAACTCCTTGTTAACGCCATTTTGGAGTCAGGAAGGCATTTTTTCCCCTCTTAGGCAAATTGGAGAGGCTTCAGATGGGTTTTTTTTACTTCTGGATCAACTAGCAGTTAGGCAGATTAAAAAAAAAAACTAAAAGGTTGAACTTGATGGACATGTGTCTTTTTTCAACTTTAGTTATTATGTTATTTTATTATGTATGTGACTATTTATGGAACTCATGTTAAATAGGAGACTAACGTTAAACTAACCCTAATTTCAACATATTCAAGGTAAGTTGTTGTTTATTTCTTCAGTAACCAAATGTCACCTTCCTTTAAAAAAAAAAATCATGTTTAGGTAAAAAAAACGATTGAAAAATTTTTATTGAAAGGGGTTCATTAAGTTATGATGTAGCGAATGCTTTTCTGAGACAAATGGCAGTTGGTCTGAAAGAAAGGAAGAAAGAAAGAAAGAAAGAAAGAAAGAAAGAAAGAAAGAAAGAAAGAAAGAAAGAAAGAAAGAAAGAAAGAAAGAAAGAAAGAAAGAAAGAAAGAAAGAAAGAAAGAAAGAAAAAAAACTGACTTTGTGCATTGTCTGGTGATGACATTTATATAATTATGTTAATTTAATACTCTGTGTTTTTACCATTAAAACCTTGTTGAAGCTGGCAATGGCAAATGAGCAATAATGATTATTATCATCTCTTTAAAAGGCAGGTGACATTGGAATATATGTCTGACCCAAACTGATTTAGATGAGGAAATATATTTCTCTTTTCATCCATCATGCTTTGACAAAGATAAATTATCAGTCTGATCTCTTTGGATTTTTTTTTAATTCTCTTAAGTAGTAAAACTCTGGAATGTTTTGATATTAATAGTGGTGTCCTTTTGATACAGAGGGCAATGTGTCAAGCAATAAATCATATATCAATGACCACTCTACCTTAATCTGCTGAAGTATTCTCTTTTTATGTCAAATGGGCAGTGTTTAGTTTAGTCCATAGCCATTTAAATTAATATATGATGTCATACACTGTCATTACAGGGCAGGTTTTTGACAGCTCCTTTCAAGAAGGTGAATAGAAGGTTTTAAGTTTCTTCACTGTAAGATTGAGATGTCTGTGCAGTCAAATTTAGAAATGTATTCATTATATTAGACCAAATTGATATTAGCATCATATAATGAAATCCCTATCTGAATAAAACTAAGACGTTTTCAACTGCTAATGTACACTATGCACTTCTGAATGATACAGTTACATGTGAATGTGCTTATGGAGTTTAGTATAGATATGGTATCGTTAAACTGTAAAGCTTGGCACCTAAGGTTTTCCTGATAAGTGATTTTTCCATAATATAGAACAACATTCCTTAGGGCAATGGCATTTTGTCTTCTGAGATAAACAATACTCCTGGGGCAAACAAACATCTGAAAATATTGTAAAGATTTTACCGTATGGGATTAATTTAGTACAAAACAGTTTTCTGCTCGATTATTCAAGTAATTTAGACACTCTGTTTGCCCTCAACATCAATGATGAATAGTTAAGTTAACACCAAGTACAAGATTTATCAAAGACTGGCAAAGAAATCCTTTCTTTTGACATTTTATTGCCAATTTACAAAATTTAAATCATCAGGAAAATGTTGCCGTATTTATTATTGTTTTCTACCAATTGTTGCTAAGGAAAAGAGGTGAAAACTATGTTGCATGAATTTCCCAGAAACAAATTCAGATAGATAAATGTTTCCTAATGTCGGGTAAACACTTTCAGAAAGGTCATACCTTTACTGCGACCCCGTACCTGCACTTCAATGATCTATAATAAACATGCAGATATTCAAATTTAATTAATGAATTAAAAATACTTTAAAATAAGAATTTTTGTATCTGGTTGGGATATGAGAGTGTTTGTATGCTATGCATTTATATACTTAATAAAGCTCAAAGGGAAAATATACATTGCTGTATTTCACCAAAGCTTATCTTGTATTTCCAGATGGAGAGTGCTTTATTGAAAATAAAGGCATGCAAGAGTACACCCTTTTCCTCAGTACAATAGCACAGCCCAAGTGTTCCATTCATTTTTTCAATTGAAGTCTATGAGGAAATTTATACTAATCACACAGTAGAGGATTAGATGGACCATATGACCATTTATAATAGAATAGATTCTTTATTCCATTAAATAGAAGGTTATAGTTAAGTGTGTTAATCAAACAGCCCTTTTTTGCCTTTATTTCGAAGCAGGAGCTGCAATTTTCCCCTTTAGAACAAGGTAAACCACAATATGTCATTGCAATGGTAGCAACAGCATCCTTAGTGGTCGTAAATAAATTGTGCTGATACTGTTGTTATTTGATTCAAGTGCAAGTAATATGACAGATCCCACAGATAAACTGAAATGCAAAGTTGTAAGAATGTTCTGTGGAAACTGTAGGCTTTGTGGGTTTATCACGTGAAAACTCATGGATGAGATTCAATTCGAGTTGCAATTCAATTCAGAAAAATTATCTCACTTTTTATCATGTCAAAACTGTATTGAAGTCTATGGAGAAAAAAAAACGAAACTAAATTTGGAGAAAATTGAATTGAATCTCGTCCTTGAGTTTTCATTAGTGATGAGCAACATTTTTTGCCAACTTTTGTTTCGAAAATAATGCCCATAGTCTCTAATGTGGTAAAAAAATTTGTTGCGCATCAAAAAAAATTGTCACCTATAGACTTCAATGCATTTCCGCGAGTTTCACCGTTTCACAAATTTTTGGAGAAGTGAAACTGGGCAAATTTGCCCATCACTAGATTTCACATGATAAACCATAACATAACTTTTTCTCACAGAATTGAATCTGGCCTTTTGTCTTCTACAAAAGTTTTATGGCTTCAGTGTAGGACTGGTGACTGTGGATGTGTTTAAAGGGATTCTTTAACACTCTTCAAAACTCAGTTAATAGTGCTGCTCCAGCAGACTTCTGCACTGAAATTTAATTTTCAAAAAAGCAAACTGATTTTTTTATATTTAATTTTGAAATCTGACATGGGGCTAGAAATGTTGTTAGTTTCCCAGGTACTCTAAGTCATGTGACTTGTGCTCTGATAAACTTCAGTCACTCGTTACTGCTGCAGTGCACATTGGCATAATGTCACCCACCTCCCTCTCCATCCTCAGCAGCCTATCAACAGAACAATAAGAATGTAACAAGCTCCCTAACAGCTCCCTGGCACAAGATAACAGCTCCCTGGTAGATATGAGAATAGCAATTCGAAGAAGGAGTCAGCACTCAGCGATGGAAACTTATTGCAGAAGGTGTGCACGTCACAGGTAGCCACTTCCACCCGAACATCATTTCAGTTCTCCCAGATAGACAGCACCACATGTTCAGAAATTCCTCAAAAAGCCTTTATTTGCACAAGGGCTAGTATAAGACAGAATAACAGCGACGTTTCAGGCCTACATCAGCCTTTCCTCAAGCTTATTACTGCATCAAGTGAACACGTTTATATACTCTATCCATACATCGCTATCTAGTGGCTACAATTAAAAAGAGAAGCAACTGTACTTCCTCAAAATTAATGAAAACACACAATGTTGCAAAATCTGTCAGGGCTTGTCTATATGTTGAAAAATTCTTCCTATTACATCAAGGAATGTTGCCATGGGCATTACATCAATCCACATGATACAATTCTGTAAAATACAAATATATGAAAACATTATACTACTAAAAAGGCATTATTGGAAAATTTTATGCAGTTCATACTCTCTGTTCAACCCCCCTGGTGTGAGGGTGCCCAGTAATCGTATCCACATTGCCTCCTCTTTTAATAGTAATTTTAATCTGTTGCCCCTACGATGTAATTTGGGGACCTCGTCAACTACTTGGTATTTCAGCTGATGGATTCCATGTCCCTCCCCCACAAAGTGACAGGCCACCGCCTGTTCTCTTTTATTTGTTCTGATAGCAGACTTATGTTCACGTATGCGGTCTCTGACCATACGAGTGGTCTGACCCACATACTGAAGCCCACAGGGGCATTTGATCATATAAATAACATATGTAGAGGAACATGTAAAGAAACCTTTAATCTTTATTGGGGTGCCCTTTGGGAATGATAAATATATTCCCCTCTTTGGCAATTCGAACAGCAATTACATGACAAGCATGGGTAAGTCCCGTTTTTCACTGGTCAAAGCACTTGCTGTATTTCTTTAGGGGTCCCTATCAGATCTCACTAAAGTGTATACCACAGTTTTGTTCTTTTTATAGGCCATCATAGGTGGGGACTGAAAATCCCTTACAGTTGGTATGCCATCCCTGAGTAACCCCCAATACTTGTGAATAATTTTGGAAGTATGGTGCCTCAATGGATTGTATTTGGAAACAAAAGTTAACCGTTCGCCTTCTTTAGTTCGCCCAGAACTCTGGGTTCGGTCTATTTGTTGGTTCTCCACTAGGGAACGCTGTTGTTTCAATAAAGATAATGGATACTCTCTTTCCTGAAATTTAGCAGTCATCTCTTCCAACCTCCCCTGTAGGGTCCTCTGGTCAGAAACAATACGTTTAACACGTGTATATTGTGACTTGGGTAAAGATCTCTTTATATGCGGTGGATGAAAAGATCCATAATGTAATAAAGTATTTTTATCTGTGGGTTTCACATAAAGATCTGACCAGAGAACCCCATCCCTAAGATGTATCATAGTGTCCAAGAATGGAATACACTCCGTCTCAGCATTCAAAGTAAATTTAATATGGGGAGATGCACAATTAATCTCACCATGGAATTTGTCAAGGGTCGAACGGGGCCCCGTCCATAAAGCAAAGACATCGTCTATAAAACGTACCCAATTCCAACAGAATTTTTTAAATAACTCATTAGGGTATACAAATTGTTCTTCAAAATTATTCATGTAGATATTGGCGTAAGACGGGGCAACATTCAAACCCATTGCTGTTCCCCTTATTTGTAAATAGAATCCATCTTGGAAGAGGAAGTAGTTATTCTGAAGGACCAATTGTAGGCACTGCATTACAAAGTTTTTTTGGAAGCCATCAAGGGCCCCATCTCTGGTCAGTTCGATGCGGACTGCCTCGAGATATGAGAATAGCACTCAATATTAAACATTCAAGTACCACTGAATCATTTTCAGTTACAATGAGTAGGAGAAACAATAGCTCATACAAAAGTAGTTTCATCATCAAGAAGAGAAGAGTCAAGAATAACTTTATTGTCAATACAGCTATATACTTGGTACAGTGTATTGAAATTTCGTCTTACCTAGGTTCCCAGGATGCAATATATAAAAACAATGTATAATTCAAAACATCCAATAAAAATGTAATAGAATGCCTACTAATAATATTACAATATTTTTTAAAAATTACTATATTTAATTTTTTTTACAGGAATACTGTATATATATACTCTATTTACCACTGTGAATTTTTCTTTTTCAGGAAAAAAATAGAAATCTATTCCTAAAAAATTATATGTATCTCAAGTGACATTTATATTTGTATCACCTTTTTTACTTCAGATAATCTGTGGCAATATATCCAAAAATTACATCCAATTTTTCCTAATATTGTGCTAATAATAATGTACTAATAATAAATACTTAAAGTGGACCTGTCACCCAGATATAAAAAGGTGTATAATAAAAGTCCTTTTCAAGTTAAACCCAAATTAAAACATTCATACTTGTTATGAACATATTTAAAAATCCCAGCTACCTCTATGATTGAGGTAATAGAGGTGGGATAGGCAATTACTTTCACTTTCCATTCTGCATTTCCTAGATGTCACTACCTTCCCCCCATTCCCCCTTCCTCCTCATTGTCTATAATTGTGTAGCCACTGTAAAGGCATGGGCATCAGGTCCTCTATTCTGGCACATAAACAAGATTTGGGGTTGATACAAAGCTTGCCTTGATAACAGTGTCCACAAACTGGCTGCTGCCTGCTTGCTGTGATGTGAATTCCAAGACCAAAGGCAACAAAGTCTTAAATAATTTATATAGTGTAAGCAAAGTTTATTTTGCTTAAAAACACAATAGAACAGAAATTTGGAATTATGCATATTGTGCAATATCCTTTATCAGTCATATCATTAATTGCACTATTTTGCCAAGCACAGAATGTATAACCAGAAAATTGTACATTCCCATTTTTTTTTGTAAATTAGCCTCACAGAGCTATACATTCTATGCCATCGTATTTACCATCTCCCAAAAACTACTTCTGCTTTTCCTGTTACTGGTGTTTCTTTCTATAAATTGATTGAAACGATGCAGTGGTGCAAATTGAAAAGTTGAAACTCCCTTTCCTGTTTTTTGTCTGTTGGCTCACTTAAATATATCCTCTTGCAGTTTATCCGCCAGCATCAGCTGCATGGGTAATTGAGTTCTGTACAGGGTGTTGACAGTTTGCTACCCTGCCCCAGACGATATAGAACAATGGATAGAATACAGCAAGCTTGATTGATTATTTAGGTTGTTCTTTGATCCCTCTATGCATGTTGAAATTAACTTGATGTCGTTTTTGATATCAGTTAAGCTGGGTGTGCTTTCTAATGTTCTCCCGTGGTTAACACTTCTCATTTCCTATGCTGACCTTATATTCTTTTCCATTTTATAGTGACCTTATATCCTTGTATTAATGTGAATAACAGTAATCTTGTAAAGCATATTCATTCTCTTGATTGGCATTTTGCCTGACAATTATATTTTAATGTAAAAAATATATAAATACTGTATATATATACTGTATATATATTCACACTACTTATCTATTAAAATCATACTCAACCCACACACAAACCCGAAGACAATAATGCCTAGGTCAAGGCAACATTATTGTCTAATGGAAACATTTACATTTTGAAGAGCATTATGAAGCCGATGGATTCTTCTGCCTATGTGTAGTCTCATTTTATCATCTCGGGCTTGCTTTATGTATGAGAATGTTGAATCTCAACAGATCTGAAGCAATATCTGAAGCAGATCTGAAGCAATATCTTTACTCAGAAACTCAGGAAGTGGATGTGTAAGATGGCTGTAGCTGCTTAATTCTCTTGAGGTACCAGAGCACCCTACAAAGCCCTTGTCATGCCTTAAGTAACTGACCTATGACTGTAGAGAATTTTGTCTGTAAAACTTAATTGTCATGACTTGGACTTTAACCTTGTTTCGTTTGCCTCTCTACTGCTTATTGGCAGGGAGATCTTAACTATGGTTTGGCAAGCACAGTAACACAGCAGAGAGTTTGAGCTCCAAAACGTTGATGAAAAACAGTAGTTGAGATCTCCTTCTTTCCATAGACAAGTGAGAAGTTTATTTCTCTCTCTTCTCTCTCTGTTTCTGAATCAACACATTTATTATAATGCATAAGTCAAGAGGAACAATGCAGAAAATCACATATAAGTTAAAAACATGGACTTTCTACATTCTGACTGAACAAAACTGTACATATGGTACGCCTTTGTCAGGTATTGCTGGGATTCGAGCCGGGGACCTTTGGGTTTCTGGCTTGATACCTGAACCATTTGGCCAGGTGAGCAGCCTGTAGGGTTGCTCGCTATGTGTAACCTGGCCTCTGTAGTCCCAGCCCAGCTGCCGCCTGATTGGCCTCTCCAGCCCCAGCTCAGCTGCAGCCTGTTTGGCATCTACAGCCCCAACCCAGCTGCTGCCTAGTTTAATCAGCCAATCAGGGCTGACTCTTCCCTATTTACGGCCAGCACTTAGACCATTCCTTGCCAGAGCATTGCATGGTTTTCCTAGTACTGCGGCAGTTAGGGATGTAGCGAACTGCCGTTAATGTGTTCGCGAACACCGTTCGCGAACACCGGCAAAAAAGCGAACAGTTCGCGAACAGTTCGCGAACTTCGAACGCTCGATAAAATCGTTCGATCGAACGATCAAAGGATTTTATTCGTACGATCGAAGGATTTTCGTTCGAATCGAACGATCGAAGCTATTCGATCGAATGATTTTAATTCAATCGAATGCTTATAATCGTTCGAACGAATGGAAATCGTTCGATTTTAGCGATCGAATGGTCGAATGGTCGAACGAAATTTTACTTCGAATCGAACGCGAACACCAATTGGCGAACGTCGCGTGACGTTCGCGAACATTCGGCGGACGCGAACAGTCGAAGTTCGCGCGAACTAGTTCGCCGGCGAACAGTTCGCTACATCCCTAGCGGCAGTGCCCCTAACTAGGTAGTTCTAGCTCTTGCCCCTTTTCCCTTATTATTCTGCCTTGCCTTATCTGCCTGTCCTTGTCTTGCTTTACCATATCTTGTACCTTCCCAGCCTTGACCTTGATCCTGCCTTGCTTGTTCCTGATTTCTGCTTCCTGTTCCACCTTGTATCTTGCCCTGACTTCACCTTGTACTGACCTTGTCTTGCCTGTTCCTGATTCTTGCTTTCCGACCCTGCCTTGTACCCCTCTCTCATTATCCTCGGCTCCAGTCCTCTCTTGCTATCTTGCTCCAGTCCTCTCTTGCTATCTTGCTCTAGTCTCCTTCTGCTATCCACTCTAATCTCCTTCTGCTCCTGTCTTGCTATCCGCTCCAGTCTCCCTCTGCACTCTATCCCCAGTTTGATCTGATCTACGCCCGCACCGTCCTGTCCCATCCAGTCTGTTCCTGTTCCACTCCTGCCCCGTCCAGTCTGTTCTTGTTGAGTCGTCGCCCTCTTCTTCCTGCCTAGTCCAGTCCTGATCTCCGTCCTGTTCTGCACCTGATCCAGACTGACTATTCGCCCTCATCAACCTGTTCCTGCTTTCCCTTCAAGTGTTCCCTAGGCACATACAGCTCCTGCCTCAAGGACTCGCCCTTTCCCTTCAGTCTCCACAGCTCCCCCTACCTAATCCTTGACAGCCTTATGCAATTAGAATATAGACCTCAGAGATGCAAAGCAGAAAGAAAACCATTGTGCTGCTAATGAATATTACCACTATATAACTTGTGTGCCATGATTTCAAAAACCAATTCCAAGATCCACATTAAAAACTGTTAAACTTATAATAAGAAAACTCCTGAGCTCAGATAGGTGTAATTACACAATTCACCTGCTAAAACCAAGATTTAATGCTGTATATAAATTCCCTTAGTTACCTGAAATGGGATAGATTGTATCATTGCAAGTACTTGGTTGATAAATACATTTATTGCTGAATGCAGAGAGGTTGCTATACAGAGAATAGTGATAATGATTTGACATTTCAGTGGCATATGCTGATCCAGGGGATGAATGAAAGAAATTACATACAATCTTCAAGCACTGCCACCGTACATTTTATTGCAATCTTTCTCCTGAAATATCTACTTAATCTCTTACTGTATTGCATAGCCAAAATTATAAAACGTTTATAATTAGACAGGTATACAAAATGTATCCTGATGGGGGAAAGAGAGTATATCTTAAAACAATGTAACTTTTAAATAAATTGATTAATATTGATAGAATATTGAAAGAATAACATCAACAGCAGGTACAGTAGCTTTACCCTTGACGAACGTTGTTTTATTTAGCATATTAGAAAAATAATTAAAACCTTAGACCTTAAGCTGAGCATTTACAGGTATATATGTACTTCTCCCGAAACATGTTGCGCATGATTTTTTCTGCAATAAGCATAGAATGATGATTTTAATACAGAACGTGCTCTCCAGGTACTACTTTATTGTAACTTTGAATTTTGCATTCTGACAGAAAGGCAGCAACCTGTTTAGAAGCACTATAATACCGATTTTGAACCATAAGGCCAATCTATTATCCAATTGACACTAAGCAGCCCTGTATGAATGAGGTGCAGCTTATACGGGACCCACCGCCCACCACCCGTAATGGGACCTCTTGACCAATAAGCCATAACAGGGTATTATATTTATCAGAAAAGAGAACTTAGAAGTCATGGATGACATTTTCTAGTAATATCAATCATTAAGTAGCATAAAATTTTGGTGTAACAGTAAGCATACTGTAGGTTCAGTAGATTAGTGCCACCACCTGACAGAATCTACCTAAAGTGTTCCACAGATAACAGTATACAGGCTTGTATACCACAGTCCTTGATATTATTGGTCTACCAGGTTACACAAATTCAGTGGGGCTGATGATTCTGTGTCAAAAGGGCCTTAATGTGATGGGTGTTGGTTTATGGGCCTCCCTTAATTTGTAAAATATATTTCCTCTTCCTTAAGGGGTTTGAAATCTCTATGGGCTTCACAACCTTTTGTGCCAGTTGCCTCCTCTGTCCCATGAGGACACACAGATAAACATCAGGAATATACTTTCTGCACTCCCCTCTCAGAAAGAGAGTTCTGGACTGTAGATGTAAAGAAGTAGACAAAGTAAGACAGAAAATACAATATGGAGCTTCCATTGAGCAGACAGATGGGCACCAGTGCCTCAAAGGGCTGTAACTAGTGATGAGCAAAATATTTTGCAGCGGTTCGTCACAAAAAAAAAAACACCCATAAATAAATGTATAATTAAAAAAAAGTTGCACATCCATTGACTTCAATGCAGTAGTATTTTTTTTTGGTGAAATTTCAGAGAATTGTGTAAAGTTTGCCCATCAATAGTTGTATCAAGATTACTAGCCATTTTACTAGTGACTAATGTAACCATTTATATGCTGTTACACATGGGATTGAATCAAGATACAAGATAAATAGGACACTGCTCCTTCCCCCTAGCTATCGCCTAACGTGTGTATCATTCAGACACCATTCAAAAAATGAAGCAGGAAGGAGTGGGACCTTTAGTTTCAGAGGGGGTCAGCTGGTTGATGAAAACAAATTAAAAGCGCAGATTCTGAATTCATATTTTTCATCTGTCTACACAAATGAGGAACCAGTTATTGAAGGTTTCCTTCTTTATAGTCCCAGTTCTAGAAATACAACTAATGATGCATGGTTCACAAATGAGGAAATTCAAAATAGACTAGAACATGTTAAGATAAACAAAGGTCAGGGGCCAGATGGTATTTATCCCAGGGTACTTAGCGAGCTTAGCTCTGTGATTGTCAAAACTCTTTACTTAATTTTTCAGGATTCATTTAGGTCTGGCATAGTGCAGAGAGACTGGTGAATTGCTAATGTGGTGCCTCTATTCAAAAAAGGATCCCATTCTCAGCCTCAAAATTATAGGCCAGTTAGTCTGACGTCAGTGGTAGGAAAGCTTTTTGAAGGGTTATTAAAGGATAAGATACTGGACTTTATAGCAAATCATAATACTATGAGTGTATGCCAGCATGGTTTTATGCGTAATAGATCTTGCCAGACTAACTAAATTTCTTTTTATGAGAAGGTAAGCAGGGACCTTGATTCTGGGATGGCAGTGGATGTGATTTACTAAGACTTTGCTAAAGCATTTGCTACAGTGCCACAGAAAAGGTTACTGGTTAAATTAAGGAATGTTAGCCTGGAACATAGTATTTGTACCTGATTAGAGAACTGTCTAAAAGATAGACTACAAAGAGTGATGGTAAATGGAACATTTTCTAATTGGACCAGTGTTGTTGATGGAGTACCACAGGGCTCTGTACTAGGTCCCTTGCTTTTCAACTTGTTTATTAATGACCTGGAGGTGAGCATTGAAAGTACTGTTTCTATTTTTGCAGATGATACTAAATTGTGCAGAACTATACAGATGCAGCCACTTTGGTTTGTCTGTTTGACACAGAATAACTAAACACAGATATCCCATTTATCTCATTTAACACAGAAAACTGTGTCACAACATCCCATCTAATTAAAGCATTCACCATTGTGAACAATGGAGCTTTGGTATGCTAATGAAAAGGTTAAATGCATTAAATGAGTTAAGATGACTTAAGATAACACAGTTTCTTCAATTACCCCTGAGTCATGACGCATTTAACTCACAAATCCAAGTGGCTTCATCTGTAGGTTCCATGCAGGATGCTGCGACTTTGCAGAGTGATTTGTCTAAATTGGAAAACTGGGCAGCAAACTGGAAAATGAGGTTTAATGTTGATAAATGCAAGGTTATGCACTTTGGCAAAAATAATATAAATGCAAGTCATACACTAAATGGCAGCGTGTTGGGAGTTTCCTAAAATGAGAAGGATCTAGAGTTTTTGTAGATAACAAGTTGTCTAATTCCAGGCAGTGTCATTCTGTGGCTACTAAAGCAAATAAAGTTCTGTCTTGCATAAAAAAGGGCATTAACTCAAGGGATGAAAACATAATTATGCCTCTTTATAGGTCCCAGATGAGGCCTCATCTGGAGTATGCAGTGCAGTTTTGGATGTTTTTGTCTGTATTTGGATAATTTGGATTGCTAATAATTTAGCAATCAATTATCTAATTTCAATTCCTTAAAGGAACAGTAATACCAAAAAAAAGGAAAGTGGTTTAAAGTAATGTACTATTGCTCTACACTGGTAAAACTGGTGTGTTTGCTTCAGAAACACAACTATTGCTTAAATATAGCTGCTATGTAGCCATGGGGGCAGTCTTTCAAATTAAGGATACACAGTAGATTACAGATACATTCTAAAGAATCCAATGAATACCACAGAGTTTATCTGTTATCTGCTGTGTATCCTGTGCCTTTCCTCCTTTTTTATCTTTGAATGGCTGCCCCCATGCAGCAACTTATTTATATAAAATATTGTAGAGTTTCTAAAGCAAAAACACCAGTTGTACCAGAGCAGCACAACAGTACATTATGGGAGTTATTTATTAAGGTTCAAGATGCGATTTCCACGAAGAGGAATTATTTTTTATATTTATTATATCCTGACCCTGGAAATACCTCAAACCCCACAAATACACCTTCTAAAACCTGTTCAGGTCATGTAGGAGTCAATGGCAGAGGCCCCTTGAACTATTTGAAGATGTTAATAGCCTTCATAATGTTCAAGTTTTTTTTCAATCAATCCAAGTGATTCAAGTTTTTTTTCCACCAAAAACTAGATTAACTAAATTAATTGTTAACCCCAAACTCATTGATTTAAGTTTTTTTCCATTCAAGTTTTTTCTTAAATTAGAAACCATTTGAGGTATAAAAAAAACCTCTACAATGTGACTTTTGATAAATAACCCCCTATATTTTCATTACTTTAAACACTTAAAGGTTCACCACAATGGGAGACATGGGTGAGCCCATAGCATTTTCAAGATTAAGTAGGTGGTCTTTACTTTGACTTGACTTTGACTTTTAGATTCGGGTCCAGCTAAGAAGAAACCCCGTTTGTTTCAGGCTTATTTATTTATTGTGTCAGTTTGTAAACAGGAGAAAGTGAAGGGACCCAAGTTGTGGGATAGAAATAAATAGCATAGGTGCAACAAATACCTTATACAGTGTGCCAGTAAAACCAAAAATATGTATAGAATACATTGGAAATATGGAAAAATAGACGAAATGTGTTGTTTAGGCATGCAAAGGTGCATCTGTCATCACTAAGTATGGAAGCATCAAGGCCTATCGCAGAGGGAAGGGAGTGGGACCTGTCACAGATTAAAATGACGCTGCAGCCTTTAGATGATGAGTTATGAAAAAGGAAGTGGGACATAGAAATCTTAAAGGTTTAGATCTTAGATTCTGATTAAAGATGTTTGGCTTAGTTATTTACTTTATAACAGATTCTATTAATGAGTGCTAGAGAACTCCTGCTCTTTCTGGGTAGAGAACAGGTCACTTGGGACACTGCTCTTTTTGCATGTTTGAAATGATAAAAGAAACAACGTGAGCACATTAAAAAAAGGTTAAAGAATAGCAGGACAACCTTTTTTAGTGAGCCTTTTCTTTCGGAAGTTAACATGATCACTTTTTGTTTTTACTCATGAGAAGTTTCCATGCATAATATCGCCTTTTATTTACTCCAGATATATATTGTAGTTTGTTTCAATTTTAAAACTCAGCATGATGATCAGACCCCATACTGTTTAAAATATATCACATACCAAACTGACATGATGATGATACGAGGTGTATGCGTTTGCAAATATTTTTCTTTCTTTCTTTTCTACATTGTATCGCTGAGACATTCTTCAGCACTGTGAGTAGAAAAACATGGTGATGTCCAAAATTGCACTTTGGGCTTTGAGCTCTTTTGTGTCTTAAAGTAAAGTTTCCATTGGTGGTAGAACTAGGTCTTCTAGCATCTAAAGGGGATATAGCTCAAAAAATTTCAAATCTAATATAAACTTTATCTTGCAGAACTTTCTAAATATATAAATTAAAAATTCTGTACTGTTTCTGAAACAATGAATAGTGATGAGCGAAGTTGCGCCATTTCGATTCGCCGAAAAATTTGCAAAATTAGCAAAACGGCAGTAAATTTGCGAAACGCTCGTTAGTTTTTTGCGTTGAGTGAATTTATTCGCTGGCGGCGAATCGCGCAAATTTGCTTCAAATTTGCGCCTGTCGAATATATTCGCCCATCACTAACAATGAAGTTATTCTTCATTGTCTCTCTTCATTATCTCTTCATTCATGAGTAAGAGTAAGATTTTGACTGACTTTTTGGGGGAGGGGGCTAATTTGCCTCTAAAATATCCAGCAATATCTCTTTCTACATGCAGGATTTGTTCCTGTGTTAGTTGTTTTTTTAGATGTTGTTTGTGCTGGAGTTGGTTATTTGAGTTGACTCTAATACATCTACTAAGAAAGTGAGCCTCCAAAAAGATGTATTATACCTACCTCTCAATCAATATCTGACCATGACTTCTGAAAAAAAGAAAGCATTAAAAAAGACAGATAGCTCAGAGAGGGATAGTGAAGAATAACTTGAATATTTTAGAAAGGGGACAACATTTAGCTGATATATATATAGGTAGATATATTCAGAACTATTTCCATGAGATGAAGCTTATATCAATTTTTCATTTCTGTAATAGTGTAAGTTGTAGGCCATGTGCATAAAATGATAAGTCTTAATTAATTATATATTTTCCAACATACAAAATGTGCCGATATCTTGTTATTTAAGCACTAATATTGGTGCAATATTTTTGTCCATTTCTAAAATTTGTGTCCATTATGTATCCATATGGGTGTCACACAGTCATGGTATGGCCATTCTTTTACACTCCATCCATTTGTCAGCTGTGCAGTTTGAGCAAAAAAAATGAGCATTAAGATTCAGAGCAGCCATTTACCTCATAATAGTTAGTTTAAGGCTTTAGACCTACTAGGTGCTCCAGTATTGAGGTTAATGGTTATACTGGAACATTGCAAATTTTTTTAGTGAGGTGTTTTTGTAGATACGCATTTTGAGCTTTGCACCGTTGCACAAGTAAAAACTTGAAGCTCTGAGATGATGATCAGTATATTTAAAAGTCAAAATATTATTCATCTTTAATATTAATATTGCATGATAAACGCCTGAAGCCTAAAGCAGACCAGCGCTAACTAGATTTTCTCTAACTTTTGGCAGTCTGAAAATACCTTTGTAAGTGGCTATTAAAGACTGCTGAAAAATACATAAATTATATTAAATGAAGGTTCAGTGCTCTCCATGTGTTTTAAAGTGTATAATGTTGAGGTATTTGCATAAACCTCTGAGCATTTTCTGGACTTATTGCTATCAGTATCATAATGTGCTGCACCATTAAAATCTTCTTTCGTTACTATTCAATAAATAAAAAGAATGGCTGACCTTGAAGTTATTGGGTGTATAACAGTTGTTATATACAAAACATAGAATATTCGAAGGTATTTGCCCTGTGGGTCACAGATAATTGTTTGTTTCACGACATAAAGCGTTTTGACAGATTTATGATACTTTATTTTGAAAACATCACAACAAACAAAATAGTGATTTCTCTTTCATACTGGAATAACAAGGAGGAGGGCAAAGTTGTGAATGATATAGTACCATTTTGAATCTATAAACTAAGAAACATAATAAACATAGTAAACCATGTTTTCTTAGCAAAACAAAGTTCTTCGCAATTAGGAGGATGCTCCTTTCTAACACCCATATGGGGACTGGAAATTCTTTATCTGTTATTTCACTTTGATTTGTATGTATTGATGTCATAAATATCTTTTTTTTTTACAATTATTTTTATTGAGTTTTTTTGTTTTTCCAAAAAAAACACCAAAACAAAACAATACAGTTAGGCAGACACACAATTATGACAATCTCTAGTAAGTATACAGCATGGAGTTGGCTTACAGGTGAATGCAAAGGGTTTACAGGATTCAATAAGCACCATTCTGCACATTATGTTATGCTTTAAAAGTATTTTGTACATTTGAATCTTCCTTGCTTCTTTTCCATAGATGGTGCGAAATTAGCTTTGTGCCTTTAATAAACTGAATAAAACCAACCTGCTGTCATTTTTATTGACTTGTGAATAAAATCAAGGGTAATGGAGGATCAAGAGAAAAAGAAAAGGGGAAAACAAGGGGAACAAATGGAAAGTACTCCATGTCTTATGTATACATGAGGATTATACCTGTGCCATTGGAAGGTGTTGATCTACCCAGATTGACCAAATATTTTAAAAGATAAAGGGTTCTGTAGAAAGCTTGAAAAAAAAAAAGCATTTGAGAAGCTGATTAGCGAAGGAAGCTTTGGTGATTTAACGAATGGTAAATATTGGTTACTCATTAATGTATCCCGAAGAAAAGGCAACTTCTGCCGAAATGTACCCCGTGGAGCTTGCACGCCAGGCCATTTGCGGGAAGAAAACTGGGGGTTTGCTGCATGCGCCATAGAACAGCCATGTGGGGATGCTGGTTTTGACAACTCCAAAGTAGCAGTTGCTCTTGAATGCAGTCTGCATAGAATAGAGGGTTCTGTACAGGCATAAAGAATCCTGAAAGGATTGGAAAATCACCCACCCAGGATTTGAGCTCAGAACTCCACGGGCAGAAAACAGATGCTTTAGCTGCTGGGAGCAGTTCCAGATGACTGTAATAACCGATTGTCCCCTTGTGGCTCTACATTAACTGGCAGTGCCGGAAGTCCATCTTCTGTCTAATAAAGTCAATACGAACCTGAGGTCCATTCCTAAAGGGGGCTTCTTGAATAGCTGAGTCCTTCGAGTGTGTGCCCCCGATCCAAAAGGCCATGCTTTCGATTCCCATCTCAGACCTGCCAAGGTTGTTTATAAGGCAATGGGAGAAGTCCCGAAGATATCCTGATCTGCACTGGGTTTCTTGCAATAATCCAAAGATTTTGTGGTTTTCAGTGCAAAAATCCCAAAAAATATTAGTTTTCAGGTGGAAAATCCCAAAGATTCATACAATTCAAATTTTTCACATTTTCGGGTTTTTTTCCTGCTCAGGAAATTTTCACGAAACTGTATTGATAAATAAGGGATAGTATGTTTTGTTTTACTTTTGTTTTCTTACTTAGTTCTAATAACAGCTTAGGTGTATTCTCCAACATCAAATTCTTCTAGGACACCTAACTCTCTAAGCTGTATAAGTTTGTGTTATAGTCCTTCAATGGAGAAATGTTATATCTTGCTTGTTTTTGTAAAACCCAATAAAACTTAAAAAAAAAAAAAAAGATAAATAAGGGAAAATAACCTGTGCGGATTTGGTCAAAGTAGATTTCAGAAAATAATGAGATATTTTTGGATTTTGATAAATAATCCCCTCTGTGTATTGTGCTGGAAAATGACACTTTTCTTTCTCTAACCAAGACTTTTTTCCTTTCAGACTTATTCTATTTTTTTTAGTATGCTGTACTGAAAATTGGTTTTCATTTTTTATTATTTGTGTTTTTTTTAGTTATTTAGCTTTTAATTTAGAAGCCCTTCAATTTGTAATTTCAGCAATCTAGTTGCTAGAGTTCAATTTACCCTAGTAACCATGCATTTATTTGAGTGGACTTAATAGTTTTGATAAAACAATCATTGTCATGACATGGCAATTGAAGCTGGTTTGCCTGCCATTGGCAGAAATAATACAATGGCGGAAGCGACACATAACATGATGACAATATTAGTGTTCCCTCTATAATTATAACAGAAAAGAAGGATATTCTGCATATTGTGCTGGAAAAGGAAACTTTTATTTCTCTAACACAGACTCTAATTAATTTCACTTTACCTTGAAATTCTCAGTCTACTAATTTTAAGTTGTTTTAAAGCCCAATCCATCAACTACATTTGGCAATGCATTTACCTGCGTGACATTTTCTATATTAACTTGTTTTCATTGAGCAGTTAAGTAGCTCTGGTTCTCTTAATAACCTTGTGGCACCCTGGGGCATTTCTTTTTATATAAAACTTTTTCATATAACGTTAGAAGAAAGACACTTGTAGCATTGTGTTTTGACGGCTTTTCTAAGAGGGATAAATAATGATAAAAAGAAAATAGTTTATACCTTTAATTTGCCTTTTTTGAAGTTGTGCAGGAAGTATCCTGTCTAAAATTAAAAACAAATAAATATATTTACGTCTTTAATGTCACCTCAAATGGCTTTTCCTTCCTGACATTTCTGTATTTTGTTAAAAGTGTTTTTAAAGAATTGTTAAGAATTGAAAAAAGTTATTCAAAACTTAAAAATATGAGTCATTAGTTGATTATTTCTGTCTCACCAATGTTTTTTTTCAAGAAATAAAATAGATAAAATAAAAGTTGGTCGCAAAATAATTAAATGCATTAACTCTGTAGGCAATAGTGTCAAAAGTAATGTCACTTGTGAACTTTGCTTTAATTAGTAGGTTTTCTACATGTGGCACATTTCTATGACAGGAAGAACCAATTATATCAAAAAGAAATATTTCCTGTGTGTAATTGAGGTATTAGCATAAATACATTGCGCTTGATGTAAAAATGCTTTATCAAAATAGACAGTGTACACAAATTTGGTTGCAAAGAAGGTTTAAAGGGCACGTAAAGGCAAAAAAATAAAATCCCATTTTTACTTTCTTTAATGAAAAAGAAACCTATATCCAATATACTTTAATGAAAAAATATGTACCGTTTTTATAAGAAACCTGACTGTTTGCAGTGAAATTCTCTCTTCATTTACTGCTGTGGATAGGAATTGTCAGATGGTCCCTAACTGCTCTACAGGGAAACAATCATACTTATGAACAGCAGGGGGAGCCCCGCCTTACTTCCCAGCCATGCAGAACTTAAGCAGCTTTGTTTATGACGATCCCTAAGCAGCCCACACCACACTGAGCATGTGCACAGTCTTAGTCTTGCAAAGATGTTTAACAAAGTTACAAGATGGTGACCCCTGTAGTCAACTTTGAAAGCATAAATTATTTGTTTGATTAGGCTTGTGGTGCAGTAAGTTCATGTTTATATTTAGTATATAAAATACAGCATTTCTAGCCTTATTCTATTTTAGACTTTACATGCCCTTTAAAAACAAATATATTTTTTAATCAACTTTTTTACACGGGGGCTTTTAGAAACACTGGGGAAATTTGCTCATGAGCAGTAACCTGTGGCAACCAATCAAATGTTTGCATTAATTTTTAAACCAGCAGCTCACTGAAAATAGCCAATAACATTTGGTTGCCATGGGTTACTGCCCATGGACAAATTTGCCCAGTGTTTATAAATGAGCCCCAGTGTGTTATGTTTGTTGTGTCTCTTCTGTATTTTTGTGTACTGGCTTATGCTTTCCCACTTAGTAGTATTTGTACCTCTTTATAAATAAAAGGGTTACATATAGGGCATGTGATTGAGAAACAAATTGTTATATGTATGTATGTTTAACTTTATTTGTAAAGCACTGTTAAGGAGCTACATCACCATACAGTGTATAAAAGTACAAAATATATAAAAGTATATGCTGGGAAGACAAATCATAGAATAAATATTTACAGAATCACATCAGGACAAAGAGGTTATGTGTTTTGTGGTAAGAGACATAGTGGGAAGGAGGTCCCGGCCCCATAGAGCTTACAGTGATGGAAGGTTAACTATCAGGCACAAGTGCACAAGTTAAGGCATAGTCAGTAGGCACAGGACGAGGCTAATGTTCTAGTGCTACAAAAGGTAGACTCTTGGGGGTCGAATTTCAAAGTAATATAGGAGAACTCCCATAACTCCAAAATTTAAAAAAAAAAAATCTGTTTTTTTTAGAGTGAATAGGCTGTATTTGATTGTTCGAATCGAAGTAAGATCGAATTCAATCGAATTAGATTCAAAGTACACCAATTGACTCCATATAGGTTCTAGGAGGTCCCCCATAAGCTAAACAGTATTTTGGCAGAGAGACAGTACATGATATATTTTAATTTTTAATTTTTTTTCAAATTTGAATCAGTCGAAGTACACAAAAATAGCTTGAAATTATCATTTTTTTTTTACTTCAAATTTTTCACTTCGGCCCTTGATAAATCTGCCCCTTAATCTTTACTTGAAAAGATTGAGAGATGGTTCCTTACAGAGGAATTCAGGGATGGAATCCCAGAGGTAAGGAGCAGCAAAATAAAAAGGTTTGAGATGAGAGGTGGCAGTGGATGTGGATTGTGTGAAGAGAAGGTGGCTCTGAGAGGAGCAGAGAAGATGAGCAGGAACTTATAGTGAGACACAGGGTCGGATTACTCGCTAGACAACATAGGCACCCGCCTAGGGCCCACCTAGCTCTAGGGGCCCAGCCAGGAAAAAAATTACCTATGAAATTTTCCGGGTTCCAGGCCCCCCCTAATGCCGGGCGACATTGTGGTAAGGTGACGATGTGGCACACTGGTGCCATGGCGTATTCGATGCCTTTGCATCACTGGGTGAGGATTGCCAAAGGCAATAAAAGCCTGGGTGTGTGCAGGGATGGCTGCAGTTGGTGCCTAAACTTTACCTTGTTAGGAGCTCCTATATAAATCTGTGTTTTGCCTTGTGGCCTATTTTGTTTTCTGTGCCTAGTCCGTCGGTCTGTGCAGCAACAGCAAGTGTGTGGCAGTGCCTACTGCTTCAGGCTGAATTTTTTTTAAATTGTTTTAGTATATTTTTGAAGAGTGGAACTGTCTGAACTGGCTTGAAAAAACTACAAAAAAACAAAAAACTACTAAAAAAATTATTTGTTGGCAAAGTAATGAGAAGGAGGGTGCAGTCAGGCCAGGCTGACAGGCTGTGCTGTAGCCATTTGAAAGTGATCTTGGGGTAAAATTGAAAAGGGTCCGTGGGGCATTAGGGGTGGGACTGTTGAACTGTTACAGGGAGTGAGGGAGGGGGGCAGAGAGAACTGAGAAAAAAAAACTACAAACAACCCAAAAAAACTACAAAAAACCCCACAAAAAAACTACAAAAAAACTACAACAAATATTATTTGTGGGCAAAGTAATTTGTAAAGGGTCTCTGTGAGTGGGACTGTGCAAAACTGTAATAACTATAAAAAAACACAGAAATATGTTCAAACTTTCATAACCTGCCAACTTTTGTAAAATGAACATGGTAATTAGGGGGTGTGGCCACAAAAATAGGTGTGGTCAAAAAAAATTGCGGCAACTTTTTTATCCCTCTTTCTATTTCCAAAATGTTGGGAGGGATGCACTAGTATAGCAGTGCTTCTTTTACAACTTTAGGTGGTTTGGGGGGGCAGAAGCATTATGTTGCCTAGGGCCTTGTATAGTCTTAAGTCTTTAGTCTGGTGAGACAAGAGAAGAAATGTAGTGAGGAGCTTTGAATGTTAGTAGAAGGAGTTTATTCATTATCCTTTGCTTAAAAGGCAGCCATGCTAAGGATTTTAGGAAAGAGCAGAAGGATCCTGGTAGCAGAGTTTAAGATTGACTGGAGGGGAGAGAGATGGGTGTCAGGATGGCCGGTTAGTAGGAGATTTCAATAGTCTAAATAGTCTAAACTAAAGATAAGGGCGTGGATTAGTGTTTTGGCTGTTGTTAGTGAAATAAATGGGCGTTTCTGTATATCTGGAAGAAACGACAGGTTTTGGCAGTATTATTAATATGATTAGAGAGGGACTGGTCAAAGATGACCCCAAGCAGCGTGCAGCTCATATATGGTATATTTATATATAAATACAACAATATCTCCTCCCCGTTTGATTTGCAAAAGTCTGTTATTATGGATACAGAACAGAAAAAAGTATAAAGTTATAATTTTCCCAAGGAATAACAGCATAGAGGGTGGTACATTTATACAACTACCTGGAGTCAAGCAGTGAGTAAAAGTTAAGAACAACAAATATAGTGTAACAATGGCAAAATAACATTCTAGACAGATGAAGTTGGCTGTAATAGCGTAAAATATAAAGACATGTTGCAACATGCTGCTGTTAAACTCATTTCACTAACAACAACAAAAAGCAAAGTATAGAGTTAGATGCACCACTCAAGACTGGTCTGTCTGGCTCCATTTTGGCATAGGGCAGTATGGGAGAGGCTGGATACTATGAAAACTAGAAAAAAGAATTGACAGGGTCTCTGCAACACAAAGACCTGGTTATCACCCATTTTGCTAAAAAAAACTTCTGTTGGAATTTGGTCAGAAGAAGCACAAGAAACACATGATGCATTGTTAATTCAACACAAATGAGAAAAAGAACAACATTATCAACCGCGCACCATTCTGTAATGATGTGGCAGCTTTCCAGATTACTTCTCTTCCGACATATCTGAACATCTCCTACATGACAGATAAAATGACTCTAGGTAACAAAACACAACTACTGCATTCTAAATTGCACTTTGCTCACTGCACTTGCAGATGTACATGTGCCCTTCTGTCTCAACCCTGAATGTCCACAAGTTCAGTGTAATTTCCAGCACAATTGCCATGTTTTTTTCTCACCCTGTAGTGTCCCCCCCCATTTCCAGCATCATTGCAGTTTCATCATAGGTGTTGTTCGTGGTGCAACTGTAACGATGTTAACTTACCCTGGTGGTCCAGTGGCTCTCCCTGATGGTCTAGTGGCTGGCGGGGTTCTCCTATGGCGCACAGCCGTGCAATTCTGGGTTTATGCGCTGGCGTTATGACGTCATTATGCAATGGCGCAAAATTCAAAGTATTTAAAGGGGCTTTGAATGAACATATTACCCATTGTTAGGTTTAAATTAGCTTGTTCCTGCTGTTCTTCTGGTTATTGACCCTTGCCTGACTATTCTGAACTGTGTATCCAGACCCTTGCCTGCCTATTAATTCTAAACTCTTCAATCTGACTATTGCCTGCCTGACTATTCTGGCCTCTCCAAGCTGCACCGTGCCTGTCTGATGATTCTACGCTCTCCAATCCTGATCCTAGCTAGGGATGTAGCGAACTGTTCGCCGGCGAACTTCGACTGTTCGCGTCCGCCGAATGTTTGCGAACGTCGCGCGACGTTCGCATTTTGAGTCTGCGTTCGATTCGAATAGAAATCGTTCGACCATTCGACCATTCGAATTCCTTCGACCACTAAAAATTGAACGATTTCCATTCGTTCGAACAATTGTAAGCATTCGATCGAATGAAAAGCATTCGATCGAATGCTTCGATCGTTCGATCAAACGATTAAAATCCTTCGATTGTTCGAATCGAACGATTTTAGCGGGTGTTCGAAGTTCGCAAACTGTTCGCGAACGTTCGCATTTTTTGCCGGTGTTCGCGAATGGCGTTCGCGAACACCAAATCGGCAGTTCACTACATCCCTAATCCTAGCGTGTTTGACCATTCCTTGTGCTGGCCCGGCCTGCCTGTTCCATGCTGTGTTGTCTGGCCTGCTTTCCAATTTGTGTTCTTCCATTCAGAATCCTTGTGAAACGATCATGCCCCTTTGCTCCTCTCTTAGTAAGACCTGGCAGCATCCAATTATATAAGGGGCTCCTCCTGAGGTGAAAGACGGCTGTTAAAAGCAGCAGCAAGAGCCAAAACCAGGGAGCCTAGCATTGGTTCTGGATTTAGGGTGCAGAATATGACAGCAACTGTGCAGCATCTACCGCAATGTTTCCAATTTACCATTCAAATATTTTCACTTACTGTATGTAAGACTAATAGACCTATAGTTTTAAGGCTACATTTTTTTTTTTAAATTCTGGAATAATGACACCCCTTTAGCAATTCACCAATCTCTAGACCATAAAGGAGTGGTTTATTTACTTTTAAGTTAACTTGTAGTATTTCATAGAATGGCTAATTCTAAGCAACTTTTCATTTTGGCCTTCATTTTGTCTTTTCTAGAGTTTTTGAATTATTGCCTTATTCTTCTGACTCTTTTCAGCTTTCAAATGGGGGTCACTGACCCCATCTACAAATTCTCTGTAAGGCTACAAATGTATTGTATTTGCTACTCTGTACATCAGGGGTGCCCAAACATTTTGCAACGAGGGCCAGATTTGGTGAGGTGAAAATGTGTGGGGGCCGACCATTCAGCCCGACATTCTTTGAACCATTAACATTAAATTACAGGAATCAAGTAATCATATCAGTAATATTTAGGCACATTAGTGAAAGGATTTGCCACTTGGTCTATACTGCTGCCTTTGTGCTGAAGGTTTTAGCAATAATTGGAGGTTATGGGAGCACTACCAATCACCCTCGAGAAACAGTAAGATGGTGTGCAGGGTTAAATTATAAATAGTAATGGAAGGAGAAAAAGGAAAGCAAATCTAGCCTTTGACAAAGCCTGCTGCGAGCAGGTGAAACTCGCGTCAGTCGCTTTTTAGACTGGTTAGGCAGGGGATGTAAACTAATACGGCTTGTTACAGGCCTTGATCCACGGCGATACCGGGAGGGACGCTCTGTGGGTGAAGGGGAGGGCGATCAACGGAGCCTTGCTGGGGTAGAATTTGGGAGTATTCGCTAGTACCTGCACATCTCCCTGATAGAATTGGGGGGGTGTGCGTCTGAGGGTCAAATCCTGACGGCTGCGAAGTGTGCAGCAGAGAGACTCCATGTGTATGGGTCTGTGACCCTTATTGGTGTTCATACGATTTGTTGTTTTGGTACAGCATTTATTTGGTTTCCTCTCCAAGGAACTGGGAGGGTTAAACTGAGGGTGAATGGGTGGATGGGGAATCAATTAAGGGAACCTATGAGGATCGGGTTTTTACCCATTGCTTTCCAGTAAACTGATTACTAAGCCCCATCCATGTATCGTGGTTATCCCAAGACCTTATGATTGGTCGAATCTCCACCTCACGGCTTGTATATGTCGCGCAATTTAATTACAGTCCGTTTATCCCCCTGGTCTTAACATTCATTTTAATTAATTTTTTCTGGACCTTTTGTTTTAATTTTAATATTAATAAATGTTAAGTTTTAATTGGTTCTTTGAGTCATCGGATCTAACGATGGGGAGGTGCACCTTTTAGGGTTTGCTTTCCTTTTTCTCCTTCCATTACTAGGTTTTAGCAATAGACACGTACTGGCACATAGTGATGCTCTGTTCTTGCATACTTCTTTAGTTTACTGTACTGGCACGTCAGTATGTCTATTGACACCTTCAGCCCTAAAGAATTATGTGACAACAGCCCGTCTCTACATGCCAGTATCTATTACTAACACCTTCAGCACACAGGCAGCAGTATAGACCAAGTGGCAGATCATTTCACTAATGTGCCTTAATATTACTGCTCTGGGATTCCTGATCGCACTGTGCTGGGGGCTTCATTATTATTAATTTCATGATGGAGGCTAAGGGCCAGTGAAATTTGAAAAGGGCCGCAATTGCCCGCCGGGCCGCACTTTGGGCATGCCTGCTGTACATCATACTAAAAGTTAACTTAAAGGTGAACAACCCCTTTAAAGGGCATGTAAAGTCTAGGGACGCACCGAATCCACTATTTTGGATTCGACCGAACCCCCGAATCCTTTGCGAAAGATTCGGCGGAATACCCAACTGAATCCGAATCCTAATTTGCATATGCAAATTAGGGATGGGAAGGGGAAAACGTTTTCTTTTTTGTAATCAAAGGGGAAAACATTTTTTACTTCCTTATTTTGTGACAAAAAGTCACATAATTTCCCTCGCCACCCCAATTTGCATATGTAAATTAGGATTCGGTTCGGCCAGGCAGAAAGATTCGTCCGAATCCTGCTGAAAAAGGCCGAATCCTGGCCGAATCCTGGATTCAGTGCATCCCTTGTAAAGTCTAAAATAGAATAAGGCTTGAAATGCTGTATTTTGTAAACTAAATATAAACATTAACTTACTGCACCACAAGCCTAATCAAACAAATAATTTATGCTTTCAAAGTTGGCTACAGGGGGTCACCATCTTGTAACTTTGTTAAACATCTTTGCAAGCCTAAGACTGTGCACATGCTCAGTGTGGTCTGGGCTGCTTAGGGATCATCATAAACAAAGCTGCTTGAATTCTGCATGGCTGGGAAGTAAGTATGATTGTTTCCCTGCTCAGCAGTTAGGGACCGTCTGACAATTCCTATCCACAGCAGTAAATGAAGGGAGAATTTGAAAAGCTGGAAAGATTCAGAAGAAGAGGGCAAATTATTAAAAAAATACAAAAAGTAATGACGAAGGCCAATTGAAAATTTGCTCAGAATTACCCTTTCTATAACATACCAAAAGTTAACTTAATGGTGAACCTCCCCTTTAAGTAAACACATGAAAAATAACAGTTATTTTACACTGATCTATGCAGTCACATCTAATACAGAGAAATACTGACAATACAGAGAAATGTACAACTGCAGTAGCCTTGCTAGTCCCAACGAGCTTTACTCTTCCCCTGAAATTCAGTGGTCAAGCTTTTTCCTTACCAACCAGTATGATGGACTTCCAAATCAATCCCTGCAACCTTCCTCAGTGCCATCAGTTATACCAATGGCTCATTTCACACAATGCATCTGACTGTGCGTTGCTTTTATAAACAAGTACCGTATGTAAAATTCATTTGTCTGTGTGTATGGGTGGTGGTCTTTGTAGGTAATAGCTAATAACAAATAACAGCAGTTCTGTAATCCATAAAAACTAATGAGCAATCAGATTGTGAACAAAATAGAGAATAAGGGTATTTTGTATTTATAGAATCACTTTCAATCAAAGAGAAATCCCCAGTTATTCATGTTTAATATTTTATTCATGAGAGCAAAAATAAGTTAAACAAATGTTCACTCTGTTCCCCTGGAACGAAGGAAAAGGGGATTTTTATCTATTTCTGCTGGAAATGTTATAACCATTCTAAAATTAAAACATTAAAATGTTCTGCTGTCTTTTTAATATCATCAGCTAAATCATTACAAATTTGCATTAATTAGACTGTAGTATGGTACAGTAAACAGTTTGAGACTGGAGAATATTACAACAAATATGTACAATTAAATACGATTGGACTCGTAAATCATTTTCTTCTGCCCTGAAAGACAGAGGATTAGTCAATCTTAATTATTGATCAACACATTTATTTGAAGACATTGTTTAAACAGACTAATGTGATCGAACTATAAAGGGAGCCTGACAGATACACAGTCATTTCTCCTGGGTGAACGTATGGTATTAACAACGAAAGAGAGTTTAACTTTTTAAAATATATAGATTTTTTGTTTGGGTTCTTCCTTTCTCCACATTACAGTAGAATGTAAGATTTATTATACCCTGATCTAAAACCTGTCAAGGTCATGTAGGAGTCAACAGCAGAGGTCCCTTGAACCATGTTAATAGCCTTCATGATGTTCGAGTTTTTTTGGAGAGTTTTGCCTGAAAGCTCAAAAGAGGGAGTTTTTTTGGGTTTATTTTTTTATGAAAACTCAATTAATTTGAGTTTTTGGGTTGTTAACCACACTTGCTGATTTGAGTTTTTTCTATTCAATTTTTTTCCATTCAAGTCTTTTCTTAAATTCAAAACAATTTGAGTTGTCAGTTCATTCTAGTTCATTTGAGTTATAAACAATAGTAAAAGTCAAAGAAATTCGGCAGGCATGGATTCACGGGGAATTTACGTGTTTTGCCGCCAGCAGATACATTTGCGAAAAAAATCTGCAGAGACAAAAAAAATTGTCGCACTTCAAAATAATTCAGACGCCCATTGACTTTGATGCATTTGGAAAGAAATAGTCACGCGTATGAAAATTGTCGTTCTTTAATTTTATTTTGAAGCCCATTGACTTCAATGCGTTTCCCATTGACTTCAATGCGTTTCGCAAACTTTTTTAGTAGGTACAATGCTTGCTCCAGGACTAGTAATGTACACCTGCCAATTAGATGTTTACTTTCAAACAACAGACCTTTATATGCCACTTTCCTATTGGTTGTTATGTGTTACTAGAATTACACTTATTTATTTTATACCATCCCAGATATTGTTTGCTTCTTCAGCATCAACCAGGGCTGGAACTAAGGGTAGGCAAGTGACAAATGTCTAGGGCACAATGGTGTGAGGGCGCTGGGCACGTACTTCTTCTGCCTGTCTTTCCCTAATGGCCTGTCTGTAAGTCTGCTGGATTTCTGTGAACAAGTTGTGTGTGTGCACCGACAGAGGGGATGTCTTCAGTCAAGGAGATGAACTGGTGGGCCTTGGGGTCTGGTTTTGCAGGGCTTACCTTGAGTGCTTGTAAATGAGGAGGACTATTAATCAACATTCTCATTTTAATGATTTTAGAAGTTTTTTGAAACCACACCTAAACTCACTTTTCTCTAGGGCACTAAGCCCTGGTGACACCTGAATAGCTGAGGGCCAAAGGTGGCTGTTATAGGCAGAAGAGCACAGCTAGACTGGAATCAAGTCACTCCATTAGGATTTGGGTGACTGCAACCCTCTGTGTGAACCCCTGGAGCTACTTCCAGTTCCAGGGTGGCAGTAGGTCCAGGGTTTCCTGGTGTCAATAGGTGCAGGAGCGTGATGCAAGTATCTTAATGAATTGCATCAAAAAGGGCTATCTGTTGCACCCATTTTAGAGCACTTACCTTTACCTGAGTTAGAGGATGTATAGCTAATTTTAAGCGATGAATAATACCCTGGAAATCTGTTTAGTAAGTGCCCTTCATGTATAGAAAGGGAATTTAGTTTTCAGAAAACAAGAACTTATGCAGGTATGTGTTCCACATTGCATATTCATGAGACAATGAATAGTAACAGGCTGCAACAGTAGCTTTTGTTTGACCAACATGACATTGAAGTGCAAGTGCAAACTTAATCAGCTAATCACTATGTAGAGATGTTTCAAGTGCAACATCATGTTAGCTTTGAATAGTGTAAGCATCTTCCACAAAAGTGCTTGTAGATAAATATTTACTATACTGTAGGTATAAGGGAGGTGGATGCAGATATAATAAAAGTCAGATTCTTGCAAAACAAACCTGCCAATGACAAACACTATACAAATGACATGGAAGAAAGTGTGAGACGATAAAACCATGTGAGAACTTCTCCAATGATAAGCAGAGGAATGCATTCCTAACACTTCTCATCTGGTTTGTTTTATGTATTAAATTCTATTTGGAGTCATTTCATTTAGAGAGAAATGGAAGCCAACATATAAAAATTCATTAACATGATTAGACACAAAACACATAGAAGGATAAAATGTACCATGCCTTATAGAAATATCTTTAATTCTCCTGATGACAAAGGAGACAATGAAAGGATTAGCATTATATGGCAAATATTCATAACACAGTGAAGGTTTCATTTTTATATTTTGGATCATTAACTAAACTATTTCAATTGAATCTGATGTGAAGCCATTATATTCATTTATATTTATTAAATGAGATTTAGTTGTCCATGTCAGATTATTATATATTAAAACTGCCATCTCTAGATAATTAGAGCACAATAGAAGCTGGTACATGTAAATTTCCATCTTTTTCAATTACTACATCTGCAAATGTAAAATAGATGATAAGTGTAACAGACCTCATTAAATCTGTTGTACAGGAACACTGGCTCCGATAGAGGCATAGGAAAAAAAGAATAGGAGAGAGAAAAAGAATTTGTAGCTGTCCTGGAAACGGGAAGCTTTCGACTGAAATATGCACACGTGGCACACTGACAAAACTAGAAATAACAGTATTAAGTGGTAGATTTATTGTTATTTGGAAAGATCCTCATTGCACAGATGTTGCTATCAAGGCACATGGCTATAAAAATATGCAGATGCTCTGAAGATGTTCCGGCACATGGACCTTAAATGAAATTGCTGGGAACAAATCTAAGTGACTGACAGGTAATCTGTGAGTTTAAAGGAGAAGTAAAGCTTAACCAAAGAAGTAGGCTAGAAATGTTGTACATTATGTTGTACATTATTTTTTTGGGTTCTATACCAGCCGAAGGCAACCGCAGCCCTTTATCTGTGTCTCCAAAGATGCCCCAGTAGCTCCCCATCTTATTTTCTGCTGATTCACTGCACATGCTCTGTGCTGATGTCACTTACTGAGCTTAGGGACCCACTCGCAATATACAGTACACATAGAATAAAAATGTCACAATATAAGGCTGATTATCACAGAAACCAGTGCAACTAGCATCAGAATTTAATAAACAGTCCTGTAGCATCAGCTTATATCACAGGACAACTTCATTTTCTGCTTGATAATTTGTGACAACCCCTAAGCTTAGCTTCTCAACAGCTGCTCAGAGCCCACTGAGCATGTGAGTGTCACAGACACTTTCCAAGATGGTGACCCCCTGTGACAAGTTTGGATCATTGCTACAATTGAGATGCTGGAACTTTAGGCTGGTGCAATAAGTGAAGTATATAAAATATGACATTTTTAGCCACATTCATTTTTAGGGTTTAGTTCTCCTTTGACAGAAAGTTACGAGCCTATAGTTTCCCCAACAACTGAAAAATAGCCTCACATTGCTCATGGTAGACGTGTATGTATCGATTGCTACTTGTTTCTTTTATTTAGGACAATACTAGCGCTTCTATAAAATGTTATTCACACACATGTGGGGTTATCTAATAGCAGAAGCAAAGTTGAAGCACCTGGTTCTAGTCACCTCCCCATTGATGTGGACATGAAATGTTCCCTAGAGCCAACTGTATCTTTAAAAGCATGGGCTCTACTAAGGAGCAGATTTATTCAATACAGAACTATGACATTCCTTCCAGCAGTTTGATATTTGTTACTGAGCTGTTAAAGCTTTTCCAGATCGTTGAACATCATTGTGTTCTATGAAACATAGAACAGCTCCAAATGGTTTATCTCAAATGCTAACTGCAAGAGGGATTGCCTATTCCGACTCTTTTCCATGTTGGGACAGATAATTTTAGTGCAGGAAAGACATAGTTGAATCTAAAATGCTGAGTATTTCTTAATGTATTAATTAATACATTTTATTTCTTAAAGGGGACCCGTCACCCAAAAAAATTATTCAAAATCCTATTTTATCACATTAGTCAAGCAAAATGAACTTTAATTACACTATAAAATTATTTGGAAACTTGTTTCCTTCGATCTGGGAATTCATAATTAAAACAAGCAGGCAGGAGCCATTTTGTGGACACTGTTATTAAGGCAAGCCTTGCATCATCTCAGAATCTTGTTTGTGCACCAGAATGGGGGACCTGATGTCCATCTCCATGCCCTGGTTACACAATTAAACCGTGAAGAGAATGGAAGAATGTGTGGAGAGCAGTGACATCTAGGAAGTGCTGAATGGAAAGTGAAAGTAATTGTCTGCCCCGCTCATTTAGATATTTTTGGGGGGCTCATTTAATCTGTTTTTGCATTTTGCACTTTCCCCTCTGCAAAGATAAGAGTGAGAGTTGATAGGAAGGTAGCCTGCTCCTGGCTTGCCTTTATCATGTACATCATTTAGGACACGCGAAGCAGGGGCACCAAAGGATGTTAAGAGCAATGGAGTCCTGTATTTAGGTCTGGCCTTTTCCAATGAAATCTGAGTTCCGAGTCAGAGTGGGTCATCCGAGGCCCACAAGGACTGAGAGATTGAATAGCCCTCATCTCAGCGCCGGCATCCAACCTACCCCCACTCCAATTGCACAACTGGCTCCAGGTGGGAGAAGGCTACGTTCCTGGTGGGAGAGTGGGCTGGGTCACCAGGGCCCACTGGATTTTTTCCCTATATCAAGGTGGCCTAATCCAACACTGACTAGGTTTAATGTAGCAATCTACAATCTATCTGGCAATCTACCAGTACAAGTTGTTCATATATAGGTGCATATATAGTTGCATGGTTCATATATAGGTGCATTTTCCCAATTGAAAGCTGCCTTAAACACACAGCCTGGTTTGACCCCGCTTCTAAATATAAAGCTGAATTTATTTTTCTATCCATGTCAGGGTTATCATTTGCAAGATGAAAATGCCCCCAACTCTGCAGATTCTAAATGTACTGAATTGTTTTTGTAATCTCTTATTACAGTAGCCCACATTTGGGAAAATGTATTCACCTAAGGTTGATGAAGTAAGAGATTAATTAACAGACATGCTTCACTTTTTATTTTGCGCAGATATTGTTCTGCTCTAGTGCCTCTCAAATGAGAAATCATAAAATGTAATAAGTGCTAAAAACACTTGATATTCTGTCAAATTTTAACTCAGATGTGAACTAATATGTAAAATAAAATACCTCCAAAACAAGAGAATCATGAGTTCCCTTTATTGTCCAATTAGTTGGCATTTAACACCTCTTACAGGCCCAATTAATTAACCATTATTATTTATTTATATAACAGCAGCAAGTTATGCATGCATGTGCTCTGTCTTTGCGATCTTACTGATAAATAAGCTTCCGTTTACCTAAACATAGGGTTTTCCAAATTATGGATCTTTCTGTACTTTGGATTTTCATACCTTAAGTCTACTAGAAAATCATGTAAACAGTAAATGAACCCAATAGGCTGGTTTTGCTTCCAATAAGGATTAATTATAATTAGTTGGGATCAAGTACAAGTTACTGTTTTATTATTACAGAGAAAAAGGACATATTTTGCAAACATTTGGATTATTTGAATAAAATGGATTCTGTAATTCGGAGCTTTCAGGATAATGGGTTTTTGGATAGTGAATCGCATACCTGTATTTGCTATTGCCTAGGTAACTTTTTGTGAAGTTTGTTCAAACAAGCCAATTCAAAATCTTAAATGTTTCCAATTTTGAGTTTTCAAAACTCAAATATTCAGATTTATTACAAGAATCTTGATATTCAAATAAAAATGTTGTCAAATAAAACTTCTAGAGTAGTCAAGGGGAGGTGTAATTTCAATCTATATATTTTTTGGTTACATTTTAAAAATGAATGGTATAATATGATTTTCATAAAATCATGTGCAATCAGTACGATGAGTACGATCATGCTTTCATAAAATATGCTTTGTATCAAAAACGATTTCAAAAGTGAAAAATGTGATTGTGTCAATTTTGACACCCGCAATGAGACGCCAGTGTCAAAACTCATGTTTTGTGAATATTTCAATGTTTCCCGAATTTCGCTGGAAATTCGTCAATTTTTTGGCAAATCGTAATGGGACAAATTTGCCCATCAATCCTTATATAACAATGCAATAGCTAGCAGACTCAGGGCCTGATTATTATTACTTCAGTGTAAGGGTATTTGAATAAACTTTGCCACATACTTTATCATGATTCAGTTTTATTTTGTTTGCATCAATTGCATTTTTTTCCATTCCTGTTTTGTACGGTAATAATGGCAGCGGATGGGGGTGTTTTTTTTAAATAAATTATCAATCATGCTATATGTCATGTGACATTGTAAATAATACTATCAAACTCCTTTGGGGTGGGGATAATTAAAAAGTTAAGTGCAACCTGAACTGCAAGAGTTCTCATGCTTTGTAGCTTTATTGAGTAGCTAAATTGTCCTTTAACACAGGTTTTATCAATAATATATAGGTATATTTAACCATTTCTTGTCACACACATTAAAATAGGACCCCACTCCAATTCATTGCTGGTGCATGATGGGCAGACCTGGGAACCCTCCTTATTAGTCCTCCTGTATTAGCATTCTTTGCAGTTAAGAGCTTACAGAAATACTGTAACTCTTGCATTATTATCTTCATGAATTCAGCAATGATGTCACAGATCTGACAATGTCTTGTTATTTTTTTAACCAACATTTCTACAATACAACCCCATCTTTTAACATTTGTTCCACCAATACAAAACCAACCAGGGATCCACAGTACTACATACAATAACGCTTGAGGTTTGACTGGATTGTTTGGATGTTCGATTTATGTTGAAGGTAAGTTAAGGGAAAGGTTTCAATTAAAACAAAATCTTTCAGTTTGTCATGTTCACAAATGCAATCTTCAGATCTTTTTTTCAAACAAACAATTTATATCTGATCCTTTTTTCATTCAAGCTATGAGTCAACACAGCAAACAATGCAATGTATACAGTATAGCATGCAGATTGATTTTAAATTACAGAAGCCGCTCTGTGTATCTAAAATAACAATGCAGAGGTGCACATCATTGCTTCATTTACATCAAATGAATAGCCGTCTCTGCTTCTTGCTTGTGGAATGAATCCTGTCTAAAATATTCATTGGATTCATAAAGGTAGTAAAAAAAAAACTATATATATATATATATATATATATATATATATATATATATAGATAGATAGATAGATAGATAGATAGATAGATAGATAGATAGATAGATAGATAGATAGATAGATAGATAGATAGATAGATCATCATGTCTAATGAATCCTGACACAAAAATGCACTTATCAAGTTATTACCTTCTGTGTGTTTTTTCTGGATGAAATGCTGCCATTGCTGATGTCAGCACATGTCGTGTAGAGTACACCTGTACAAAAGCATTGCCATAGAGTGACCTTAGAAGAATCAGAAGGAAGGGGATGATAAGACAGAATGGAGTATAATGGTAAAAAATAATAACAATAAACTGTCAAAATATAAGGGTATAACTCTGTTGGTAAGACCTAATGCCCAAATGCCACTGGACTCCTTACATCCGGACAAGGAATTTCATTTACTGCAGAGATCCATACTGGCTCACTTAATACTTTAATACTTTAAACACAGAGGTATTGGGTGTCAGGATTTTTTACACAAATAGTGTCTTTTTATTGAACAGTCAGGTGGAATTATACTTCAATAAAATTCAATGTCTGAAATCAATATCACAATATCATAGTACTTAAGTCTGGATATGAAGTTTGCTGACTTTTGGAACTCTTCAAGAACAATAAATGCTGATCCAAGAACTTAAAGGAATTCTGTCATGATATTTATGGTGTAGTTTTTATTTCTAAATTACACTGTTTACACTGCAAAAAAATACATTTCTGCTGGAGCAGCACTATTAACTGATGCATTTTGAAAGAAACGTGTTTTTCCATGACAATATCCATTTAATTAATGGGAACCCACTCTGGTGACACCCATCTGTTGGCTGTTTGTTAAGTAGCCCTCACTCCTGTAGCAACTCCACTGTTGTTTCAGGACTAACTCTGGCTTATCCATAATCACCCTTCCATAACTTAAAATCCAATAAGTGTCTACAAATGTGAGAATCAGTATACACATGTCACGTTCGGTATCCCAAAACCCAGAACATGCACCAAGGTTCCAGTCACAGCTCATGCTTCTGCCTATAACAGCTGCCTTTCATGTTGGGATGAGCCCATTGCTACTCAGATGCTGCCAAGACTTAAAGTGAGAGTTGTGGGCAGGCAAGGGAATGGAACATGTGACAGAAATAAAGAGGGTAGAGCAAACTGTAGTTGAAGAATGGGCTGGGGTCAATAACCAGTCAGACAGTGCAGTACAGAATCAGGATCTGGAAGAATAGTCAGTAAACAGGCAATGGTCAGTTCAGGCAGCAGACAGGAATGGTTAAGGTCAGGCTAGGGTCTAGGAACAGTAAATCAAAAAGAGACCAACATTGGGCAATGAAAAAACAGACAAGACGTCCTTAAATTTTTGAATATCGTGCCAAGCGTGATGACATCAGACATGGTGCACCAATTAAAAAGACAAAACTTGGGCGTGCCCCACTAGACCACCAGGTATCATTACAACACGCTTCTCAACTCTGACGTGTTCAATAATGGGGATTTAACAAAGGTTTTCTAATTTAGTGTACAGATATGGGATGTGCTTGGTTTAAATACCTATATGAAAAATGTAATCCTTTGCTCTAAAAAGTATGATTAATAGAAACACATTTTCTAGAATATGATTCAAAAAGCTTTAATACAAATTAATGTAAACAAGGCTCCAGGGCCTGATGGCATACACCCCTGGGTTCTAAGAGAGCTTAGTTCAGTTTTAGACCAGCCCTTATTTCTGATTTTCTCAGATTCACTGTCATCTGGTATGATGCCTATGGATTGGAGAAAAGCTGATGTTATTCCAATATTTAAAAAGATAT
Source organism: Xenopus petersii (assembly GCA_038501925.1). Lineage (NCBI taxonomy): Eukaryota > Metazoa > Chordata > Amphibia > Anura > Pipidae > Xenopus > Xenopus petersii. Next base: position 177,444,008 of record CM076674.1, on the reverse strand, counting down.
TACGATCTCAGCCTGGCAATTATAGGCTAGTAAGCTTGACATCTGTGGTGGGCAAATTATTTGAAGGCTTGTTAAGGGATCACATTCAAAATTTTGTCCTAATGAATGGCATTATGAGCAACAATCAGCATGGCTTTATGAAGGATAGGTCATGTCAGACGAATTTGATTGCATTTCATGATGTGGTAAGTAAGATTCTGGACAGTGGGGGGGCAGTAGATGTGATCTATTTGGATTTTGCCAAAGCGTTCGATACTGTGCCACACAAACTACTGCTTTCTAAACTAAGGTCTGTTGGGCTTAATGAAGTCGTTTGCACGTGGATAGGAAACTGGCTTCAGGATCGGGTACAGAGGGTGATTGTTAATGGGACTTTCTCTACTTGGAGTAAGGTTCTTAGTGGGGTCCCCCAGGGCTCAGTATTGGGTCCACTTTTATTTAACTTATTCATTAATGACTTAGGGGAGGGGGTTGTAAGTGTTTGCAGATGACACAAAATTATCCAGCCCAATTAATTCCATCCAGGATGTGGCATCCTTGCAATATGATCTTGACAAACTGGCAATCTGGGCAGCTAAGTGGCAAATGAGATTCAATGTTGATAAATGTAAAGTCATGCACCTGGGGTGTAAAACTATCCAAGCCACTTATACCCTATATGGGACTGCACTCGGCAAATCCATTATGGAAAAGGACCTTGGAGTCCTTGTAGATGATAAACTTGGCTGTAGCAAGCAATGCCAGTCAGCAGCATCAAGGGCAAATACGGTCTTGAGTTGTATTTAAGGGGGCATAGAGTTAAAGGAATAGTTCAGTGTGAAACTAAAAACTGTATAAATAGATAGACTGTGCAAAATAAAAAATGTTTCTAATATAGTTAGTTAGCCAAAAATGTAATGTATAAAGGCTGGAGTGACTGGATGTCTAATAAAACAGCCAGAATCCAACTTCCTGCTTTTCAGCTCTATAACTCTGAGCTAGTCAGCGACTTGAAGGGGGGCCACATGGTACATTTCTGTTCAGTGAGTTTGTAATTGATCCTCAGCATTCAGCTCAGATTCAAAAGCAACAGAAATGACCCATGTGGCCCCCCTTCAAGTCTCTGATTGGTTACTGCCTGGTAACCAGGGTAACCAGTCAGTGTAAACCAAGAGAGCTGAAAAGCAGGAAGTAGTGTTGTAGCTGTTATATTACATATCCAGTCACTCCAGTCTTTATACATTACATTTTTGCCTAACTAACTATATTAGAAACATTTTTTATTTTGCACAGCCTATCTATTTACCCAGTTTTTATTTTTACACTGAACAATTCCTTTAAGGGAGGAGGGGGTCATTCTTCCACTGTATAGAGCACTTGTAAGGCCCCATCTAGAATATGCCGTACAGTTTTGGTCTCCATCACTCAAACAGGACATTATTGTATTAGAGAGGGTACAGAGAAGGGCAACTAAGCTAGTAAAAGGTATTGAAAATCTTAGCTATGAGGAAAGACTGGCCAAATTGGGGATGTTCACGCTGGAGAAGAGGCGCTTAAGGGGTGATATGATGACTATGTATAAATATATAAGGGTGTTTATAATAATCTCTCTCTAATGCTTTATTTACCAGTAGGTCTTTCCAGCTGACACAAGGTCACCCATTCCGATTAGAAGAAAAGAGGTTCCGCCTAAATATTCGGAAGGGGTTTTTTACAGTGAGAGCTGTGAAGATGTGGAATTCTCTCCCTGAATCAGTTGTACAGGCTGATGCATTAGATAGCTTTAAGAAAGGGTTGGATAGCTTTTAAGCAAGTAAGGGAATACAAGGTTATGGGAAATAGCTCATAGTCCAAGTTGATCCAGGGACTAGTCCGATTGCCATTTTGGAGTCAGGAAGGAATTTTTCCCCCTCGAAAGCAAATTGGAGAGGCTTCAGATGGGTTTTTTTTGCCTTCCTCTGGATCAACTAGCAGATAGGTAGTTAATAAAAAAAGGTTGAACTCGATGGACATGTGTCTTTTTTCAACCTTACTTACTATGTTACTATGTTACTATGTAGAATCTTTCAGAAATCAGCCCCTTAGACTCCATTTTATTTGAATAATTCAGAATTTTAAAAAATATTTTTCACTGTAATTAAACAAAGCCCTTACTTGATCCCAACTAAGATATAATCGATCCAAATGGCCTCCACATCCAAGTGATGGTAGCTCCAGGGTTCACTAGCATCAATAGGTTCATATTTGTCTTTAATCAAAAAAAAAAAAATACCTTGGAGTGGAGTCAAAGCAAATAACTAATTATTGAAATGGTTTACAATGAATTAATAATGTTAATGTAAGTTATTCTCTAGTGCAATTAAAATTAGATTACTCCCAGCTTATTATATTTGCAATTACATTTTTAGCTTGACTCATAATATATATATTATGAGGCCTTCGGCCTCGTGTTTTTATATGGTCATGAAACTCCTCTGTAACGTATAATATCCTTATATTTTACAAGAGGGGGTACTTTATTCACTATATATTTTACAGTGAGAGCTGTGAAGATGTGGAATTCTCTCCCTGAATCAGTTGCACAGGCTGATACATTAGATAGCTTTAAGAAGGGGTTGGATGGCTTTTTAGCAATTGAGCGAATACAGGGTTATGGAAGATAGCTCATAATACAAGTCCGATTGCCATTTTGGAGAGTCAAATTGGAGAGGCTTCAGATGGGTTTTTTTTGCCTTCCTCTGGATCAACTGGTAGTTAGGCAGGTTAAAAAAAAAGTTAAAAGTTTGTACTTGACGGACGTGTCTTTTTTCAACCTAACTTACTATGTATGTACTATGTTACTATGTATTATAACTCACATTGATATTTCACACGTGCCCTCATGTACAAAGTTATTGGGCACATTGGCAGTTAGCCCGCTATAGCTGTACCACAAATAAATGGAACACAAGGAGCATGTTTAGACTGAGGTATTTTTAATGTATGGTATCAATGTGTGCCACATTTGAGCCTGTGTTAGTAGTCCTAAATAAGTATTACGTTTTACACAGTTTTGCATTCATTGCTCCATTCTATCTCAATGCAAACTATATGATCCATAAATGCCAGAAAATATAGTGCCCTCCCCGAGATATTAGGGGGGTTATTTACTAAACTCCGAATACCCAAAAATCCCCGAAATCCAAAAAATTTCTGGGTTTTTTTGTGTTATAATAGGCTTTTAAAAAAATCATGAATTTTTGGGAATTTATTAAACCCCAAGGGCAAAAAAGCCCGAATATAAAAACACAGCTTCTCAAACCTGTCGAGGTTGCATAAAAGTCAATTGGAATAGTCCCATTGAATTCTGGTTGTGTCAGGAGTTTTCGGGGGAAAATTCACAAAAAAATTGCGAAAATCTGAACTTTTCCCGCAAAGGTAATTTTCAGGAAAATGTAATAATAAGTCAGCATTAAAAACCCAAGCGGCTTAGATCAGAGTTTGTAGCTGTTTGTAGCTTTTGTTGTCTGTCCAGTCTACATCCCCATTGGAACCTTGAAATTGTGGTATAATGTTACAAGTAGTTGCCTTTACATAAAGTCGTTGTATTGAGCTGTTATGCGATGTATGAGATTAGAAACCCACTGTACTGAGCATCTTCAGAAACTGCTTTATCACCTTTAACATTCTGTTTCTGCTTTTAAGATTTTTCCTTGGAAATCGGTCCAACATATCAAACATTTGTTTTGTCAGTTTTCCCTCCTGCTCTTCTTGTTTGATAGCATCATTCCTTCAGGTATCTTTGTTGCTTGCTACTGCCAGGATGATGCTTCATATTCCAACATGTGTCTTTATTTACATAAAGAAACATCAGGATAAAATTGAAAAGAATAATGACTTACTATGAACTGTATTATAAAAACAAAAACACTGACTATTGATGGATCAGAAACTTCAGATCTTACAAATACAAGAGCTATACCACAGCAAAATGCCTACAGATTCATAACATAAAAATATTGTATCCATCCAAATCTTTTGTATCTATAACATAAAGATGCAGTTATTGTTCCTGGGCTGCTTTAATTAGTAATTAAGAACATATAATACATTTCATGGGGAGTAAAACACCATTTTACCTACATTTTTCTTTACATTCTGATAGGCTGCAGTGTGTTTTATATAAGACTTAACTAAACTGCAATTCTGTTTCTATTTGTGACAACATATAAGTACTGCTTACTCTTTCTAAAACCTTTTTGTGACTTTGGAGGCAGCTGGAGTTGTTGTATTGTCATGAGAATAACCCAGCACGCTTTCTCCAGTGTCAGCAAATGCAACGTGACTGATATTCATATACTTAATAAACATCTTGGATTTAATGGAGTACAAAGGGAAACTGCCTGAACCTGGGAGAGAAAATAACTCTATTGAAATGATTTACTCTTAATTAATAATGTTAATGTGATTTATTCTCTAGCGTAATTAAAATGAGACTTTTCCCAGCTAATCGTATTTGCAATGAAACTTTCAGTTCAACTCAACTTATTGGAAATATAAACTATACACTGTGGGGATTATTTATTAAAGGTAGAATTTTAGAGTTTTTGTGGTTTCAAAATTTAAGAAAAAACTTAAATGGGAAAAATCAGCGAGTTTGGGGTTAACAACCCAAAAACTTGAATTAATCAAGTTTTCAGCAGGAAAAACTCCAATCGCTTAAATTGATTATTTTCTGGAAAACCCTCAAAAAAAACATGAACATTATGATGGCTATTAACTTCCAATGGTTTAAGGGACCTCTGCCATTGACTCCTACATGGCACATCAACAGTTTTTATATGGTGTATTTTTGGATTTAAGATATTTCCATGGATGGGGTATAAAAAAATCTTGTGTGTGTGTGTGTATATATATATATATATATATATATATATATATATATATATATATCCAGACAGGTATAGGATCCCTTATCCAGAAACCCGATATCCAGAAAGCTCCAAATTACGGAATGGCTGTCTCCCATATACTCCATTTTATCCAAACAATCCAAATTTTTTAAAATTATTTCCTTTTTCTTTGTAATAATAAAACAGTAGCTTGTACTTGATCCTAACTAAAATATAATTAATCCTTATTGGAAGGAAAACCAGCCTACTGGGTTTATTTAATGTATAAATGAATTTCAAGTAGAATTAAGGCATGACGACCCAAATTACGGAAAGCTCCATTACCTGGAAAGCTCCAGGTCCCGAGCATTCTGGATAACAGGTCCCATATATATATATATATATATATATATATATATATATATATATATATATATATATATATATATATATATATATATATATATATATATATATATAGTCAATTTCTTAAACCAGCACTCACCCTCGATTAATCACGTCCCTGGTGCTTCTTCAAAAAGTAGCATATAGATATGTAGTTAAGAGCACTCACGGGTATTGTGAAAAAGGCTTTTATTGGAGTGTTACACTCTACCCCACATCAATGCGTTTCGGTTCTCTCTGAACCGTCGTCAGGATATATATATATATATATATATATATATATATATTTTTTTTTTTTTTTAAACGATTGTCTCCCTATTTTATACACTTTTATCACACAACTTCACATAAAAGTTGTCTTCCAAACCCTAGCATGAAAAACAATAACAAGCTTAATCATTTAGCGACCCATCAGGTTAATTCCTCTACAGGTTCAGTAAGTTCTGGCTTCTACCTATGCCCTTAGGAATGGATGTACCCTCTATATGGACAAGTCTCTGTCCATAGTTAATATAATGGGAAGGGCCACATGGTTTTTCCTCTTTGGGCTCCATCTTTTTTCAATGGTGGCTGTTGCTGGAGAGCCTTGGGCAAAAGGGTACAGTGGAAAATTAAACCAATCTTTCAATGAAAGTCAGGAACAGGGACCCAATGATTTACTTATTAGAAAAATGTAGGTATTAGATGAGATAAGCTCCAAAAGGATTAATAGACTGAAGGTAGCTCTCCTAGGGAATACTTTGCTAAGCATGATGAATCACCAATCTGGAATAATCAGTTGTAAATTCCCTGTATGCTTCTCGTGAAAGGAATCCACACCACTAGTATTAATGTATGCTTATATTAATTGTTACTACTATTGTGTTAAATAAACACCAATTAGATGGCCACTGAGCCACATAAGTCCAACATTTTTTAGTTGAAGCATACAAATTGCAGTTAGCAACATCTTTCCTATCTACAGTGAGTAAGGGTTTCACTAATGTAATATTATTCTATCAGGGAGTATCCAGAAATGTAGTTGTAGGCTAAGAAAGGGTTGCAATTACTTACAAGTAGCACTAGCAAGACAAATGGAATATCCTATAGTTGCTTTAAAAGGTAAAATAATCATGGCTTGTCTTTACTTTCTCTTATGTACCTAGATTGTACTAAGACTTCCTTAGTATAATATAAGAAGGGAACTGATCTCAAACCAATTCTTCCTCTTGTAACTCCTATGTATCTAGCTAGAGCATCTATGCTTTATGATCTGTTACAACAAATTTTTCTTTGTCACTATACTTTCTTTTTGGTTAGCGAGCTAACTTCGTCCAGATTTAAACTGGCCACGGACGCAAAGATCAGATCGTACAAATCAATTTACGATCGGACTTTCCCATCTCCCGACCTGCCACTAACCATTCAGATCAAAGTCTTACCATTCTGACCAAATAACGTAGTTAAAGAACAGATCAGCTGATGTTCTGCCCCTGACAGTCTCCCCTGAAAATCGTACGAATCCTCGATTCGTATGATGAGATCTTTACATCTATGGCCAGCTTAAAACAAGGGATTCCAATACTACTGCTTGCTTTTGTTTATCACAACATACACTGATTTATTTCAAGACTTCTAGTTTTCAATAGGCGTACATGTGCTCATTTTATTATTAATATGCCTATTTCATTGAATGTTCAAATAGGTAAACATACAGAAATATCTCAAATTAAATTTGTCCTCTTCACCTTTTGTATCAGTTACTGATCATTATGTAAGTATGTAATTCTGTAATTCTGTATTTTGGTTGATAGGCCCATTTATTGTACAGCGCTGCAAACTATCTTGGTGCTCTAAAAATACATATTATTATTTTTATTATTATTATTAAGAATAATAATAATAACTTGATTTCATTTAGAAACAGTTTGTTGCATTACCACATACTGTAACAGCTGTGTTACATTTCATTATTGATAGCTTTTCCATTTCTATTTGCAGGGTTGCAACCTGTTAATAGATTTACCATTTGTTCTGCGATGTTGTTTTGCAGGTTAATGTGGGACACTGATCCAAAACACTTGAAACCTGAAATACATTTTTTTTACAGTCACATATTTTCTTCTTCGTTGAGTCGTTCAATGACACATAGTTTTTACATTGGCATTAGTTTTTAAATAATAACTAGAGTAAATTCCAAGCTAAATGCGCATAAGTAGAAATTATGCCTGTGACCCCAAATTATGACCCCGTACTGACAAAATTGGATTTTTATAAAAAAAAGAAAGTTAGTGGAGATTTTTTGTTAACTCTTTTTTGTTAATGAACATATTCTTTTATGTGTGTGCCACTTGATGCAAGAAAATAATGCAGATGAATACCAGAAATATTTAATGTACTCTACTCTATTTGCAGTATCCCTAATTTCAGTGCATTCATTTTATTTATCTAACTGTGAAATGCATTCTAAGAGGACCAGTAATATCATTTGTATCTGATGATTCAGCACGTAGAAATAATGCATATCTTGGCAGCTAATATCCTATTTCATATTAGAAAGGTGTCCCTCTAAAGTTCTGTAAAAACACTAAAGTTTTGTTTATCTTCCATTTTAAGAATGAAAACCATTGCATTTGTAGTAACCCATAGGTTTTACTATGTTCCTATGTCTTTAAGCCCTACCCTTCTCTTTTACTTCCCTATTTACTGGGCAAAAGCCTATGTATCTAATTTCTAGTTCTATTTGCATAACCAGTAGTTATTGGTCAAAGTGTTCAAATTATAGAGGTGTAGTAATTGATACAGTTACAAAACAAGCTCTTTTTTCTTTTCTTCTCTTTTTTTCATTATAATTGACTTACACCTTGTGTGGCTGTAGAGTCTGAGCATTTATTTAACTTATTTTAAGAGTTAACTTTTTCCTTCTAATAAAAAAAGGGTGTAATGACCACATCCTACCACACTTCAATATAGTTTGTGGAAAGAGGTGGATCTTCTTCTTTGGCTCCTGGTGTCCTTCCAGCTAGGTTGTTCCCATTGAGCTTGGGTACACCAAGGCCCAGTAAAGCCACCACCCTAAAGGGACAGCACCTTTAGTGTTCAAGTCAGGGACCAGGAACCCCCGTGAATGAGGATTAGTAAGAGCAGGATAGATCTTTCATGGACTCTCTAGGAGAGTGAGATGGACAGGTTATATATTAAGAGCAGTTGTGTGCTCCGTCGAGGATCAGTAGCAGGGAGTAGCTTCCCAAAATACTTCCTAGTATGCCTTTAGTGAAAGGACCACAGTGGATAGGGTGTTAGACTAGACTTATTCTCCCTAACCACTCCACTGGATGGGATCCGGACCACTTAAAGTTGTAGTTCTACTACACCTTTATGGGAAACTTCCACTTAGTGAAGGCCCTGATCCTGTTGAGTCGCAATGTAACCCATGCTCCTAGCTGGACATTAACTACTTGTGGTCTGGATTGCCCAATTTAGCGTTACACATTCTACAGATCTGCTGTGTTAACATGAGTCTTTTTGCCCTTTTTAACTTTATTAGCTATGTTAGTAGTGTTTCCAAAGCAAATACAGCAGAAAACACATTGTGGTTTGGATTAAAATGGCTGAAAGGAGCCAAATAGCACTTCACAATGCAAGATATGCAGTGAAAGTCTTCTTAAAACAAAAGGTATTCCCATGCCCCATGCTACACACATAGTGGCATATTTATCAAGGGTCGAATTTCGAATTGAAAAAACTGCAAAATTCGAATTCAAAATGACCAACTGAAATCAAGTTGAAGTTTTCTTATTGGTCTAATAGGTCAGTTTTCGATCGAATAGGTCTGTATTCGGCCGGATTTGAATTGTAAGAATCGAAGTAACAGCACATTCAATCGAATATGATTCAAACTTTTTCCCAAAAAGGTTATAAGAGGTGCCCTATAGGCTAAAACAGCAATGTGGCAGGTTTTAGATGGCGAATGGTCGAATTCGAAGTTTTAAAGAGACAGTACATGAAAATTTCGATATTCACATTTTTACATTTTTTCAAGTTCAAATCAAATTTGGACTATTCCCTAGTCAAAGTAACCAAAAAATAGCTTGAAATTCGATTTTTTTTTTCATTCAAAAATTCACCTCGAACTTTGATAAATCTGCCCCATAGTGTAGCTTAATGGTAGAAGATACTGGAATTGGTCACTGTGGAGGTAGAACATAAAAAGCAACAAAGCAGATAAATCATCATGGTTAGGGTAAAAAAAAATAAGCTAAAGTGTCCTTCACAATGCCAGACGTAGTGAAATGGAAGTTACAGTATTCACATGACTCAAGCTACTGTATGAAGCAAACTCAATCTTTAGCAGTGCAGGGTGATAGAACATTATATTTAAATGCATGTAAAACACTTTATTATTTTGGTGTTACTCGTCATTTAAATATATTACTGATTCTCTGTAATTTTGATTGGTTAATTACAAGCAATACCATATTTAATTTTCATTCCTAAAAATTAGGTTTATCTTTAAATCAGCGTTGTAGCTTGTGTTGATTATATTTTAATTTCCAGATATTACAGAAACTTTGCTGCCAATATGTTATTGAATAACGCCCATGAGTTTCCTATTCTGTTCATAATTTCAGCTACCAAATCTTTATAATATATGTCTGCTTGCAAATAGTGCGTTTCTTCCCCCTGATTATTTCTTAATTAATAACCTGCTGATATTCCCAGCTACTCCTTGCCCTTCTATGAATATTAAATTAAAGATCTAAATTCACCACTGGAGATCTATTAAGCTGACTGTCTCTGAAATAATTAATCAGCTGCTGAAATACGTCCACAGATTTGAGATGCTGCTTCTTTGGTTCAGGTTGAATGAAGCTGCTGACAGCAGTTTTAGGCAGATTTTTTTTGTGCTGTTGGATGGATTATAAATTTTAGACAATTAGAATCAATCACATTTTCCATACTATAAAGGTGAAGGATATACAGAGGTCCTGACTTTGAACATTTAACTTCCAAGGACTGAAAGTACTGAGTGAACTAAAGCTCAAAGTAATAAGTGCTTAGACAGTATTTATTTTTAAAATTTTGATTTAATTGGATTAAAACTCAAGAGAAACGCAAAATGTATATCCATGTTGGATATAAATTATATTCTAAGTAATTGATGCAGATGTGAATGTTCACTTCTAGATTCTTAGGAATATACTGTACATAGTTGTTATAAACATTGTTGTATTATAACAACATGTATAAACATCAACATTTCCTTTAGGATAATATATACATGCAAAGTAGTACTGATATGACTAATTATAATTTATGGAAGCAATTTACCCCCTTGATCAACATGAGTGTAATGAATAGGGCTTGTACTAAACATACTTTTTGGGGGTTATTTATTAAAATCTGAATGCCAAAAACTCAACTTTTTTTTTTTTTACTATAAAATCAAAAAAAATTTTGTTGGAAAAAAAAACCTTGAATTTTTTGAATTTATTAAACGCAAAGGATGGAAAAAGTCTAGCTTATCTTTTAGACCTGCTGAGATTGTATATAAGTCAATGGGAGAGGTCCCTATCCTATATGGAGGTTTCTGTGGTTAGCGCTGGAATTAGCCCAAAAATCTGACTATTTAGGGCTTTTCAGACAAAAATTCCAAAAATTTGGTTAATGGGAAAAAAATCTGATTTGAATTTAAAATAAAATCATGATTTTATAATAATAAATAAGGTCCAATTATAGATTCTAGTAGGTAGGACTTTTTTTCATTAAAATAGTCAGATACATATAAATAAGGCCCTTTGTGTATTATTTTAATCTCTATATATCTATCATTTCTATTTTGTTGAGATAAATATAGCAAACAGGGAGATTGAACCTACTCCATGTTTGGTTCTTGCTTGGTAGATAATGACATTACTAGTGTACAACCCCTCCCTGCACCCTTATTGAGAGTGTTTAGGCCTAGCAATAAGCAGGAATCATTATGCAGGAGAATTATCTGTGCATAATCTAATTATCCAGGACCAAAAGTATGTTCAAAACCAACCCAATGTATTGAGTTCATATTGAACAGCGGGGCATTATGCATTATGCCTCCCATTTTGTTTGTATAAAGTGAGATGAAGTCACATTTTATACATTGTTCATTTTTTAACATTGAACTCTGGACATTTTTTAAAAAGTTTGAAATTATTACTGATAAAGCACTTATAAGCCTCAGATATTCTCGCAAGATGTTCTTTGTTTGGGTTGACCAAAAAAAAGAAAACAAAATGCACACAAGTTTAAAAATCTTGGAGAATGTGGAATTAGTCAAGAAAAGAAAAAATGAGAGATGCACACACTACAAAAAACATACATGTAACATGATAAGATGCAAGTTCTTTGAGTTTCAGGACATCAGAAAAGAGTAACAAAATGTTAATTGATTAACAGTTCATTTGAGCTTGTCTAATTCTGTATGAATAATCACTAAACACTCAAAATCGTCACTCATCAACACTATTCGGATGCCCATTGACATTATGCCAGCGTCAGCTTGGATGCAGGGGTCAATTTCTGATGTTCACGATTTTTTTGTGAAAATGTCCGAATTTCATGATTTTTTCATGAAACTCTCAGATTTCACGATTTTTCATAATTCAGCTCCTTTTTTGAATGGTGTAAAATGGTGTATATCTGCCATATAGCTGTATATCAGATAATTAACCAGTAAATTTAACAACCATGACTCTACCTCATTCTACACCGTTTTTGACTCTGAAAGATAAAAAAGCAAGAATATACCTTTTGTTTTACAATCAATAACTAAACAAAAAGTACAAAAAATACATTGTTACATACAGTTGTACTAAAGCACAAACCCTCTGGCATTTGTTAGAAAGCTCTAAGGGGCAGATTTATTATGTGGTGTAATAAACGGTGGAATAATTTGCCACACATCGCAGGCATAAAAAAACGGTGTAACTTTTTTTACATGCATTTTCTTTGTGCAACTTCCACCAGAACTAACTTACAAAGGTCTGAAGCAGTGGAAAGTAATAGTGGAAAATCTGGGTTTGCATTGCAAAAAAAAAACACACATCTTGATAAATTCTCTGTTTATTTTTACACCGTTTTTTCAGCGAATTTAATTTTACACAGAATAATAAATAGGCATCTAAATGACACAGGTAGTCAATAACTTCAAGCTATATAGCTGAAGTTTATGGCCCTCAAAGGCAGATGGGGAAAACCAACTTCTGCCACCTTGAACAGTGATGGAATCAATAACAATGTAATTAATTCTTGATAGCTAATCACTTGGCTTCATGAAAATCATGTTTCTGTGCATCAGGGTATCCATATCATGTGTAATAGAATTAATTGCTTTTGGGCCAACCAATGGTTGATGTGCATAATCTAATGGTCAAATATCTCCTTCAGCATACTCCACAAAGTGATAGAACAGATACTTTACACAGTTATGCAACAGCATATCCCTTTGACAGACATTTTATACCATATGGAAATGATTACGTAATACACATTTTAGCATGCCCATAGATATTACCATTTATGACAGATGACAATAACCCATTGATTATTGGGTTTCTGTTATTTTATTTTGCTGAGCAAAATGCATTGAAAATCAGATACATTTATTTGGCAGTCCGACCCTTGATGCCAGTGCATTTATAATTTACCAGCAGGCAAACAGTTAAACTGAACTATAAGGAATGCATCTGCCACAGAAATGGAATAAATTCAGCACACACATGAAGTGTGTCCTTTATTAAGTTTGGTTATTCCAGCTTGAGGTATTTCTGTTTTACCACATGGGAATGAACATAAATATTTAAAATAATTAGATGCTCTGCTTAAAAATCAGCAAAATAGTCAAATGAATTTAACAACCTGCTGCTAGCTTTAATCTATAAAATAGTAAATTATGGTGCAGTGCATCGTGTTCATACTGTTCCAAAGAAGCTTACTTTTAAATGTGATAATTACTTTTATTAATAAAGTTTCAGTGGTATACTAAAGCATGGGCGTGTTGTTAATCACACATATTCACCAGCAAATTCCAATTTTTTGTACAGTCATTAAACACTAAGTACCTATATTATGAAATACAGACTGATGGGAACCAAGCTCTGCATGTAAACTCTTGCAAGTACAGGAATGTATTACAAAGAGAAATTATTTTAGCTTCATTGGGAAAACACCAATATTTGTATTTAATTTCCGATGTGTTTATAAGTTTGATTTCAAGATGAATATATGATTTAGAAAGTTTATATGGGACCTGTTATCCATAATGCTTGATACCTGGGGTTTTCCAGATAATGGATCTTTCCATAATTTAGATCTTCATACCTTAAATCTACTAGAAAATCATGTAAACATTAAGGGGCCAATTCATTAACTTCGAGTGAAGGAATAGAAGAAAAAAAACTTTGAATTTCGAAGTGTTTTTTTTTGGCTACTTCAACCATCGAATGGGCTACTTCGACCTTCGACTACGACTTCGAATCGAATGATTCGAACTAAAAATCGTTAGACTATTCGACCATTTGATAGTCGAAGTACTGTCTCTTTAAGAGAAAACTTCGACCCCTTAATTCGCCACCTAAAGGCAACCGAACCCAATGTTAGCCTATGGGGAAGGTCCCCATAGGCTTGGCTAAGTTTTTTTGGTCGAAGGATAATCGTCCGATCGCAGTATTTGAGCAAAATCCTTTGACTTTGATTTTCGAAGTTGAAGGATTTTCATTCCCAGTCGAATATCGAGGGTTAATTAACCCTCGATATTCGACCCTTGATGAATTTGCCCCTAAATAAACCCAATGATTCATTATATCTTTGTTGGGATCAAGTGCAAGGTATATTATTAAAAAGGAAATCATTTTCAAATTCATTGAATTATTTGGATACGATGGAGTCTATCGAGATGGACATTCCGTAATTCAGAGCTTTCTGTATAACGGGTTTCTAGATAACAGATCCCATACCTGTATTGCTGTATACTTGATTCAAATGAAATAAATCTTACCTTCAGCTAGAGCAGCGCTGTCCAGCTTATTATCTGAATTCTCAATTCAATTAAAATGGTGTCATACAGTGAAGTCTTTGGAGTCTTTAAACATACTGGGGTCCATAAAAATCCACATCAGTCCCACAGGTCTCCAGTTGGACAGAACAAAGCTAAAGACTGGTTCAAAGGTGACCAACAGTCAATTTATGATCATTAAAGTTGAGTCAACTGTTTCAGCTGCAAAAATTATGGGGGATCCCAGTTAGCATTGTCCTTGTCTTCTTTTTCTCCAAAAGGAAAAGGTGTTTATTTGTGCTGGGAAGAAAACACCAAACAACATTATCATGCATCCCTTGCCTTCCACATCAAACAATGGAATAAGAGTCTCCTCAGACCTCCCCATATCTAAGGAGCTGCCAGGTAGAATTTGGCTAAATGGGAGCTTTTTCTCTAGAAAAAACAGTTGTAGCATATTTAAAATGAGCTTCTCTAACATAGAATAACATGTTATACTTTTGTACTTACAAATGCTAATACTATATTATATTAAATTAACTCTATTATTATTGTTTGTTGCACCCTGTAGTCTCTAGTGCTAGCAAAGGCAAATCTTTTATGCTCAATGTAGAACCCGTTATCACGTAGAGTTTTTAGATATTTTGTTTTTGTGCACAACCAAATACTGTATAGCACTAGAAAATGAAGCTGACATACTGAGACAAAAGTAAGAGATTCAGCCTCTCAGGATATCATTATTTTTTAAGTCAACCTTTCATTTTTTTTTTTTCTCGAAGATTAATGAATGGAATTTGATTTTATTATGTGGACCCCACTGTTACGTGTGTGAAGTGAGCTCAGTAAATTATAGTTTTGCAGTTCATTTTGCGTTATGCAAAATGGGGATGATGACTTTAGCCATAAATGAACCTTAGGCAAATTTAAAGCAGTTTAAGTTCTAAGGACAGAAACTTCAAAGATGATCTCAACATACCTGAGTTCTCTTCAAGGGCTGGAGAGCACTGAAATAGAATTAGATAGTATACTGAATACAATTTTAGGGCCAATAAGAAAAAGGTTTTCTTCGGTTGCTCACGCTGTAATAGGCTACTATTTATTCAAATTACATATGTTGTAAGTATGTACTGTGCATCTATGTGAGTGTGTGCTTTTTGCACGAATTTAAAGTATTCTGAACTCAGGATCAATGATACGTAACCTTGGAATTGATCCACACATTCCAATGTTTTTAAGCAAAATATCTGCAGTTTCACGATTGTTTTAATAATTGTGATTGAGGTGCAGTGTAAAGTATTATGGGTACAACACCTGCCCCACTGGAAGTTTCAGGGGACTGAAACCAATCTGACTGGGTCCAAGGAAGTGATCCCGAACCAGTGGCTCGCGAGCAACATGTTGCTCACCAACCCCTTGGATGTTGCTCCCAGTGGCCTCAAAGCAGGTGCTTATTTTTTGTATTCTTAGTTTGGAGGCAAGTTTTGGTTGCATTAAGATGTACTGCCAAACAGAGCCTCCTTTAGACTGCCAGTTTCACATAGGGGCTACCAAATAGGCAATCACAGCTCTTGTTTGGCAACCCCAGGTATACAACAACTGAGTTACCCCACATCCAAAAACTTGTTAGAAACATACTTGTATTTCTGTACTTGATATATTTGTTTTTTTTTGTGTATTGTTTTCTGACTGTCCTATAAATGTATAGTTATAATGTGCAGAGCTTCATATATTGTACAACTAGTAGGGATGGGCGAATTGTTTCGCCTTGTTTCGCCGTGGAAATGACACCCATAGACTTGTATGGTGGCGTGCGTAAAAAAAAAATGCGGGTCAAAAAATGTTTTCCCGTGCTACAAAAAATTTTTTGACGCCCATAGACTTTAATGGGCATTGGCGACATTTCACCGGCGGCGCATTTTGGCGAAACGAAACAGGTCAAATTCACCCATCCCAACCACTAGTTCTATATAATTGAACATATACAAACATAAACCTGAGTGTGTAACAAATATTTGAGGCATGGGTAACAACAGTGTTTTCAAAAACACTGCAACATTTTCTTCCTTGATCACTGTTATCTTTTATACAAACATATGTTTACTTATCAGTCAAACATTCCTTTAACACTTATTAAATGTAAAGATTCACACAAAAGTAAAGCTGCATCTGCTCCTAACAGATTGAATTAGGTACAGTAACCAACGACTGAACCCAATTTGCTCAGCCATACAGTTTACTAAGCTGTTGCTGTTCCAAATGCATTTGGAAAAAATAAATTGGGTACAGCCATTAATCTTCCTTGCTGTCCACTTACCTGATTTTCTATGAATACATGGCCAAATTGTACTAGCAGAGTAGTGATGGGCGAATTTGCGCCGTTTTGCTTCGCCGAAAAATTGGCGAATTTTCTAGTTTTTGACGCCGGTGCCCGTTTTTGACGCAAATTCGCCACAAATTTGCACACGGCGAATAAATTCGCCCATCACTATAGCAGAGTAATTACTTAAACTCTAAACATGCCTGGCGTTTAAGATCTACATTTAGATTTTTGCACAGTTTGCAATAGCAGCAGCAGATTTTTATATTTTGCATTCTAGCTTCGAAACATATCTTCAATATCTTCAATATTGTTATATATTTTTTAATATACCTGTTATAAAAATACAAGACATTTTACATATAACAACAAACATTTTACCAGAATACATGCATTTTGCTCTGAGATAGATGGGAGAGGACCCTAATCATGAGTCCTAAGAGGAAGTGAGACATACAGTGAGGGGAACAGTTTGGTTGTAGAGATTTACTATGGGCCAATTTAAAAATGCTTAAAGGAACAGTAACAGTGTTTTAAAGTAATGAAAATGTAATTTACAGTTGCCCTGCACTGGTAAAATTGACCTGTTTGCTTCAGAAACACTACTATAGTTCATAAAAACAACCTGCTGTGTAGCAATGGCAGAAATTGAAAAAAGGCTATATGGCACAGGTTAAAAAATGAATAACAGATAACACCATTATGTTCTACAGAGTTTATCTGTTATATAACCTGAGCCTTTTCTGCTTTGAATGGCTGCCCCCAGCAGCTTATTTGTATAAACAAAAGAGGTGTTTCTAAAGCAAAAACATCAGTTTTACCAGTGCAGGACAACACTGCATTATATTTATATCACTTTAAAACATTTTCATTTTTGATGTTACTGTCCATTTAAGCGTTCAGGCCAAGCATTTAGCTACTAAAACCTTGCACAAATCCCATAAAGCATGAGTAATCTTAAATAGGCCTATATTTATAATGACTTTATTTACATAAATTAAATAAATACTTTTTATTCTTTTACATATAAATGCAACGTTCTTGATGTTGAACACACTGTTAGCATTCATGAGAATGCTAATATTAATGCTAATTTTTTATAGGAAATAATGCTTAGGAGTATGAAAATTAATTGGTATATTTAATAAAAGGTTTACACTTTGGTGGCTGATTTATCAAGGTCAAATTGGAATTTTTGCTGCAATTTGAGGTTTTTGAGTTACAACTCAGAAATTCAAATTTAGAGTTTCAAAAACTTGCATTTTATATATTTAAAAAAGCAGAAAAGCATTTAAAAGCTATTGAATCCATGTAAAAGTCAATGGGAGTTTTCTAAGGCAAAATGTAAGTATTTTTTTTTTAAATGATTTTTGAGATTGTAAACTCACAAATTCTATTGTTTTTACACCTGCATGTTATGTGTTTTTTTTTATTTGATTGCAGCATATTTACAAAAAAACTCATATTGGGAATACTGCAACATTAAAAATGTGAAAATTGTGTTGTTCCACTCATTTCTACAAAGGTGATTGCTTATAAAAACTTGAAAAATAAAATATGTTATTATCTATGTTGATAAACATACCTCCTGTTAACTTATACACAACCTTGTCAGGTTTTAGCTGCCAAGTTTGAATTTGAATTTTTGAGATTTCTTTTGATCCTTAAATACAAAAACAATTAAAAATTGCTATTATACACCACAATTTTCTCAAATTGCAGAAAATCTGTTCTTATATTAAACAGGCCATTTGGAGTCAGGCAGGATTGATGGTGTGAAAGAACAAAAAGAGAAATGCATCATAGTGTTTGCTTTAAATTTAAAGGAGAAGGAAAGTCTTCTTCCACTTGGGGTTGCCAAATGTTAGGCACCACAAAGTGATTGTATATACTTACCTGAAACCCCACGCCAGTGCTCATATCAGCAGAAAACTGCACTGGCTTGGGGTCATTCCAGCAACCACCACGGGGTGATCCTCTTCCGGCTTTTTCTTTCTTCTCGCGGCTGTGCATGCGCAGTAGAACGAAAAGCCAAACTTTAACTAAAAAGTCAGATATTTCATTCTACTGCACATTCTTCTACCCTGGGAAATTTGAAGAAAGTAGAAACCAGAAGTGGATCACTCCGTGGTGCTCACTGGAAGTACCGGTGCAGTTTTCTGTAAATTGTAAATACAATCACTTGGGGGTGCCTAACATTTGGCACCCCTTAGTGGAAGAAGACTTGCCTTCTCTTTAAATCTGATGTTTGTGTACATAAACAACTAAACTGTCTTTGTTGTTTTATCACAATTCACCCATTTTATAAAAAATAGATCTGAAATGTGATTAAGATTCACAGTGCTATTTGCAAAAAATATAAATGGAGAAATTATTAAATGTAACTTTGCATTCAACAAATGACACTTTGAATGTGATGCCAGTTTTTCTTTTTTTTTTTAAATTAAGTTATGAAGTTATGTTATTGCATAATGTCATACCTTGTATAAATAAAATGTGAAGTCAACATATGAGTTTTTGCTATGCTATGAATAGTTTGACAGTCCTGTATATGATTTCAGCAATGGATGATTTAGCTGCACTATCAGTCCCAGCTGCTTTTCTCTACTCCAAATTACAAACATAATATTTTCCAGTATTGAATTTCTTCAAACTTTAATTAGAATCCCTCTGCACTTTGAAATATTAAAATATATTCTGAATTTGGCTGTTGGAATTGTTAGCCTATATGTGACAATGTAATAAAATGTCAATATCACTGTTAGTCTGTAACATCATAAATTAATGTGTGGGATTATAACAGTTACATACATACAGATGAAGCCACTTGGATTTGTGAGTTAAATGCGTCATGACTCAGGGGTAATTGAAGAAACTGTGTTATCTTAAGTCATCTTAACTCATTTAATGCATTTAACCTTTTCATTAGCATACCAAAGCTCCATTGTTCACAATGGTGAATGCTTTAATTAGATGGGATGTTGTGACGCAGTTTTCTGTGTTAAATGAGATAAATGGGATATATGTGTTTAGTTATTCTGTGTCAAACAGACAAACCAAAGTGGCTGCATCTGTAGTTACATAGTTAAATTGGGTTGAAAAATCCAAAGTCCATCAAGTTCAACCCCTCCAAATTAAACCCATTATCCATACATATACACACTCACACTGACCCTTTTATATGCTCACAAACTATATATACCAATATGATCTATACTAATAGTAGATTTTAGTCTCACAATAGCATATAAAGTCTATCAACCTTGAACAAAGTCAAGATGCATCCATTTAGGGGGTTATTTACTAATCTGACTTTTAAAAAAAATCACACATTTTTCAGAATTTATTAAACCCAGAGGATGGAAAAATCTGAAAATCCGGAATCTCAGATTTGTCAAGGTTGTATATAAATCAATGGTAGAAGTCCCAATGATTTTTTGATGTGTGCTGGGTTTTTGGCAATACAAAAAGTTTTTTGGGTGAAAAATCCAAAAAAATCATGAAAATCAGATGAAAAGTCCGAAACAATTGTGTAAATCCAATTTGTGACAATTTTTTCCCGCAAACAACATTTTTGGGAAATTGTATTAATAAATAAGCCCAAAAAACTCATGTGGATTTGGTCATTGTTTTTTTCAGAAAATATTGAGATAAACTCGGACTTTGATAAATAACCCCCTTAGTATTTTAAATTCTAACCACACCAGTCGAAGCTAAAGTCTTCAGTTGCTTCAGTTGTTTTAGTAAATATGTCAAGGAAATCTCTCCACTCCCATTAGAGAATTAATGTTGCTTTGGCCCAGGGGAACTTCAGCCAAACTTCAAGGTACCTTAACTTCAGATAACTTAAGGCCTTACCTTCAGATAACTTTTTGAGAGAAAGCAAAAATCTGCCATAAATTTGCTCTCTTTCTTTTGAGATTTTTGTGTTTTTAAATTTTTTTGAGGGTTTGTAGAAAATGATGAATATCAAGTTGATGCATTTCTTTTTTAACAGTTTTATTTAACCAAGTTTTTTAGATTCAGATTTTTGAATGCTTAAGCAAACATTCAAGTCTAATACAATTTTGAGTTTATTCAAATTTAAAATTTGAGTTTTGATAAATAGCCCTCCTTAAGACAAGAAATTTTTCTCTTAAGGTGGTCATGGCTATACATGGGCTAATAAAAGCTACTGATACAATCATTTCATTAGCAGCTTATTGACCCTAATATCTGGCCTAAAATCTTAAAATCAGGCAGATTCAAACATTCTGTTGAGATGAGGACCACATCAGCATGTTGAAGCCGATTGTCTGCCCCAACATGGCTATAATCGTATTGCTTGGACTGGATCAGCCTAATAGCTCATGGAAAAATATTTTAGTTTGGTCACCTTGCAATGCAAGTGGATCTTTAAATGTATGGCTAACTTCAGTGAGATCAGTGTCTGATCTGATCTGTTTTATATGCCTTACAAATGATTTGCCTAAATAATTAGGGAAATATGTACATAATGGAAAATGTAATTAGAAAAAAACCTTTCAATAGGCATTGAAATGAAATTAAAAATTTAAAATTAAATTATTAATTTAATTATTTGTTAAGTTTATTCCTTTATAAAACTGGTATCTTTCTGTTCACTAAATAGCTTACCCTAACTATTGAAACAATTTAGCAAACATCAGCAGTTGCCTAGTCAAGACTTTAATCCCCTAAGGGGCACATTCACTAAGCTTGGGTGAATGAATAGAGTTTTTTGTGCTTCTCGACTATCGAATTGGCGTAAATTCGCCTGAGTAGAATGATTCGAATAGATTGAGCGAAAAAACGCTGCGACTATTCGCCCATTCGATAGTCAAAGTACTGTCTCTTT
The DNA here is from genome assembly GCA_038501925.1 of Xenopus petersii. Lineage (NCBI taxonomy): Eukaryota > Metazoa > Chordata > Amphibia > Anura > Pipidae > Xenopus > Xenopus petersii. The sequence goes on along the minus strand of CM076674.1, from coordinate 177,422,571 downwards.
TAAAAATCATTTGACTGCCTTTTTCGCCAGATTAAACCTACCGAATTGCTTTAAAAGCCTATGGGAAAGTCCCATAGGCTTTTTTTCTAAGTTTTTGATCGAATAAAAAGGCATTCGATCGAATGAAAATCCTTCGATCGAATATTCGATCGCTCGACTATTCGCCGGGCGAATATTCGCCCATTCGACTATTCGCCAGCGCTTAAATTAGCCTGAATTCCCTATTCGATTCTATTCCCCAGTCGAATTTCGAGGGATTTAACCCCTCAAAATTCGACTCTTGATACATCTGCCCCATAATGTTTAACTTATGGGAAGATCTATCAATTAAAGAACATGCAAAACGTTAACTGGAGAGCTGACCTGTTTAAGGTAGGGTCTGGATGCAGGAGTTCAGATATGGATAGCAATGGACTGAAAAACCGGCAGGAGAAAGAACACTGAGAATCAAACAAGCATTTAGCAGTTCAGCCATAACTCCACAGGGAATATAAGTTTCATTAAATCTGAAGCTGAGTAATATATTTTCTGTACTATGATATTTGATTTCAAGATGGAGACATACATTAAAAGGCTTGCAAAATGATTTTATGGTGTTTCATTGGAAAACCTCTTGGAAATGCTATGATTTAGGCATTATGGCTGCTATACTGTAGTTATGTTTAAGTCTTATATTTTTCTTATAAAAACACAATATAGATTCTTTTGAACTAATCTGTAGTACTTCTGTCTTTATTTACTACATTGTACATTGATCTAGTGGTTGAAAATCTTCTCCCAAAGCTAATTACTTGTTCTTTAAAACCACCATTTTCTACACTATCCTTGACTGCACATGCATTTCATTTTTTTATTTATTTTATTGCCTTTCAACAGATCACCCTCATCTTGAACACAGTCAGTTCCATCCTGCAAAGGTGATGATTGCTTATTTTTAGACGTAAACATACTGTCAATAACTTAACTTTAGCCCATTTTTTCATGCATCTTTAGTAGATGTATCCAAGTCCCCAAAGCAGAAAAGTTGATACTTTCAGAATGGTTCATTATCTTTTTTGACAGATGTCAGTGAGCTTAATTAAATTTCTTTGCCAATATTAATTTGTTTGGGACCCTAATGACTACAAACAGAACATCAATGGTGTTTTTTTCCCTTAGGGTAGGACAAAAGTAAGGTTCTATTTGTAAGAGATTGCATTTAGTAAATATATGCACAGATAGAATAATGTCACTTTACAGTGTTACTTAGAAATACTTATAATATAAATATTTATATTTATTAAAAACAATTCAACAGTCAAAGAGAAGATGACTTACAACTGGCAAAACAGGCCAAGTTGAAATCAGGAATTACATAACATTTTTTTCTTTTTCATTTGATTTGATGTTGTGTAATTGTGGCCACTTTTTGTGTTTTCTGCAATATGTCATCATACTACTGTGTCATCCAGGTGTATTCCAGTTCAACTCTTATTGCACACACATTTTTGGGCTTTAAAAAAGAAAAGCTTACATTTTACGAGATCAGAGCTGGAAATAGCTCAAATCTGAAAATACTCCAGCTAAAACCTGTTGCGGTCATGTAGTCAATGGCAGAGTTCCCTTGAACCATTTGAAGATGTTAATAGCCTTCATGATAATCAGGTTTTTTTTAGTGGTGTTCACTCGAAAACTCGATTAATTCAAATTATTCAATTATTCTGCGAAACAAAAAATACTAAATTGTGTAATGTTTTTTTCTACTTTGAATAAACTAAAATTGATAAAAAAAATTAAGGGGCACATTAACTAAGCTCGAGTGAAGGACTCGAAGTGAAAAAATCTTTTCTAATTATATTTTTTGGGTACTTCGACCATCGAATAATAAATAATAAAACAGTACCTTGTACATGAGCCAAACTAAGATGTAATTACTATTTATTGGAAGCAAAACCAACCTATTGGGTTTATTTAGTGTTTACATGACTTTCTAGTACACTTAAGGTATGTATTAAAGGTACATACTGTACCTTAAAGATATTAAAGGTACAGTATCACTGTGAAAAGAACAGTATTGTAATAAATATATACATCCAGTCATTTCTTACTGCTGTTTATTTTGGATTACTTGAACTGGTAGAGGACAAATCTAAAAGATCCCCAACAAATACCAGTGGTAAGGACAAATGTTTGATATATTGTGGTATAAGTTTGATGGCTATAATCAAACATAAACATGGTAGGAATTTATTTGAAGGATACAGTGCTGTGAATTATAATCATTTAATTTTGTGATTTTAGGGCAATGATGTGAACGGTGTTTGAAGTAACACATATTGCTGTACACATACACTATGGGGCCGATTCACTAACTTCGAGTGAAGGATTCGAAGGTAAAAAACTTCGAATTTCGAAGTTTTTTTTGGGCTACTTCGACCATCGACTACGACTACAACTACAACTTTGAATCGAAGGATTCGTAGTAAAAATCGTTCGACTATTCGACCATTCGATAGTCGAAATACTGTCTCTTTAAAAAAAACTTTGACCCCCTAGTTCGCCATCTAAAAGCTACCAAAGTCAATGTTAAGAAGGTCCCCATAGGCTTGGCTAACTTTTTTTGATCAAAGGATATTCCTTCGATCGTTGGATTAAAATCCTTCGATCGTTCGATCGAACTATCTGCACTAAATCCTTCGACTTCGATATTCAAAGTCGAAGGATTTTAATTCCTAGTCGAATATCGAGGGTTAATTAACCCTCGATATTCGACCCTTAGTGAATTGGCCCCTATAATTTTGTTATTTTTTCTGCATGAAAAGAAGGAACTGTATAATTATTCAAAGAATTATAAATTGTGTACAACCTAATTTAGGATTCTGCTACTTATGTTATAAAATAGACGATGCCATGTTGTACAAGGTATCAGCTTTACTAAAGCATCTTCAATCTACTATGGAATTTAATGGCATGTCATATGCATTGCATGCACCAGACCCATCAATAATGTCTTCTTAATATGTATGTTTTCTGCAACTGACTAGTTCTATCAATTATAAATTCTGTAGGGAAGATAAAAAAAAGAGAGCATTAACTTTATAAAACTTTGCCATGTTCTTTGCCCCTTGTCCTCGCCTTAAGCAATGTTTCATTGAAATGTTTTGGAGAGTTTGTAAACCCATACAAATGTGTATGCATTCAAGTTTTTTCACAGTTTTATTCAATCGCATTTATATGGTTAGAATTTTTGTAATAATCAAATATTAAAGTTTGGTAAAACATTGAGTTCATTTTAATTACAAAATTATAAAATTCACAAATTTGAATTTGTGTTAGTTTTCTGGCAATTATAGTCCACTGGGGAAAGTAATAAACATGGTTAATATGAATATCTGGTCAAACACAAAGTCACCTTAAAAGCTGTTGAGATGCCATAGAACTCAATGCATTGCATCCAGCAATTTGCAACTTTTCTGCCGTGATTTTATGTGATTATGATGTAACTAACTAGTTTTTTTTCTTGAATTTACCACGTATTTAATAAAGGTGCCCTTAAAAACCTAACTCTAACTGCCATTAGAAAATGCTTTGTTCCCCACATATATGAATAAATGCACATTACATTTCATAAAGATACAAAATTGAATAAAATATCAATTTTAAAAAGGAAAAGAAAGCTGCAAAGCAATTTTGTTGAAATCAATTGTGCAGATGGAGAGGTTGCTTCATGAATTTGTTACCAGTTGCCTCTGGGAGCAAGCAAAGCTATGGCACATTAAATTCTATGTAGCGCTGTTGGTTTAGGAAAAACTAGAACTTTTGGCAGCAACACATGAATTATTACTTAAACAGCTGTTTTCATTTCTTTGCTTGTAGAATACAGTCCTTACAAAGGTTGTATCATATGTTGTGTGGTTCAGGACTCATGCACATCAGCATTTTGAACAAATACACTCAATTTAACTATTGGATCCCATCCTAGATTTAAAAATTGAACACTGGTGTGAGGGGGTTGTTTATGATCAAAAACGCAGTTGCAGTCACACAGTTGTTGATTTAATTTTAATCATTCATTAAAGGTACAGTTCTTGATTCTAAAGTCACTCGTTGCACTTTACTGTATAATTGAGCTTGGCGCTGTTATCTTAGTCCTGTCTTGTCTAATAAATGTTGTGCAACTGAGTCTACAGGGTTCCCACAGCAGCCTGCATCAATAGCCGAAGTACACTTGCTCCTTGCAAAGAATAATGTGCGAATGTAATTTTGATGTTGAGCCTCCGGAAGTGACATCACTTGAACTTAGAAAAATTGCAGGAAAATTTCATCCAATTTATGTCAGGCATGTGCATAGGTGCAATTAAATTACCCCTATTTACATTGTCCACTTAGGATTGTATCTCAATTGGTCAGTCTATTGGTCAGTTGAGCAGACCACAATGCTTTTTTTACGGGAATTTGTTGTTTTTATTCATTCTACATCTCATTGTATGTGTGTGGTGTGATTGAAAAATTAATTTACAGACACAAAAAATTGGATCTTGGATTCATTTAGACTGAATAAGAATTTATATCTGAGCTCTTGAGTGCATGTGATGGGAGAACTTTCTGATAGTTAATTTGACAGTGTTATGATTAATCTGGTTTGGAAAACGGTGATGACATGGCACAGAGACATCAGCTCTGCAGTGCCAAGGTCCAGTAAAGACCCACTAAACACAGGGGATTTGAGTTTAAGTTAGCCCACTGCAAGAATGACATAAATTATTTGGCTGTGACTATATATATACATGTATATATATATATATATATATATATATATATATGGCTCAAAATAAGCTAGCACTCACAGGTCTTATGGTGGAGAAGAGGTTTTATTAAAGCAAAATAATGACTAACGTTTTGGCTTGGTCCCTAGCCTTTCTCACTTTTTTTTGTACATACCAATACATAGCTCTGCACCCTATGTATATTATATATATATATATGTATTTTATATATTATATACCCTATTATAAAATGTAAAATGTATAATGAAGCAATAGAATTCTTAATGAATCAGATGAAAATTGAGCGTAGGACTGGCCAGATATGGGATGACTTTGACGTAGTTGGCCATCTTAAATATATTGCAATATATGGACAAACAATCCCTGTTTTGTTTAAAGGGTAAGGCATTTTTCAGTAGCAGTATGCACAAAATGTCTCTGTCTTAAATATATTGATAATGGGTTGAGTGCAGAGGACCTCTTGTATTTGTCTCTGTCACGGTCGGCACCCTACACCAGAACAGATGCCAAGCACCCTGGTTTCGGCTCGACTTCACCAGTTAAGTGACTGCCTTTGGCCTCGGGGGGAGCCCTCGGAAGCCACAGGAACAGGCAGGCCGGACCAGCCCAAGCAGTAGAAAAGTCAAAGACAAGCAGGATCAGGATTGGAGCGAAGAATAGTCGATGGCCAGGCAAAGGTCAGGTTGGAGAGGTCAGAATAGTCACAGACAGGCAAAATCAGGATTGGAGAGATCAGAGGAGAAAATCAGGCAAGCAAGGGTCAAAACTCAATAGATAGTCAGAACAGGTAGTATACAACACCCAGATACAAGGCTAATTGAACCTAACAACGGGCAATTACCTGAAAGCCAAATTCCCCTTTTATACATTTGAATCTCGCGCCAATTGCGCGCTGGCGTGATGACTGCGCCTTTAAATAATGCACGATTGCGGCGCGTGCGCCCTAGAGGAACCGGCATAGGAAGAAGAAGGCAGCACAGCGGGCGTCCATGCCGAGGATGCGGCGTGGACCCCGCTGCCGCTAGACCACCAGGGTAAGTTCCTTACAGTCTCTCTCTCTCTCGCTCTCTCGCTCTCTCGCTCTCTCTCTCTCTCTCTCTCTCTCTCTCTCTCTCTCTCTCTCTATATATATATATATATATATATATATATATTATGCAAAGCAACTTTCATAGATATACAAAGAAAGCAGGGTATTGTGGGAATACTCCAATGCTAAGTAAAATATAACTACAATGGAAGTGCAACTGACATCAAAGTTATGATCATAAAATTGTCAAACCACCATACTCCATATAGGTAAATCCAATATGGTGATCCTAACTATTTGCCTCTGGTCATATTTTTCACAGGCTGGTGCCTCTCTGCATGTTTTCATTTTTTGGGAAAGTGACTCATGACAGGGTTTTGACATCAGTCACAGACATGATCCTCCACTACCATTAGCTTTTATAGGAAATAGATTGCAAAGACCAAAGTAACAATGCCATAAGATTAATCCTACCCCATTTGTGTACAAATGAGTGCGAATTGATCAATGCAATTCTTTATACAGTATTTGAAAAAAATGTATGAATGCAAACCTCATAAGTGAGCAAATTTACTGGATGTTCCACAGTCAGGCAACCCATAGTAATTAAATGACTCATTACATCTGAGAGGTATATGGGGAACCAGACTGTCAATACCCTGGCCTAGGTCCAGTAAAAAAATAAGCTACAACTGCCATTCCACAAGTTAAATAAAGCCAATAAATTGCATTTTTGCGTTTAAATATGAATCAATTCCCCATATGTAGTAAAAGACTATGGGGAATATTTATCAAAGAGCAAAGTTAGATATCACCACAGTTCGCTAGAGTGAAATTCCACCACTCTCAATTCATTTCTATGGGATTTTTAAAAGAGTATTTATGAATGGATGAAAGTGAAAGTTCATCCTTTGATAAATATGCCTTTCAAAATCCCATAGAAATGAATGGAGAGTGGCAGAATTTCACTTTAGCGGACTGTGGTGATCTCCAACTTCACTCTTTCATGAATATACTCCTAGGTTTGCCCGGAGCAGTAACCCTTGGCCACTGATGTTTGCTTTTAAACAGGTGACCAGTAAATGCTTCCTGCTGATTGGTTGCTATGTTATTGTTTCTGGGCAATTTAAGGGTCTTTTATTATGTAACTCCCAATGTGCCTTAAATTATTTTATGAAAATAAACAAAGGGCAAGCCCAGATAAAAGATAAAAGCCTAAGAAAAACATCCTGTAAAAATATATGGTATCATTTTATAGGCGATTGTTACAACCAACACTGATGTTGTGGATGCTTATATAATATTTATGTTTTTGAATTTAAATTTCAAACCTATTTTTCCTGGTATACATGTATTCAGCTTTCATAAAGTATTTATACGCATACAATTACATTGGCAGGCAATGTCTGTTGAAACTGCACATTGGTTGTCACCGCAGACGTTTTATACAATTAATCAGTAGTCAAACCTCTCACCATTAATTCAGCATTCAGTGCTCAGTAATGGGATTGATATTAACAGGAGACCAAGATTGGTGTGGTTTGAAGGCAATCTTCATAGCAATGTACCCTTTGAGTGAAAAATTGTAAGTCATAATGAGACAGAGCCTGTCCTTTCTGTCTGTGGTCGAATGTATTTTAAAAGTTACTGAAATTGTCAGTGGATTACAGGCAGCAGTGCATTCAATCTCAGCAATGTCAAAATCATAAATACCAACTAGAAAACACGAGAAAATGAATAACATATGTAAAATGTGAGAGATTTTTTATGAATGTTTTCTGCATTAGTTTGTGAAGCTAAAAGCATAAGGGAATGTGCTCCCTAGTCTCTTCAGTTTACTTTGTGATGATCATTAAATATAATTGTTAATCCTATGCTAAATAGTTCTCTGCAGTACAATAAGAACTTCTGATACCGTGCAATAAAAGAGTGATCTTTAACATTCTACCGAGGCAAATTCCTATTCCATTTTCAGCAGCCAGAGATACTTGTACTGCTTTATGGTGTAAGAGGGACTTTTATAATTAAGGAAATGTAAATGAAACTTTAATAGGCAAGCCAAAACAAATACTGTCTCCATCAGCAACATTTTTATGTGGGGCAAGTAGACACTGTAATAGTGTCTCCTGGGTTAGCTGACTGCGACACAACATCACTCAATAAATAGTGTAATATTACTTCCCAAAGACGCTGGATACAACACAAAGGAAAAAGTATTCTTTCCATGGATACATTTTGAATCCAATTATAAATGCTGAATTTGTGGCTATAGAGCGCATTTATACTGCATGGTAGTTATGTTAACTACGGTCTTTTAAGATTGTTTGATAATATTTTGGAAATATATAGATTTTAGACCAATTTCCCCATGGAAGAGAGACTTTGATTGATGTATCTCAATTAATCTCACCAGAAGCTCCAATCACCCACAGTTTTTTGAGCTCACCATTAGTACAGATATGGAACCTGTTATCCAGAATGCACGGGACCTGGGGTTTTCTGGATAACGAATCTTTCTGTAATTTGGATCTTCATACCTTAAGGGGCCGATTCACAAAGGGTTGAATATCGAGGGTTAATTAACCCTCGATATTCGACTGGGAATTATAATCCTTCGACTTCGAATATCGAAGTCGAAGGATTTTAGTTCAAATAGTGTGATCAAACGATCAAAGGATTATTCCTTCAATCGAGCGATAAAATCCTTCGAATCGAACGATTCGAAGGATTTAAATCCAACGATCGAAGGAATATCGTTCGATCAAAAAAACGTAGGAAAGCCTATGGGGACCTTCCCCATAGGCTAACATTGACTTCGGTAGCTTTTAGATGGCGAACTAGGGGGTCAAAGTTATTTCTTAAAGAGACAGTACTTAGACTATCGAATGGTCGAATAGTCGAACGATTTTAAGTTCAAATCCTTCGATTCGAAGTCGTACTCGAAGGTCGTAGTAGCCCATTTGATGGTCGAAGTAGCCCAAAAAACACTTTGAAATTCTAAGCTTTTTTACTTCGAATCCTTCACTCGAAGTTAGTGAATCGGCCCCTAAGTCTACTAGAAAATCATGTCAACATTTAGGGGCAGATTTATCAAGGGTTGAATTTAGAGTTCATGTAAGTTTGTAAAAACTCCCATAAACGCCCATAGACTCAAAATTCTAATAAGAAATGACCTGCAAACTTCTCTGAAAAAAACTTGATTTTCAGGAAGGCTGCAAACAACTACAAATTGATCCCAGGATGTCCCCCATAGGCTAAAACAGCAGATGTAAGGTGGCAAATAGTCTAATTTGAATTCTTAAAGGGATAGTACATGATAAATTTCGAATTCAAATTTTTTTAAAAACTCAAATCAAATTTTAACTATTCGCTAGTCGAATTTCACTAAAATAAAATTTAAATCTGCCCCTAAAAACAGTCTAGGATTAATTATTTCTTAATTGGGATCAAGTATAAGCTACTGTGCTATTATTTCAGAGAAAAAGGAAATCATTTAAAAAAAATGTTTTTTTTTTTGGTAAAACAATGTGTATGGGAGATGGCCTGTCTGTTATTCGGAGCAAATTGAATGGACTGTCTGAAATGGCCAGGCAGACAAAAATGTTGCCATGACAAAATTGTTGCCCCTTTTCTCATATTTTTCAGCCACTTCTCAAATTTTTCAGCAGTTTCTCCAATTTCGTCGAAATGTGGCAGATTTACTCACTATTCAAGTTTGATAAAAATCTCAAAATCATTTCAAAATGTAATAAATCAACCTCGTTGTTTCCTTTACATAAAAGGTGATGCAGTATACAATTTCATGGTTAAATTTAAGGTATTAGTATTAAAAGAAGCAACTGTTTTAGAAATGTTGGAAAAAGAGTACTATAGATGGGAGTAGAATAAATGTGCGATGTTGGAAAAATCCTAATTGAACTATAAACACATTTAATTAGTATTTAACACAGGAGAAAGCATACAGTACTAAGTTCTTTGAAAAATATTGTCTAATGAACTTAACAATAAACTTTCTAGCACAAGAAAAGCCTTTAAATACATAATTTTAATGCAGCATGCTTAGCCATGATCTCAATAAAGTAGCAAAAAAACAGTTGTATGCAATTTGTGTAATTCCAAAGAATTATGAATAGTTTTAAATACATTCTTTTAAAAAGTTGAATATAAATCTCTCTTAAGTTGTTTTCTAGTATAAATAAAAAAAAGTGTTAATCTCTAATGGAAAGCCAAGCCTTGAGCTAAATATTCTAAAACGTTCCTGTTGTTACATCCAGTGGCTTGAGCTTTATATCACGGCTTAGAGTAGATAAACCTAAAAAAACCTGTATTTAAAATAAGTGAAGGCTTTTGAACAGAAAATCTCCTAAATCTAAAAGAAAATACATGGGATTGATAAGTACAAAGGTTTCATAATGGTGCCATAATTACAGTGTAATGCACAAATCTTTAAAAAAAATAATACACAAATCATTGATTTCATATTAAAGCATTATGTTTTATTCTTTTGTAAGGTGGTGTATAAAATAGCCTCTGGTGTGCAATATTATAGTTTGAAGTCAGTAGCATTATACAAAGCTCTTCCAAATCTCCCAGTAGATTATTGTACTATAGGTCATGGAGATAAAAAAGAGTTTTAAATGATTTAACCTCATGTGAAATGATGTAGCTCCATGCCATTTATCAAGGTTTTTTCACTGAGGGAATTATCTTATATATTAGAAAATTTTAGGATCAGATATCAAACACATATCATGAGCCTTACTTTGTTTTGTATACTATACCCTTTAGTAATTCAATTGTCTACTCAGCATTTCTCTTTCAAAGGGGAACAAAAGAACTTCTAATAGTGAAGCAGCAACTTCACTAACTTGTTTGACATTGTTAGCTCTGTCTTGTTTTTATCTCTGTAAAGTTTTAAAAGGTTTTTAAATAAGACAGAAGTGAGTTGTAGAAGTGGCCATTGGTTTGCCATCAGAATATTAAAAATATCACTAAAATATCAAAGCATTGGTATTTCCATTTCTTTAAAAAGCTCATCACCAGGTAGCATACGATCCAGGACTTCATTTGTTACTTTGCCAAACCATCTTCCCATAGGAGAAAGTTATTCAACTGTTGATCTGTAAGCTGCATCCATTAAAGGATTGGTAGCCTTGATGAAAGTCTCATTGTACTGCCAAGTCCAATGGCCATCACGATAGGTTGAGTAAGAAATAAGAAAGACCCAGGCACAGAACAGGCAAGACTGGTACTGTATACAGGCAGGACAGACTTTGTTTTTTCATTGTGTATGGGTAGGATAGACAAAGCTAAAACAGGTAACAAACAGGATATGTAACAGGCAAATAAGGCATTGTTGACCCTGATAATAAGCAGGACAGGCAAGACTGGAACTAGGTACAGGAAAAATGGCAATGGAAACAGACAAACAGATAAGGAAGGTAAAGTCCACAGCTAACTGGAAATCCGTAGACTCTCCAACCCTGTCCAATGTGATAACCCAGTTTAATAGCGATAGACTCTTTGAAGAAATAGCTTTTCTGCAAAATAGGACCCCCCAATTTTTCGAAGATCTGGTCCATTTAGGTGTTCAGAGGCCTCACAGCTAAGCCTACAATTTCTAAATGTTACACGCAAGATACATTACTTTCATTTTTTATGTACAATTTTGGTTTACCTTTAATTTCTTAAATTTCAAGACTGACTGTTCCCATCCCTTTATTCCCCACCCAATAATCTCCCCCTCTTTCTCTTTTCATAAATCCAGCCGAGCCTCATGACTATTATATATTCAATGTAGCATTTTTTTATTTTGAAGATGACTTTGTAGATCATCTAATGGTGGGCTCTCATACCTGTAAAATTTCCTTTTCAATAAAAATTTTAAGTTCCACAAAAAGGAAGGCAAAGTCCATGGAAACAAAAGGGTTAAACAGGATTAAAGATAAAGGCCAGGAACAGGTCAGGGCACCTAAAGTTTAGTCATAATCCAGGAACAATGTAAGTAGAATGCTGAAGAACAAAAATAGATAAGATTTAAATTGTGGCATCACATACACTTTGCTCCAGTTCACCATTCTTGTATTTGTAATTGCCAACCCACAGGTGAGGGTGCATTGATATGAGTCTGCCAGTGCTGCAATGTCAATCAGTGGCACTTCCTCAAACATGTCAATGTCTTTAGAGCTTCCAAGTAGACTATTGGTTCAAAACTGCTACAGATGTTTTTTTTTGTATTCAGAACAATATGCACATTTTGTCATCCAGATGAACAGCATCAACAGTGCCTACTCACTTTTCATTAGGCCAATCCTAAAACAGAAAGAGACACATTTCCAGAGCAAAAAAGTAAGGGAGGTAATACTGTGATGCAATCTTCAAAATCACAATTTAAGGGCATTGGGTAAATATATTATAATGCTGTTCTTTGTCTTCTTTTACTCTGCATTGCCAAATGACTAATAAACACCTAAGTGATAGGTTAATCGTTAAACCAAATGAAGATTTCTGTGTCCAAATAAACAGATCAATTTTCTGTCATTGTTCTCCAGAACAGTATCAAGATAGATGAATTGAAAGCATTCAAAAGATTTGTTGGCGTATGAAAGCATTAACAGAGCAACAAAGCAGATATTCCCTCAGTGTAACTGCCCTATACCAGCAAATAGTGATGTAGCGAACTGCCGATTTGATGTTCGCGAACGCCGTTCGCGAACACCGGCAAAAAAGCGAACAGTTCGCGAACAGTTCGCGAACTTCGAACGCTCGATAAAATCGTTCGATCGAACGATCGAAGGATTTTATTCGTACGATCGAACGATTTTCGTTCGAATCGAACGATCGAAGCTATTCGATCGAATGATTTTAATTCAATCGAATGCTTATAATCGTTCGAACGAATGGAAATCGTTCGATTTTAGCGATCGAACGGTCGAATGGTCGAATGGTCGAACGAAATTTTACTTCGAATCGAACGCGAACACCAATTGGCGAACGTCGCGCGACGTTCGCGAACATTCGGCGGACGCGAACAGTCGAAGTTCGCGCGAACTAGTTCGCCGGCGAACAGTTCGCTACATCCCTACCAGCAAATTCTTTTTGTCAAAGGGCTGGTATGATGAAAAATGGTCCCATTTTATGTTATGTTGTGATTTGATATAATTGTTTAGCCATGTAGACTTAGGGGCCGATTCACCAATGGTCGAATATCGAGGGTTAATTAACCCTCGATATTCGACTAGGAATTGAAATCCTTCGAATTCGAATATCGAATTCGAAAGATTTAGCGCAGGAAATTCGATCGATCGATCAAAGGATTATTCATTCGATCGAGCGATTAAATCCTTCGAATCGAACGATTCGAAGGATTTTAATTCAATGATCGAAGGAATATCCTTCGATGAAAAAAACTTAGGTAAGCCTATGGGGACCTTCCCCATAGGCTAACATTGAGTTCGGTAGCTTTTAGCTGCCGAACTAGGGGGTCGAATTTTTTTTTAAAGAGACAGTACTTCGAATGGTCGAATAGTCGAACGATTTTTAGTTCGAATCATTCGATTGTCGTAGTCGAAGGTCGAAGTAGCCCATTCGATGGTCGAAGTAGCCCAAAAAACATTTCGAAATTAGAAGTTTTTTTAATTCGAATCCTTCACTCGAATTCACTCAAATTTAGTGAATCGGCCCCTTAATGTTGATTTTCAGGGAATTCCTGGACCCCATTCCAGGAAAGATCTGTTTATTGTATTGAGTGCTTCCAATAGCAACCTCTGCATTTAACATACCACTGTTCTGTGCATTGTCATCTGTATTGCTGAACACATATCCCTCCCCATGTTGGGAAATAGCACAAAAGGCTGTTTAGTGAGATTTAAGTGCTTCATTTCTTCAGCTAGTATCTAAGAATTAGGGGAAAGGGAAAAATCAACTCTTCTTACTTAAAATTAACTACTTGCTCCTCAGACACCCAAGGAGTTATAACCACACGTTTTTTTTTAATTTTTATTTCACATAAGCACTGATCAATTGAATCCATTTGGATCTTGGCAGCAAATCATGGCATGTAGCTAATATAGATCTAACATGACAGAGCGAAACGAATTATCTATATGTATCAAGAATTGATGGAATTGGTGAATTTGTATGGATTGAGTGTTGATTGTTAAGTGGCAATCCCGCAACACATGTGGAGATAAGGGGTTACACAGTGTGGAAAATAAGCACTTGGCACTTTAATTAAACCAAATACTGGTGAATTAACAATTGTACAGTTGTGGAAAATAAGCACCCAGCACCTAAGTCTTTTTAAACCAAAAAAAGTTTTATATAGTACAAATGGTGGCACAGACGTGAAATAGGAGCACATAGCACCGAATATTTAACCGATATATGTGAAGTTGATTGGTGTGGTGTTAATTAAGAAATCAGCATACCAGCATTACAGGTGGAAGTTCATTTAATGAGTGACCATTGGAGGACAATTAACTTGAATCTGGAAGTTATCAAGTTATAAATATAGTGGGTGAAAGAAATTAGAGAACGTTTATATTTGTATAAAATTACAGTCACAAACAAGGTTCTTTCTTCTTCTCTTCTAATATGTAAGAATTTGAGCCAAATTTGACTTAAATTGTACCATTTGAGTGTTAATCAAGAAATAAAAAAAGCAGGAAAACTCATTGGCTGTGCCTAAGACAATGGGGGGGGCAATTTGCAACACAAAGGGGTACAGTAGGGCATCCATTAGTATAAATTTACAAAGTACAGGTATGGGACCTGTTATCCAGAATGCCCGGGACCTGGGGTTTTCTGGATAATGGATCTTTCTGTAATTTGGATCTTCATGCCTTATGTCCATTAGAAATTCATTTAAACATTAAATAAACCCAATAGCCTGGTTTTTCTTCCAATAAGGATTCATTATATCTTAGTTGGGATCAAGTACAAGCTATAGTTGTATTATTACAGAGAAAAAGGAAATCACTTTTGAAATTTGGATTATTTGGAGTCTATTCGGAGCTTTCTGGATATTGGGTTTCCGGATAAGGGATCCTATACCTGTGGTTTTGCTTTGAGAAATGGAGCTATTGTGCCAGCCCATTGGCAGCCAGTAAGGACAAGGCTACTTGCATATATGTTGTTGTGCCTCGCACTACAAGGTGCACAATGCAGTCATTCCCCCAAGGAGAAGTCCTCTGTGCATGGACAATCTTAGTTCTCTCATACTGCTCTTACATTTCTGCCAACAACCACTGAGAATGGGCCCCAAGGAAAGGATCTCTTTGCATCCTATTTCAATCTGTAACTCAGGGGTCCCCAACTTTTTTTTCCATGAGCCACATTCAAAATTAAACAGAGATGGGGAGCAACACATGCATGAAAAATGTTCCTGGGGGTACAGCATAAGCGTGATTGTCTGTGATTGAAGGTTCTCATTCATCCCGATCATGGTATATGGACCAAGATATACTGGAGTAAGTGTATATTTTTCTCTTTCAAGAAAAAGTCTGTGATTGGCTATTTGTTAGCCCCTTTGTGAACTGGAAGCCTACAGGAGGCACTGTGTGTTGGTACACCTGGTTTTTATGTAACCAAAATTTCCTTCAAGCCAGGAATTCAAAAATACTGTAAGCAACTGCTTTGAGACTCCTGAGAGGAACGTCTTGCTCCTGAGCCACTGGTTGGGGACCACTGCTCCAACTTGTGAGTCTAAATAACCTGCAAATTAGGGCCAGGTATAAAAAAGGGTAGGGGGGACATTTATGTGTCACTTCCCTCTGTCCCTCATAAATATACCTGTAGTGCTGCAAAAAAAAAATAACACTAATTATTGCTTAGATTCAATCCATTACTAAAAACCTCATTTGATCATCAGTTATATCAGTCAACAATAAACAAATCCTATGATTAGCCACTATAGGGTTGGTCTCCTAGAATGGAGGACAAATCAATAGAAATCAGTTTAAACAGGAATATTACATGTCCTGTATATTATTCTACCAGGTAATTGGCATATTTTCATGTATAATTCCATATATGTTATCTGAAGCTGCTTCTTTAAACATTATATTTGATGCACAATGCCAGTTTTGAATAGTGGCTGTATTTCAATAGCTCTGAAAATGCAAGCGTCATAAATCTGATATTCTCATTAGTTGGCTTTATCCTCATTTAGAGCTTGGTAAAATAAGCTCAAATTTTCACTTTCTTTGTGAGTGACATAATTGGTAGTTAGTTATTAATCAACCACGGAGATAGTGCTTATCTCCTGCAGAGAAGAAAAGAGAGGAATTGTCTTTTAAATAATAGCCAATGATTTCTTTGGCAGTGTTAGAGCTGATAGTATCTGTGAGCGCATCGCTGAAAGCTCCCATAAAGCGGATGTGTCAGGTGTCAAATGCTTCCAAAGGCCTGTAATACAGTGCACAGCTATAAAGTATTGTAGATGAGCTGGCAAAGTGCAATCTTCTCTCTGAACATTACTGTGTCGTGTGTCAGATTTGAAACAAAACAAAACTTTATGGGGTCTCTTTTTAAAAGTTTCCTGGCAGCAAAACCTGGGCTAGATAAGTTATTCTAACAGCATCATATTAATCAGAGCAAGAGAACTCCATGAAAGCAACTAAAGCTTCTTGTTCTTTGATTAAAAAATACTGTGATTTATTGAAACAGAATTTCAGCTCAAGTTAATGTCTGGGAAAATAATTAACTCCTTCAGAGGTGTTACTAATGCAGCCAGGGACACCTCTGTCCTTCAACTCCCCCCCATCCACCCTTCGTACATTCGTCTGATAGCAAACTTTTACTGGACATGCTTCATTCTTCAGCTGCTGTCTTTCCTGATTGGCCCCATGAGGGGTAGGCCTGGGTATAGTTGCACTGCCTGGGTATAGTTGTTTTTTATGTTATGTTTTGTCTGTACCTAATGTTGAGTTTATGCAGCAAGTGGAGCATCTGCAACCTCTCTAGTTTTTCTAAAAATGCCACAATTCACAGTCTCACTGCACATAACCCCCATTAATATTGCACCTCATAGCCCTCCTGTGGTGTGACCATTCCTTACAGGTGCCAGAAACAGTATGGGCCCAGTGAACAGGAATGATGTCAATTGCCATTGCAGCAATAATAATATATGGGCATGAGTAAAGACCCACTGTAAGTTTGCTCATAGTCTTCAGGTTTTTGTATGACCTCTAACAGGTATGAACAAAATTTATGCCTGATACAGATTTGTGGTGAAAGTAGCATTTTCAAGAATCTGTGCAAAAAAAAAATCATATGAAACAAGCAAGAAACATTTATTGTTAACTCCAATGCATTAAGGGCAATAAAAATGCCCATTGACTCACATGCATTTGACACAAAGTAAACCATCCATTGACTCCAATGACTCCAATGCTCATTGACCCTAACTCATTGCTTCTCAACCCAACCTAAACTCCTCTTTTTTCCTACATTTGGCATGACAGTCCATTGATGACATAGCCATCAAAGAAGAGGAAACAGCACACATATATTTCCACAAGGAAGAGACCCTGGTTGAAGTTTGACTTACCTTTGCCTGAACCCCCAAACGGCACTTACTTTCGCAGGCTTATACCTACCTGTAGTGATGGGTGAATAAATTCGCCGGCGTCAAAAAAATTTGGACACAAGTCTAAAAGACACTTGACAAACATTATTCAGGCGACCATTGACTTTAACTGGTGTCAAAATTGATGCGAATGTCAGAATTAATGCGGGCATCAAAATTGCCTTGGGCATCAAAATTCTTGTTTGCCAAATATTTTGCAGTTTTGCGAATTTCATGGGAAATTTGTGAATATTTCGGTGAAATGGGACAAATTTGCTCATCACTACCTTCTTGTATTCATACGTTTTTGGGCTGACTTACTCATCACTGAAATCAGCTGCTGAGTATGCCCTCTAAGAACATGTTGGCCGCCTATCTGCCGATGTATGGAACCCACCTATGTACCTGCTTGATATCTGGCTCAAAATTGACCAGATATTAATCAGGGAGGTTTTAAAATCCCACATTGGAGTGTTGATGTCTCTGTAAGTAAATGGATGATTCAATTGTCGGCCCTGGGGCAGCCCGTTGTGCCCCAAATGTGGGTGGTAAATCAGGCCAAGATCCACTTGTTGAAAACCTCAGAAAATGAGTGGATCTGGCCATGTTTAGCCACCTTAAAATCATGCTTCCATGTATTTCATAAAATATATAACATGAACATTAAATATAATATCATTAATTCATAAGTTCCCACCTGCATGTGCATTTGTTAAAGAAGAGGAACAATGCCCTGGGGTTGAATGTAAGTGATAAGAATCACTGGGAGGTGTCTAATGACTTGGCATCTGACAGTGATCCTACTTACTTTCATCTTCATTAATATAAATGTGTCAGGAATCTTTTATTAATGAGAATATTTGGTGTTTTTTATCTTCTTTTCACTAAATCATATATTTATTTACTCTAAATCCTACAGTTATGAAAGTGAAATATGTTATGCGGAATGTTGTATCAACTAATAAGCATTTAATACCATTTTTAATTCTGTTTCATCAGGTCTGCCACCTTAAGGATTTTGAGAAACTAATTAAAGATGTCTCTATATGGAGCCAATTACATTTTCTAATAAATCTCAGTTCATCTCAACAAAATAATCCAAATTAGAAAACATTGTATCTGTAAAAGTGTCCTCCAAGAAGGAGCTGAGACAAACTTTCATAACAACCATTTAATTTCCTCAGTTTCATTCAGTTAAAGACTTTGCAAATAAAAATAATTTCCTGATTATCGCTGAATTGAATATGCCCTCTTGTGGACCAGAAGCTGTTACAAGAGGTATAGGAAGGCAATTAGAAAATTACATTTTAAATTCGACCTGACTATACTATTTTATTTGATATCTGATGATGATCAAATCAGGAAATTCACGAGTTAATAACATTTAAATCTCATTTGTCCTTTCCATGCAATATTTATAGCTTGGTCAATTTATGTTTCCACTAATAATTTATAAGAAATCCTGACTTGCTTTGTATGGAAACATTACAGAGGTTCCCTTCTCTTAGTTTTTATGATACTGAGAATATTTGCACATTGGTGATATTTGCTCCAAATTTCCCATTTGATATATAATAATTAGTGTTGGTAGTTTACCAATTTCCAGGTAATAACATCAGGCATGTTTGCCAGTCAATCCATTATTAATTTCATCTATTCGCTTCATGTTATAATGAATAAATAGTTTTGGAGCATTTTTTCTGAAATATTGAGGTAATGTCAAAATACTATTCATCCACAAAATAAATAATGTATTGATCCTCTGTTAAGATAAATATGCCTTCTCCAGTTGCCTAGCACTATGAAGTGACATTACAAAAAGGTTTTAAAAATAATTCATTTGAATACTAAGAATGTGGCAAAATGTGAATGTTACAAAATATTCTGGTATAGAGTAGGACTGAAATCTGAACTAAATTCTGGATTCAGTGTTTCCCTAATCCATAAATAAACCACCCATTGATTTTATTGTGGGTTCATTATAGATTGTATTTTCACCACAACAGAAAAAAAAATAAAGAAAACAATCTCTCTGAAAATTATTCTGATACAACTTTGAGCATCTTTGACCATTTACACGTACTTAAATTTACAAAAATTTCACCAGTTCCAAGTTAACAAAATCTGATATTCCTGAATGAAGATGAAAAACGTTTTGTAGGTTAAAGAAAAGACAAAGCCATCATTATAACCCACTGATTTTTATTCTGAATCACTAAAATGCTATTGAAGTAACATTTTACCATTTTTGATTAAAACTGACAATGACTAGTGATGGGCGAATTTGTGCTTCACCCAAAAATTCGGGAATTTCCCACGAAATTCGTGAAACGGCGAAAAATTTGCACCCGTTTTTTTGATGCCGGTGAATTTTTCCGGGCGAATTTTCGCGGGCGTTTTGCGAATTTATTTGCTGGCGGCAAATTGCGCAAATTCACCGCAAATAAATTCGCCCATCACTGACAATGACATATGGCCTATTACATAGATGAATAAAACTAAAGAAGAAAGAAATATAGTAACCTTTTAATTAGGTTTCTCCTAAATATGGTGTTGGAAATATTATTTTTTGATCCATTGAAATGTATGGGCATCATTGGTGCTGAAAAATGTGGAACTCGCACAAAAATTTGTCATGAGTCTCATTTCACTTTGCGCGACAAAATAAAATGTTTCTTGACCAAAAAAGGGGCAAGGGGCTTTTTTATACTTCCCCTCTCCTTCCACATCAACCAAAGAGATCTGAGCCACCTCACTGTCTATAAAAGGACAAATACATACATATATTGGTTTTTCATTTTAATGTGGGAACACCCAGATATTATCTGTTGGTGGTCAGATTTATTATTAGTTATGCCTGTGTTTGTAAGCTAATAGTAATATGTAAACTAAAGATCTTACTTTACAGAGTTACAAAGTGTAGTAGCAGATACCATTACCATTCGACCAGAGGTAATGGCAGAGAGAGAGAGATTCTGTTCTGAAACTAATGATTTATTTCTAGTAATAATTGCCAATATTCATACTATCAGTAAACACCCAGACTATGGCAGTGGAGATGATATGATGACCCTAAAAATGACAGTTATTTAATAAAATAAATGTTATGTTGTATTACTGTGTTAGTGGTGCCTTATCAAATGTTGTATATAAGTTCCACCATAAAGAAGCATTAATGATTAATAGATTCTTAACTTACTGGATAAGACCAAAATATTAATACTTTCTTTTATTGGGGAAGCTCTGTATCAGATTGATTTATAGCAGAAAATGTATGAGTGGTCCCCGATGCAGTTGAGCAAATGATGATTTATTGTTCTGGTTAACAGCAATTTTAATAGCAACAGTAAAGTTTAACACCATGACAATGGTGATGGTACAATGTTTGTAATGATGACAATAATCCAATAAAATGAACATTAGTTTTATATAAGAAAATAATTTCATTTTAGCTATACAGTACCTAGCTATACCTATCTTTTATCATATGTGAGTCTATTGCAAAGCAGTTGAGCTATTCTAATAGTTATACCCTTCATATTAATACTCTTTTGCTAGACTAAAAAAACATTGTAAAAATAAAAGCACAGCACAGGTTTTTGTCTGATATTTTTGTCTGTTGTCTAAGAACACCCATGATTCATTCTCAGCTTTAAGATTTCCCTATTGCTTCAATGGCACAGATCTGAAAGAAACTCACACCCTACACCTATGAGTAGGGGGACAGCACCCCACAGGTATAAGGAAATGGAAGACTCCAGCATGCAAGAACCTTTTAAAAATGGGGATTACCCCTGTGTCAGGCCAAACACTAAAATGTTTTGGGGAGTTCCCTAATCGTCAGTTGATCTGCTTTAAATCAGATACAAACTTAACCCCATCCCTCCATAGAATTCGAACATTTAGTCCAATTAAGCATAATCTCCAAAATCCAATGGAATTGACCACAAGTAATCAGCATCCATGGTATTCCAAGAGTTCATATTTCCGAATGCAAAATGTAGAAAAAAGACCAGTCGTTGAACGTTTTAATTGCACAAAAACTAAAGTAAACACTTGTTTAAATTGAATGTAATGCTTGCTACACAATTCACTGGGAATAAAGTAAGACCAAAACTTTCCCTTATCTTTTTTTGTACATTTTGCATTTGGATATATGAAGTCTTGGAACACTGATTTCTTGTGGATAATTCTATTGGATTTTGGAAATTTTTCCATATGGACAGTATGCTTATTTTGACTAAATGTTTGATTGCTATGGAGTGGTGGGGTTAAGTTTGAATCTGATTTAAGATGGTTGGTGTGTTTGTACAGAACACCTGGGGGCACATTTACTAAGGGTCGAATATCGAGGGTTAATTAACCCTCGATATTCGACCATCAAAGTAAAATCCTTTGACTTCGAATATCAAAGTCAAAGGATTTACCACAAATACTTTGATCGAATGATCGAAGGAAAAATTATTCAATCGAACGATTAAATCCTTTGAATCGAAGAATTTTAATCCATCGATCGAAGGTCCCCATAGGCTAACATTGATGATCGGTAGGTTTAAAGTGCCGAAGTAGGTAGTCGAAGTTTCTTTTTAAGAGACAGTACCTCGACTATCGAATGGTCGAATAGTCGAACGATTTTAAGTTTGAATCGTTTGATACGAAGTCGAAGGTCAAAGTAGCCTATTCGATGGTCGAAGTACCCAAAAAAAATTCGACGTTTTTTTACTTCGAATCCTTCACTCGAGCATAGTAAATGTGCCCCCTGATGAAGTTGTACACTCCCGAAATGTTGTAGTGTTTGGCTTGACACCCAGGAGTAATCCCGATTTTGAAAAGGTCCCTCTGTGCTGGAGTCTTCTATTTGTTCAATGACACAGGTACCATTGTGCAAACAGTGGCATTAGCCAAATAAATGCTGTTAGAGCATAGAGTGCACCACTAAAGAATCAAAGTAAGTTCAAGATAGGGTTTGACTGAACAAAGAGGTTGTGTCCCAATGATTGTATAGCAGAGACAAATACAACCATCCTTATGGTATATTGAAATATATATCCTATATTCTATATTTATATTATGATTAACATAGGATGTGCCTTGACTGTAACATGAACAAAATCTATTTCCGTGTCAGACTTCCAGTCTTTCCTTTTGACACAGGGCTTGATATCATGAACATTGATTTACTAAAAAAGGTGAGGGAGAGAATTCATAGAAAACTCTGATTGTGAATATTATTCATATTGCTCAAATGGATCTAAAAGCTATACTACACATTTCAAAATATGATAAGCCACAGGATCACCAATAGTAGTATGTAAAAATGTCAACAGTCTTGTAGTTACTTTCTAGACAGAAGGCCGGTAGTAATGAGGTAGGAAGTCATATTACACACCGATTCACAGTTTACTGTTTTCTCAAAATGAGCACAAAATACTGTGCAAAAATTACATTTTAGGACATGATCTATAGTATTTAATAATAGTGAGCCTGGAAAGGGCAGTGCTCATTTATATTGAAGAAATTAAAACTCTCAATATGTTTTTTTTGTACAGATGTAAAGTACAATTGTCTGATTCTGTAATTATTGTTTGTTAATTTATCTTGCTTTTATCTTGCTTTTATTGCTACATTATTGAAACTTTTCATATAAAGTTCCATATAACTAGCAAAATAATGCTGATGCTTCCAGTAACAAACTAATGGTTCAATAAGTTATGAACTTGTGTAACTGTGATTTTTTGGAAATAACTAGAGGAAACTGCAAGTCAGCTATTGGTTCACAATATTGAAAAAAAAGCTAAATTTTGCCCAAGATGTATTAGTATTTTTGATGAAACAGCAAAATCCTTCCTTTTGCCAAAAAGTACATTTTCAGTTTTTCCTCTAAATGTTGTGTCATGTTTAGATTGGATGGAATAAATAGCCAAAGCCTTGGTACTGTCCAATGTGAATTAAATTGGAAGAAAAATACAACTTTGTCCAGTAAGTTTAGTTCTTTTACAAATCCCTAAATCTAGAGTAAGGCAAAAGGTAAACCCCAGTGGGCCAGCTATGAAATCAGACTCACTATGAAAATACATTTTGTCACAATCTCAAAATGGCAGTCGACTAGAATGTCACTACAATGTACCTGGATTTACCTCTCCTTATTAAAAGCAGTAATGTTCTAATGATCCAGTGTTACCTCTTTTGATAACAGATTCTATAACCTGAATAGATTTACACTTAGCTCACTATATGTTTTGAGCTATTTTCTTATTATTCTTTTAAGGACTGATAAAGTGGTCAAGTATCTTTCAAGTTGCTGTAAATAAAGCAGTGCACTTTTATATTTCCTTACTGTTGCATTTTTCATAAAGTCAGCATTTCTCCTAGTATCCTTTACACTGTTTGCCTTGCTTACTCTTGTTATCTCTCATGTACTTATAAATCGTTCATATTGTAGAATAGAACCCCACTTTACCTTTAAGGATGTGTATTTAATGAGAGTTGCAGGGTAGAAATGTATGAAACATTGGACATGTTTACATTTTTACCTATGACTCAAAAGACTGAAACCTGGCTGGTGAAAACACCACTAAGTAGCTTACAGCAGATATAAGCTATGTAGTGTTTACACAGATGTACATACTTATTACAGAGATATGTACTTTGTCTTGAAATATCTGGGTATGTACTTTATAATGTAATGAAGAATGGTACAGATATTTTCTAAGATATAAAATTCTACATTTGGGAATACACTTGATATTATACGGTATGTTGGGCATTAAAGGGAAGAAAATCTAAATCCTATTGGAGTGTCTCTTGTTATGTACAAGGGCTCATTTTTAAATTCCACTCACAAAACATTGGATATTTTTAGATCACTGAAACACCAATTACAACTTTAAACCAATACCTGCTCCTTACAACATGTAAAGAGCAAATTTACTACTTTAGATTCACTTGATAACTTGCACAAAGTTGTGTACAAGGCACAAAATACAGTGTCCAAATATGGAATGGGCTTCCACATAGGGTTACCACCTGGCCTGTATTTCCCAGGCTTAGCCTGTAAACTTCTAGACAAGGATGGGATGAGAATTGCTAATATATCAGCAATGTATTTGCTAGTAAATTTGTACTTATCTGTTGTTCTGCCCCTGTCCAGCACCGAATCCCCACTCCCAGGTCAGCCTTGTTTCCCATTTTCATCATAACCTCCCCCTTTTGCTTTATATCCATGCCACTCATGGTCCGCCCCCGACATACCCTTCTCTTTAGCAGGAATTTTTCCCTAAGAAAGGTGACAAACTTATCTACACCTTTCTTGAGGACATATTTATCACACTATGTAAAAATTGGAGTAAAATATCACTGTGGATGTTGTCCATATCACACTATGTAAAAATTGGAGTAAAATATCACTGTGGATGTTGTCCATAGCAACCAATCAGCAATTCGATTTTCACAGTCACTTACAAGTTAGAAAATAAAAACAAATATCTACATTTAAAAAAAAAAAAAAAAAAAAAACTGTGCTGGTTTTCAAGAGCAGATGTTAAAAGGTGTCTACTTAATCTTCTAAAAGTTGCAGTACTCATTATTATGGTGGAATTCTAGGGAAAAACAGCATTGTATGAGTAAGACACATATCAGTTTACTCCATATTCTGTACTGGAGCCCCATGGTGTTCAGTTGAGATATGAAGAATTGATAAATATCATTAAGAGTAAACAGTATAGTAAACATGTTGGTGCAATAATAGTGATAATGAAAACATACATATAATTATCAGCTATTACAGATGTGTGCGTATGACTGATCTCCTGTAAGTGTTCCAGACCAGTAAAAGCTAACTGCTGATTGGTTGTCATGCTTTAAAGCAGCATGTCAAACAATGCTTTTATGTCTGCATAATCGTCTTCATATATAAGTACTCATTATTTTTGTTTTATTGTTTTTCAATCACCAAAGAAATTGCCTCCAAAAGCTTTCAACAGCTGATAAATCTGAGCTAATGATGTTTCTGTTTATTGTAGTTATGGTGCCATGAACACTTAGCAAAAGAAAAGAGCAGACACTCTAAGTAATAGTTATAATCCTCTTGCATATATTTCACATAGATGATTGAATGTAAATCAATAGGCTGTAGTTCCATAAGTTATACACATTAACAGTTTATAAAACCTCTCGTCATACTGTCAAACTTGAAATTGATTTCTCTCTAATTACCTTTTATGCCTTTGGTATTTTATTACCTTTTATGTTTTATAGCCTTGAAGCTTTCCATTTCTACTTGACATCAAAAGTTCTCGGTATCAATACCTTTCCAGAGCTAAACCTTACAAAGAATATAATCTCTCCAAAGAGTTGCAATAGGCTAATTGCTGCTGGGAAGTTTACATACATAAAACATAAAAGTACAGAATTGTAAAGAGATATTTCTAAGCTTTGCCAGTAACAAACACTGGAAAAAGGTTCAGGTACTACTTTAATAAATTCACTTTGCAGATATTCTTTTTAAGCAAATGATTGACAGACTATCAAACTAAACATATATATTTACCTACAAGGTTCTCTAAAATTAGTCTTATTATTATTGGTTTGTCCTAGATACTTTTTCATACATTTTTTATTTTATAAGAACTGAAAGTGAATGAAGTGAATGAAGATGTAACAAAATGAGGAGGAAGAAAAAGAAAACTTGGAGTTTTTAATTTCCAAGTAAGCCACACTTAAGCTACCCAAGAAAGTAAAAAAAAGTACAAAAATCTTTATTCAAACAGCATGTACAAACCCAGCCTTACACATTCCATGCCTGCTTGGCTGATGACCTATGACTAAGGGGCAAACATGCATGAAACGTGAAAGTCATTGTTTGCAGCAAACTGCTCTCCTTGCCTTTGGGGCTTGGCACCCAGACTCAAGCAATTTGGGGTTTTCTCCCCTTTGTGTGTGCATATAATATAGCTTCCAGGATGAGTGTAGTGGAGGCAGGGAAGCTTTGACCAGGTTAGGCAGGCTAGAGGGAACAATTGGTTAAGGTTCTGGTCGGAGTTAAAAGAGGGAGGGCTTACCAGGCAGGGAAAAGCTCCTTGAGTCGGAATTCCTCCAGTCTGTTTAGATCAGTGGTGGGAGCAGCATTCCACCCTCTCACCCTTGTGTCTTGGAATCTGTGAAGTTTTGGTAAGTATGCTGATATGGCAGCTGGGTAAGCAGGGGTATGCTTGCAAGAGATGCTTTTCAGAGTGGGGCAATGTGGCCTCTCCAGGTAAGTCACCTAGGAGGTAAGGTTTTGAGTGAGGCCATTCGCTACTTGCCCATCCAGGTGCAGTGCATTTTGGGCAGCTGGCTTGACGGTGGCCCGTTCACTTGGTAGAGTAATTGGTTAGACAAGCATTCCCATTGCGTGATGTTATGCAACAGTTATATGTTGTTTATATTAACGTGGTTAATAAAGTTGCGGCGTTTATACTCCATCCTGGGCTCCAAGTGTTGTTATTGTAATCACTTTGTTATATATGGAGTTAGGTTAAAGGGGTAATATTGGTGGCATTACCACTGCCCATGTCAAGAATGCTTCCCTATAATTCCATTCACTGCTCTATTTCCGATCTCCCTCCTTTGTGTTTGACATTTTCTTTGACCTTCTTTTACTACAAGAGTTTTCCTTTCTGCTCTCCTTACTTCTAACATTTTTCCTAGCTCCTAATTTGAAATGTTAGTTTTAAATGCAGCAACAACACAAAGAGGCTTTAAAGGATCCACCTGCTTTAAAATTGTTTAGGCATGCTGGTGGCATTGCACATACGTGGACTTTTTCAAACTTGCATTTGCTTTACATTCAGACAATGGCATATGCACAGTCACGTTTCCTCTCATTTAAATTCAAATCCCCTTTAACCCCTGACTCCTGATGCCCTACCTTACTCAAAGTAAGACTGTTTTCTACCAAACCTGCTGGTACTTTTCCTATTGCATTAAAAAATTTTAACTACCAGGATCAAGACCTTTTTGACAATTGCCCTTTAAGTAATCTATTAAAAATAGAATTGACAAAGCTCCCATAAATACAGATTATAGTTTCAATTTGCATTGCTTTCCCGGTTTAATTCACCCACATTTCAACTGCATATGGCTATATTATCTACTGTCATGCCCCATTATGACCAAAAGCCAAAGCAACCCCAGAGAGCATGAAAACTGAACTGTTGATGCATACCTGAGTGGCTGGGCTCATAATACTTCAGACATGAATTTTTTCTAAGAGCCTACTAAAATGTCTTCTACATTTATCTGAATGAATTCTAGTTTAAATGCTGATAAATCCTATCTCGAATCATAGGCTGAAGGTCAGAGAAGCTAAAACTTTGATTAATTGAGGCCATCTCAGCGGCTATAACCAATAAGCCTACCACAAAGCAAAGGAATTAAATAAGCAAGAAGGCTTGGAGAGACAGTTCATATCCGTAATATGGAGGCAGCTGAGAAATGTGCAGATAACCCTCGAAACTTAACAAGTGAGACCTATTATGGACTGTGAATAAATGATAAACCTCAGTTTACAAATGACAAAAAAGTGCTGGGAGGAACAATATTAAGAAGAATTTGGTTCTATAAAAAGTCATGCTGTTCAGTGACAGCTGCAAAAGCCCCGTTAAAATGTAGCTGGAACAATACTTATTAATACAGAGGATCCAACAACCTGTCTTCCTAGCATAAAGCTTCTAGAAAGCCAGTTACAATGATAAATTAATATGTTCTCTTAAATATTTTGTAGGCTGTGTGTTGTTTTGTGTAACATGTTATAGAGATGTGTGGTGTAATGTGGACTCAAGGTGCTGGGCTTTTTGCAGCATCGGGGTATAATACATTTTGAAAAAAATTTGAATTTATTTTCCCAAGAAAAATTCGAGTTTTTGCCCCAAAAAGCCCGACCAGATAAATTAGAGGTTTAGTAAAAAATCCCCTTAATGTAGATTGAATTGTTTAATGAAAACATTTTGAACTGAATTAATTATACTGCATGTACACAAAATATTTTCTGTGTGTTTCTCAATTGCATAGTGTCCTGGATAAAGCCAAGAAATATTTTACAGCATGTAAACATATTAACTTACCTCATATTTGTTGGCATTAAAAATGTGGCATTTAAATTAATGATTCTATTAAATATGAGGTTTTCACTGACCTGTAACATGGTTCTACATTGGAAGGCCCTCCGGCCTATTTGGTTCATAAATGTTTTCATAACATAAATTACTTTATTGTATACGCTCGTCATGTTTCCAGTTCCCTGAATTTCAATACTAGACCACTTGACTTACAACAGAATACTTGGCTTACAGCAGTATACATATATAGGCTTAATATTTTATCCATTATTTTGCAAAAGGCATTTCTAAGGTGGGTTTTTCTGAGTTTAAAGCTCATAGCCATTGGATATGTACATATGGATTCATTAATTAATCAATTCATTCAATCTGGTAACCCTTGTCTAACACAAGAAAAAAACGAAATGAACCATTTATGCATTGCCTGACCATTCTAGAGTGAAATTAATTAAATTAACAGAAAATTGCTTATCGTGCCTTCAAAATATTCATGAATGTTGACATATTTCATTTAAAAAACTGCCTGCGTCTGTCTAGCTTTCTTTAATTTAAGAAGGCGTTACCCTATGCATTTGTTATATTTTCGTTTTCTTTCGTTATTTTATTTTCCAATTTATTTGCAATAGATACTGTGAAAAATATTTTTCTGCTAGGAGAGTAAGTTTAAAAAAACAAATACAAATTATATAACAAATACAAGTGCCAGAAATTTAATTTTTATGTGTGTTTTTAAGATATCCCAGACTAGGAGGTAACTAAAGTTTAGGGGGAGTTGAAGGACCCATGGGTCAAAGTAGCTTTAGCTCATAACCATGCCTTTACACGTTGAATTTAAGTCTCCATCAGGACTTAAGGTGCATAAGGGTTCATAGAACACCCACAAGGGCAAGGGTGCTGGACATATGTACTAGAAGAGGATAATGTTCAGAAAATGCCTGAATTTAGAGTATAGACAAGAGATAATTATAGTATAGTATAGTATAACAGGCCAAAACAGGCCAAACTTAAAGGGGTTGTTTACCTCTGAGTTAACTTTAGTATGATGTGGAGAGTGATATTCTGAGACAACTTGCAATTGGCTTTCATTTTTCATTATTTATTTAGCTTTTTTTTCCAGCAACTCTACTGTTTGCAATGTCTGTAATCTGGTTGCTAGATCCCAATTTAACCTAGCAACCATGCATTCATTTGAATAAGAAACTGGAACATGAATAGGAGAGGACCTGAATAGAAAGATGAGTAATTAGCAATAACTATAAATGTGTAGCCTCAAAGAACATGTGTTTGTAGATGGGGTCAGTGACCCCCATTTAAAAGCTGGAAAGAGTCAGAAGAAAAAGGCATATTATGCACAAACTATAGACCCTGTAAAGGGGAGTGGAAGACTGGGGATTCTGTATGTAGGCTCTACTATGGGGTAAATAGTAGACAAAGCAGTGACCTGCTGCTTCTACTTCATGTAGTGCAGCTGTCACTGAGAATCTGAGCCTGAACCACAGAAAGATGTGGCAAGGCTTTAGGGGAGTTAAGGTAGTACCCTAAAAATTTCTGTATCCTAGAGGCTAGGTCTGTCAGCCACTATGTGCAATGCCCCAGGTTCAAATTGAACAGAGGACAATCACCAAACAAATACCGGGCTGCATGTGACATAGATGTTTCAGTAACGGCATAAATGATCACTGGCCACACATCCCTCGTTTGATGTACATGATAATATCAGCAGCAATCAATATTGTGGAAGCGTATTGTCAAATTAACAGAATAAATATGGATTGGGGTAGAAGAATGAGCAGAAGAAAGAAAATCCAAAAGGAGAGGTTTTGGATGACTGGATGGGTTGTTGGTTAAAGACCTGGACAGAAAACATTATTTTAGGGTCAATATTCATGGAAAGTATTGAGGGAAATAAAGAGCTATAATGATCAAATGAGTGAGGTTGTGGAAAAGAAGATGGGCAGATTATGAGTAATTGAATGTTACGAAAAATGTGCAAATATGATTCGAAGGCTTTGTTTGAAAACATCATATTGTGCATATCCCTAGTATGAGTTTATATAAATGCATTTCATACTTAAAATAGAGTTGCAGCAATGGCAAATTCTAAACAGTAGGTTTCCAAAGGATACATTTCTTATGATTATAGGATATTATAGGATATTTTCAGCTTTTGACATTTCTGAATATTTGGATATTTCAAAGGATGTGATACTATTTCCATGGCACATTAAACAAATAAAAGTCTCTCATTTGATGGAAAGGATTTCTATTAGTCTGATATCTGGGTTGTTATGACCTATGAATTCACTAGAATATCTTTTGTAAAATTATTTTTTCTCAGTTCTTGGCAGCTCCTTTGTCTCGAAATATCCTCACTAATTATCTGGTTGCTACAGCTACACTGGCCACTGTACAGCATGTGACACTAATAATATCACACAAACAGGATGATATAACTTTGCTTCAAATAATTGCTCTTTTTCTCAGTAGAGATGCCATGAAACTATACAGTATATAAAAGGTGCCCACACTCTAAGTTGTATTTAAAAATACATTAGATAAATATGAATGAATAATTTGAGCATCCTCTCTCAGCTTATCATTTTGCTCCCAGACTGCACACATTCCAAAACTAATAACAGGAATAATTTGTTGTACCATCATGTGTCAGTTAGAGAATTCCCTTGTCCAAAAAACCTCAGTGATTGTGGAAGCCCTACTGCCAAACAATGTGATTTGTTTGGAGGAGAAAAAAATGTTAGGCTGATATGGTGTATAAATAACATTTGAGCTGATTTAGCTAGAACAAAGAACACATTTATCACATTAAAATTGCTAGGGTTGGTTTCAGCAACTCGGGTTCTGTTTGAACGTAAAGTAAGGAGAAGTTTTCATGTCCTCTTTGTGCTTGAGTGGGGTTTTCATCTTGGTGCTCTAGTTTATGCCCACAGTCCAAAACCACATGAGGGTTCCTATAGGAATGCAGTTGTAGTAATGCAAGTTTGGACACAATTTGCAGTGTATATTACCCAGAATGCAGTGTTTCCCCACAATTCCATAATTGTAGGCATGAGGAGGAGTATTTGTGCCACAAATTAGCCCAATGCATCAAAATGCGCTCAATTGCCATTGTGTTTTGATGTGACTAGGACACAACTGCACTGAAAATGGAGTTGGACAACATTATTTCTGGAGCTCAGTATAAAAATGATGTCTGTTTGTGATTTTTTTTTTAAAAAAAAAAAAGAAGACTGGTGCTCCTATTGATACAGCAACAGTTGGAGGTTCTTCAATCTAGCATTAATTTCAGGGCTCTTACATGATATTGTCCATAGATTATGTGTGTTGATGACATTGTTTATGGTGCTCAGTATCAAAATGATGTCTGTGCATGATTTTTTTTGTCACAAGTCTGGTGCTCCTATTGCTGCAGCTCCCTCCACCTTCGATCAAGTGTTAATTTGAGGGGTCCCACATGATATTGTTGTAGAGGACTGGTAAATTGTGTCCTCATTTATTGTGCATTCCCTTAAGGCAGGGGTCCCCAACCTTTTTTTACCCGTGAGCCACATTCAAATGTAAAAGGAGCAACACAAGCATGAAAAAAAACCATTGGGTGCCAAATAAGTGCTATGATTGGCTAGCCCCAATGTGGACTGGCACTTTATTTCGCTTTTATACTGGCACTATACTTAGTTTTTATGCAATTAAATCTTGCTTTCAAGCCTGGAATTCAAAAATAAGACCCTGCTTTGAGGCCACTGGAAGCAACATCCAAGGGGTTGAAGAGCAACATGTTGCTCACAAGCTACTGCTTTGGGATCACTGCCCTAAGGTTTGGCCACTTATGGCCACTAATGGGGAGTGATTTTTTCCTTCCTGGGTCAAAGCATGACCGCAAGCTATCCTGAATTTGGCCACTAGGTGGCAGTGGGATTTAATATAAAAGGGCAGGCCATGAGGCTCTAGAGGCTTTTTGCCACATACTCCCCTAAGTGGAAGGGAATCAACTGTGGAGCATATCATTAGTGCAGGACTAGTAAAGGGCAGCTAGATGCTGTCACGTGCCTTTCTTTAAAAGATAGCCACATTAAAGGCTACCTATATTATCAGCTCTTGGCTCCACCACGGAATATTAAAAGGGATGAGATTCTCATGGGCATTGTGGCCTAGTCAGGGAACCAGTGACAGGTTATAGGAATTAGATAGATTCTCACTTGGGTGAAAAGAAGTTGTAGGAGGGATGATGATACTCTCTCAAGCTCTATTTGAGGGATTACTCTACTAATTACCTTTATTGTAAGTATGTACTGACTGACTGACGCAATGACTGTGCTCTGTATAGTTGCTATATTCTCCTTTGTGGATGTGTTCTGGCTAATGTTTCAAGAACCACTCGCCCATCCTTTGGATATATTACTGATTACAGTATATTTCACCCTGCCCCACCATTGTGAGGGCTCACCCCTGAAAGTCTCATCCGAAGCAAATATAGGGGTAAAACTAATTGTTAGTAAAGATGCTGCGCAATTTACTATAGCCTTAAATTGTCTATAGTGCATGAGTGTGTGCTTGTAATAAGCAAATTAGATTGTAAACCCCACTGGGATACATTCTGAGGTAAATGATTAATTTCTCTGTAAAGTACTGTTGAATAAACAAATAATAAAAATAAAACCATTTTTGATTGCAGAACAGAAATCAAACAGTAGGATTGGTATGCAATGTGGAGAGAATTGCTGTCATTCCTTAAAATTCATGGCGTTATTCTGCTAAAAAGAAATTGCCAAATAATCTGCAGAAATTAACAACAAGCTTTAGATCATATTAACTTTATATCATAAACCAGCTTTCATCAATGATATTATGTTCACATTATCATTTCTGTTTTTTAAGATCAAATATAAACTCAAGCTCAGAAAAATGACAGATTTTTCAAGGAAACTAAAGTCAAATATTATGTTTTGTTTGATAAGTACGTGGTATTAATAAAATAATTAAAAAGCATTTGTAAAGCCAGAACATCTCTCTCTGCAGTAAACAAAGCAATTATATAAGTGTAGGCTAGCTATTTAATAACTCAAGTTGTACTGCTTTAACCCTTTTGATTTTATAATACCAATAGAAAGTTTGATTTATATTATGTAGGTTCCTGTGTTAGTAACTTCCCTACTTAAACCATCACTCCCTTTCACCATTCCATTTAAACCAGGAATCTGGAGTATGATCTACAGTACAATTGGCTGTATTTCTCCATCACCTTGAATAGAAAAGGGATGGTGAAAGCTGAAGATCAACTGTTTCTTCTTCCGATATCAATTTAATGGCAGGAATGCTACTAATGTATTTTAGGACCAAACTTAAAAGGACTGGCGTTCAATGCCTAACTAATCTGGTTCACTGTAATTTGCTATTTCTGCTGGGTTATCTGGATTATGATTAGTGATGGGCAAATTTGCGGTGTTTCGCTTCGCAGGAAAATACACAAATTTGCCGCGAAATGTGCAAAACGGCGAAAAATTCGCAAAACGGCACCAGCGTCTCGTTTTTGACGCCGGCGCGCGTTTTACTTATGCCGGCGTCCGTTTTGGCGAAAAATGTTTTTGATGCCGGAGAATTTTTTTGGGCAAATTTTTGCGGGCGTTTTGTGAATTTATTAACTGGCGATGAATCACGCAAATTTGCCGCGAATAAATTCGCCCATCACTAATTATGATTCTCTAGCCTGTTCCTGATCAGTTTCAGCCCTGACCATTGCTTAAAAGGATAATAGAACCCTTCAAATAATTGAATGCCTTTTGTTTAAACTATGTTCTTCTCCATGGAGGTAACATGAGGTCTGGCATAGTGCAGAGAGACTGGCAAATTGCTAATGTGGTGCTGCTATTCAAAAAGGGATCCCGTTCAAAACTATAGTTGTTGTAGGAAAGCTTTTTGAAGGGTAAATAAAGGATAAGATACTGGACTTCATAGCAAATCATAATACTATGAGTTTGTGCCAGCATGGTTTTATGCGTAATAGATCTTGCCAGATTAACTTAATTTGAGGGAGCAGGGATCTCGATTCTAAGATGGCAGTTGATGTGATTTACTTAGACATTCTGAAGCATTCAATACAGTGCCACACAGAAGGTTACTGGTTAATTTGTCATTCCGTTTCTCTTTGGTGCCTCTTCTAAGATGGCGGCGCCCATAGCCGCCACGTGGACAGCAGAGCTAGCGCATTGATGCAGGCGTGCATACTCGTGATGCCGATGTCATCAAGTCACATCTGGTGCTAAAATTCTAAATAAAAGGATGGCTATGTCACGGTTCAATGCCCGATTATAGGAATTGATACCTTGGTTCCTGATTGTATTCCTGGACTTTGACTCTTGTCTGAACCTGTTTTGACAATCCTTTGCTGCCTACCAATTGAACTACTGTCTGGAAATGACTATGGTTACTCTTGAACCCTTTTGTTTACTGCAAACTTGAACTTTGTCCTGAAGCTTCCTCCTTGGTCTGGACTTCTCTGCTAGGAGCTGATAGGCCCCTGACACATAGTACTTGTACCTGGATAGAAAACTGGCTAAAAGATAGATTTCAAAGAGTGGTGGTAAATGGAAAATTTTCTAATTGAACCAGTGTTGTTAGTGGAGTACCGCAGGGCTCTGTACTGGGTCCTTTGCTTTTCAACTTGTTTAGCAATGCCCTGGGGTGGGCATTGAAAGTACTGTTTCTATTTCTGCAGATGATACTAAATTGTGCAGAACTATAGGTTCCATGCAGGATGCTGCCACTTTGTAGAGTGATTTGTCTAAGTTTGAAAACTGGGCAGTGAACTGGAAAATGAGGTTCAATGTTGATAAATGCAGGTTATGCACTTTGGCAAAAATAATATAAATGCAAATTCTACACTAAATGCCAGCGTGTTGGGAGTTTCCTTAACTGAGAAGGATCTAGGGGTTTTTGTAGATAACAAGTTGTCTAATTTTGGGCAGTGTCATTCTGTGGCCACTAAAACAAATTAAATTTTGTTTTCTGCATAAAAAAGGGCATAAACTCAAGTGATGAAAACATAATTCTGCCTCTGTATAGGTCCCTGGTGAGGCCTCATCTGGAGTATGCAGTGCAGTTTTGGACTCCAGTCCTTAAGAGGGATATAAATGAGCTGGAGAGAGTGCAGAGACTAAGTGCAACTAAATTGGTTAGAGGGATGGAAGACTTAAATTATGAGGGTAGACCGTCAAAGTTGGGGTTGTTTTCTCTGGAAAAAAGGCACTTGCAAGGGGACATGATTACTCTTTACAAGAACACTAGAGGACATTATAGACAAATAGCAGGGGACCTTTTTACCCATAAAGTGGATCACCGTACCAGAGGCCACCCCTTCAGACTAGAAGAAAAGAACTTTCATTTGAAGCAATGTAGGGGTTTCTTCACAGTCAGGACAGTGAGGTTGAGGAATGCACTGCCGGGTGATGTTGTGATGCTGAGTCAGTTAATGCCTTTAAGAATGGCTTGGATGATTTCTTGGACAGACATCATATCAAAGGCTATTGTGATAGTAAACTCTATAGTTAGTATAGGTACGGGTATATATATTATTTATGTTAAGGTATGGAGAGGTGTGTGTATGGATGCTGGGTTTTTATTTGGAGGGCTTGAACTTGATGGACTTTGTCTTTTTTCAACCTGATTTAACTATGTAAAAATGTAACTATGGACGATACATCTTACTATGCTGTAAATGTGCAAAATGTATAATCAGATGCAAATTGACAAATTACATGTTATACATGTACTACCCAGGTGCCAATTTGCCCAGTGTCTATAAATGAACCTTACAGGTATGTCTGAATAAGCCTATGCTGGTATTTAGAACACCAATATAAAATCAAAGGGTACATTCATAAAAGGTGTCAATTATCAATTTTTTTTTCTTGCAATAGTAATGGTTTAGACAAAAATATCTCACATATTATCTGATTGTAGATAATGACTCAAAGTGTGCTGTACTGTATTGCTGGATTGAGAGATTAGCTATTACCTCACATTTAGGTTATAATCCTGGCGTAATTTCATATCGACCTTCAGTGAATAGACCCCATAGTATCCTTGCACTGCACAATTAGTCTCTCAGTATCTTCTTTTTTTGTAGCTATACCTGCAAAATAGGGCACAAGCCTACAGTAACTATGTCAAAAATTCGCCCGTGAAAAATCCACCATGACAAAAAAAAATTGTTGCACATAAAAGTTGTTGCACGCATACAAATTGTTGTGCACATAAAACTTGTTGTGCCTCAAAATTATCCGGTTACCAATTGACCAATACATTTCACAAATTTTTGTCCAGATCACTAGTCAATATATTTACATTAAGTCAGGAGATGACAGGGGAAGTGTAAGTGTTGTGTATAAGGCAGCAGTATTAAGCATAAAAAAGGAGACAGAAAGGAACACATGGAAACTCAATTGAATATATATAGGGGTTGCAGAAAAGTAGGGATGCACCAAATCCACTATTTGAGATTCGGCCAAATCCTTTGTGAAAGACTGAATCCGAACCCTAATTTGTATATGCAAATGAGGGTTATGAAGGGCAAAACAGAGATTTTTTTTTTTTACTTCTTTGTTGGATTCAGTTTGGCCAGGCACTTGGATTTGGCCAAATGCTGCCCGAAAGGTCAAATCCTGGCCAAATCCTGAACCAAATACTTGATTCTGTGCATCCCTGCAGTAAAGTGAAGCGATTGGGAAGTTAAAGATCATCTAAACACCATTGCCTACCACATACTCAGTTTTAACTTTAACATAACATGAAGGTTTAAAGCATTCTAGAAACAAAAGTCCTGCTTTGGTTCCATGTTCTTGGTTCCTGCTAGTGGAGCGGGAAGCTTTTAATACAGTTTTCTATCACAGAACAGATAAAAAGCAGTATGCTCTCCCTATAGAGTATTTCAATTTATAGGGAACAGATCTGGGACACTCCTTAAATTGTCACCGACTGGAGCTAATTAATCAACAAAGGTTGCTTTGAACAAATTTCAAGCAAAAATGAGACTTTGGGACATGAGCTGTGAAACAAGGTAACGGTTATTAATTATTCATGTATACTTTCTGTATATTAGAAATCATCATTTGGTTTAGTACAATAGATCATGTTTGGGGGATCAAAATTGTTCATTGGTAAAGTACACATGGAATGAAATTCCTGAGTAATTAAATGAATGGCATTATCTAACAAGCTGAATACTGCAATGCTAGTACAGATTCATTCTGATAATGAGGTGTATCTGTACAATGCAACTCACTGGGCTCCTATCTGGCAGACTTACTGGACCTGTATCACACCTCCTAATGGCTGAAAGCACTTCTAGAGAACATATTATAATTCCAAGACCAGCCAATCAATTACAGCAGGGTGTGTCACCTTGGACATGAACAGGAAATTGGCTTATGATGTTACATTAGACTATAGATTAAGAATAGTGATCTGTGAATTTGTCCTATGAAACACCGGTTTTTTGGACGCCAGCGAATTTGCAAATAAATTCGTCCATCACTAATTAAGAAGAGTGGTCACAAAACATATTTTAAAGTAATATTTAATACAGTATACATATATATTTAATATTCAATACATTAGTATGCCATTTTAGTAGCAACTAGCAATAAATGATATGTAGCAAGCAAGTGACTAATGCCATCAGAACATGGAGAAAAGGTGTTTAAAATACACTGAAATATATGTAATGAAAATTATGTTCAGTATAAGGTCAGTATGCCCATGTGCATTTTCATTGTGATATTTTAAAAGGAAAACAAGAAGATTATTCCTTATACATACAAGTGAGTATGGACAACAACAGGCCACTACCAGTCAGTCTGGCATTTAGGTTAGACTAGAGGGATCTGCTGGTGATACTGATTTCATATTTGAGTTGCAGGCTTTATGGGTAGTGATGAGTAAATTTGCCCTGTGAAAAATCTGCAAATAGCATTGAAGTCAATAGGCGTTTTTTATGCACGCAACTTCTTTGCTCAATTGCATTTAAAGGGCATGTAAAGTCTAAAATAGAATAAGGCTAAAAATTCTGTATTTTGTATACTAAATATAAACATGAACTTACTGCACCACAAGCCTAATCAAACAAATAATGTATGCTTTCAAAGTTGGCTACAGGGGGTCACCATCTTGTAACTTTGTTAAACGTCTTTGCAAGACTAAGACTGTGCACATGCTCAGTGTTGTCTGGGCTACTTAGGGATCGTCATAACCAAAGCTGTTTGAGTTCTGCATGGCTGGGAAGTAAGGCCGGGGCTCCCCCTGCTGTTCATAAGTATGATTGTTTCCCTGCTCAGCAGTTAGGGACCGTCTGACTATTCCTATCCACAGCAGTAAATGAAGGGAGAATTTCACTGTATACAGTAAGATTTCTTATAAAAACGATACACATTTTTTAATTATATTGGGGATAGGTTAATTTTTCATTAAAGAAAGTAAAAATGGGATTTTATTCTTTTGCCTTTCCACAAGTTTTTTTTCTCACTCCAAATGCATTAAAATCAATTTGCATTTTTTTTCTGTTTTTTTCTTACTTATTTGAAGTGAATGAATGGGCGTTTTTTCTTGCACTTTTTCGGCAATTTTTTGCATGCATGACAACGAGAACTGCAAAGGCATGTCAAAAGATTAGTTAAATTCCAGCCACAAATTCAGGGTACAGATTCATCTTTTGGGTAGGAGAGTTGATGTATTAACATAAACTTACCAGGCTCTTTTTTGGGAACAAATCCCAAAAGGGAAACCCTCAAGTTCCAGCTATTCTGCCCAGCTCAGCTTCCTTTCTTAACTTTTCTGCTACCATTCCCTGACACACCTCAGCTGAACTGAGGTTGTTGGAAAATAATGGTTTGAATTTCAACTTAAAAGGGATAAAAAACAAAACAAAAAGAAAACCGCACCAAAGAAGGACGGCTTCTTGTTTTTTAGGGTACCGAACTAACCAAGGTGACATCACAAGAATGTTTACTGGCATTCTCTGTCCTACCTGGGACTTGAGGGTTTGCCAGGGTCTTGCCCTATTAAAAACACCTGAGGGCTGAGTGTGCCCCCTCACATATAGCATGTCCCAAAGAATCTGCAGTGACCCTCACTGAACAGCCAGCAAACCCCAGCCCATCTGGGGTCTGCAGAGCTGGCCTGTGATTGTCCAGCAGCCCCTGCAAGAAAGAGTGGGGGTGTTGGGCCAATTTAAGTCTAATCCACAAATCTATGGCTTTCATATCTAAACGCAGGTCAGGTCTAAGGGCATGCTTCCTCCGGAATTCTTCTTCATATCTCCACCAAGCTGAACCTCCTTGTATTTTGTAAGCCTCATAAATAAGTTATCCTGGTAAACAAAAAACTGGGAACACTTCTCTGGATGTTTTTGACCAATAACACACGCAAGCACCAAAAAGCCTTGAAGCCAGTTCCCAAACGTCTTGGTGACCTTCAGCTTTTTGTCTTCACTCTTGTCATAATGCCTCTCCTTATCGACCATCACCTGATGAGGCGAGATCAGGGACCAAATATCAATAAACTCGTGTTTCCAATTTTTTTCCCTTATCTCCTCTGACAAATGAGTGGGCTAACCCTGCATAAATACAGATCTTTGTATGTACCTGCTAATGGGGGTTCAGTTTGTGCAGTAGAACTTGTGGCATCCAACTTACCTAGTATTTGTTTAAGTGCCACTAGTACCTCACTGTCCTGTTCACCAGAACCCGCCCATGCCCCCCGCACAAGGATACTCATCAGACCTTGAGGTCAGGGGTGTAGGAGCAGCTTGACTTTGCCGTTGGGTTCTGTTGCCATCCCCACAAGAATTGCCAAACCAGTGGGAACCCTGGTGTGTTTTGCGACACCCCAGTCACAGGTTTCATCCCACTAGGTCTCAGTGATGCTGATTATATCATAATTTTTGATTCATGCTATTAACTCTTGGCTCTCCCTTTTTACCTGACAACCTCCACATGCCAAACACTGGCACCAGAAAGACAGCCAGATTGACAAATGACCCTATCCACTTTCCTAATAAATGTGTGCAGCAAATTTCATAATATAAAAATTAGGCAAATGTACAGAGCAGACAGCAATCAAGGAGGTCCAGACAAAGGTCAAAAATGGGCAGAAGAACAAATCAAGGCTTTAGCGCAGTTGTTAGCTACATATGCCAGCATGGGTAATCCAATTAGTCCTGTTACATCAATATACAGTATAGGAGCTTTGCTGGCAAGAAGTAGATGATGTGCACATCTAGTGCATACTGATCACTATGTTTGTGCACCTGGGCACCAGCACTCCTTTGAGAGAGTTGTGGTGAACTAGAGTGTGTGCTGAACAGGTTTCTCCTATTGTAAATTAAAGTAAGAGTTACATTTTTTTTAGAATGGAACAAAATAAATAAAATATTTGACTTTAAATATAAAGTGAATTCTTACATTACAAAGACTAGACTTGTCTTGAAAAACTTTGATATGGTCTGTTGTTCCAATCTAAAGAGAATAATAAGTGCAATATTTTAACAACAGCATTTCTTCAGCTCCATTAAGGGCTATTAACTGAGGTAGGTAGAAGTGGTTTTTAAGGTAAGCACATAAAGTACAATGTGTATAAATAACCACAGAACAGATTAAATACAGAACTAGAAAACATCCACTGACATAAATTACATGCAAGAGTCTAGAGTACATGATAAATGCAAAAAATAACATACTTTAGAGATGCAACAATTTTACTTCTGGAATTGAAAATACTGAATTGGGAAAGGAAAACACTATTATTATTTACTTTTCCAGTCAAAGATCAAGGAAGATCAGAGGGGTGAGTGAAATATTTTGCTGTGTTTCGCCAAGAAAAAACACCCATGGACTCTAATGCATTTTTAAAAAATGTTGCACGGTTTGAAAAATATGCGATTTGAAAAAAAGTTGAGAGACAAACTGCACATTGACTTCAATATGTTCATGAAATTTTTGCCCTTTTAAAAAATTTTTTTAAGCAATCCCTATTTTCACATAATAATTGCTTATAAATATATTAATATATTCGATATATTAATGTTGGAAATGGTTTATAGATTTGGGGTAACACTAAATAAGCTACAATGCCTCCCCCCTTTGCGTATATAATAGAAATGGGTCAATAACATGCTTTTTGGAAGCTGAAATAGTAGTATGATATTACAAATGATTCCCCAGTACAACTGGAAATAAATGCTCCTCAGTGACTGCAGCATTTGTTGTTCTCATTTAACATTCAATTTCAGCATCCCCTACCCGTCTATAATTGCATAAAAATGTGATCTAAATATATTCCATAATGTATTATTCTGTAGGGAATTGGCACTGGGCAGATATACGGTAGACTATGGAATATACGCATTTACTGTAAGATGTAACTCTAGTGACCTGCTTTCTCTGACATGCAGTGATATAATAGAATGCCTGAAGGCAATCACATAAAGCTATAAAGAAAAGTCTTTTATTTATGCTATTTGGTACCATGTTATTTATGGAGAGCATCCACTTCCTTTCTCTGCACAGAAGTTGCTGATCTGGATGGCCCACAGATATTTATCATGAACCAGTTGCTTGCAGTCCCGTACTATTACTCAAGTGGTATAGCAGAAAGGGGTAGCTTATCATTTTGTCAACCATAGATCCCT
This sequence comes from Xenopus petersii, assembly GCA_038501925.1. Classification (NCBI taxonomy): domain Eukaryota; kingdom Metazoa; phylum Chordata; class Amphibia; order Anura; family Pipidae; genus Xenopus; species Xenopus petersii. The sequence continues at coordinate 177,380,414 of CM076674.1, read as the reverse complement.
TAGAGACATCAATGCCCTGTATGTGTTCAGATACGTGGACCCTAAAACCCCTTGTGGTTTTACCTACATATCTGAGTCCTCATGGGCACTGTAAAAAGCCTACAATAAATTGAAATATATGTGTTGTATCTATTTGTGTATGCGCTTAGTAAATTAATCATGCGTCTGAATGCCTTACACTAAATGCCTTTGTGAGCATCTGTATTTTACAAAGTGACCTTCTTTTGGGAGTTAAAGTGCCCATGCACTAATTTTTCATATAAATTAGAGGCATACATGTAACATGTCTCAGATTGCCTGAGACAAACTAGGGGTCTGAATTAATGATATGCTATTTCTTAAATAAAATATCTTTATCCATGCTAAGTTCAAGATCACGAGTAACATTCCTATATATTAATTTGAATATGCTTATTCAAAAACTTTTGGTTTTTGGTTTGGTTTTCTCATGAAAGACTGGAATCATATTTCTTCAGTACTTTATGGTCTGTAGACAACACACATTCTAATTTCTGTTATCCAACATATTCTATCATTAACCTGTTATCCAGAATGCTCAGAACCTGGGGTTTTCCAGATAATGGAAATTTCAATTATTTCGATCTTCATACCTTAACTCTACAAGAAAATCATGAAAATATTAAATAAACTCAATAGTCTGGTTTAAGGATTAATTATATCTTATTTTGGATCAAGTACAAGCGACTGTTTTATTATAACAGAGAAAAGGGGAATCATTTTTAAAATGTAGATATATTTGGATAAAATGAGTCTGTAGAAGATGGCCTTTCTTTTATTTGGAGCTTTCTAGATAACAGGTTTCCAGATAATGAATACCATATCTGTATATACTAATAGACGGAACTGTCTGGTTTTGTTTTGTTGGGACACACTTGAAGTCAATAGGAAGGGGAAATGACATAGAATTAAAAAGGATAGATTCAATTCAGTGAGAAAAAATGATTTCTTGGTTTATCACTTGAAAAGTCATGACTGAGATTCATTTTCGAGGAGAAACAACTTTTCTCCAGATTTAGTTCCAGTTTTTTCTCATAGACTTCATTAGAGTTTATGGGCCAGATTCAATTTAGTGAGAAAAATGTTTATCACTTGAAAAGTTATGGACGAGATTCAATTTGAGATGCAATTCAATTCAGAAAATGCTCACATTTTATCATGTAAAAACTGTATTGAAGTCTATGGGAAAAATCTGGAACTGAATTTGGAGAAATGTTTTTTCTCCTCAAATTGAATTTCAGCCATACATTTTCAAGTGATAAACCAAGAGATAATTTTTTCTCACTGAATTGAATTTTGCCCTTTAAGTGATTAATCGTGATTTTTTTGGAACTGAATTGCATCTCAAAATGAATCTCGTCCATAAGCTTTCATGTGATAAACTTTTTTCTCCCTGAATTGAATCTGGCCCTTAGGGGCAGATTTATCAAGGGTTGAATTCAGAGTTCATGGGAGTTTGTAAAAACTCTCATAAACTCACAGCAACTCGAAATTAAAAAAAAAATTATCAAAAAATTTGAATATTTCAAACTCAGGTGAATTTGATCGACCCGCAAAAAAAATTAAACTAAATTTTCAGGAAGGCTGCAGACAACTCCAAATTGATCCCAGGATGTTGCCCATAGGCTAAAACAACAATTTGCCAGGTTTAAGGTGGCTAATAGTCGAATTTAGTGATGGGCGAATTTGCGCCGTTTCGCTTCGCCGAAAAATTCGCGAATTTCGCGCGAAATTCGCGAAACGGCGAAAAATTCGCGAAACGTCTCGTTTTTGATGCCGGCGCCCGTTTTTGACGCCGGCGCCCGTTTTTTCGACGCTGACGCCTGTTTTTTGATGCCGGCGCCTGTTTTTGACGCCGGCGTCCATTTTTTCGAAATTTTTTTTTTGACGCCGGCAAATTTTTGACGCAAATTTTCGCGGGAGTTTCGCGAATTTATTCGCTGGCGGCGAATCACGCAAATTCGCCGCGAATTCGCGCCTGCCGAATAAATTCGCCCATCACTAGTCGAATTCAAATTCTTAAAGGGATAGTACATGATGCATTTCAAAATCTATTTTTTTAAAAAACTTAAATCTCAAATCTAAACTCAAAACTCAAACTCAAATCTAATTTTATCTATTCCCTAGTCGAATTGCACTTGAATTGCATTTGAAAATTTGAATTTTCACTTTGACCCTTGATAAATCTACCCCTCAATGTGTTGAACTGAAAAAAAATTCAAGTGCAGATTCAGATTCCGGGAGAAAAAGGTTTATCATATGAAAATTACTAGACAAGATTCAATTTAAGATGCAATTCAATTCAGAAAAACAATTCTCCTTGAATTGAATCCCAACCATAACCTTTCACGTGATAAACCATGAGATAACTTTTTCTCAGTTAATTGACTCTGGCCCATTATATACTGAGTTTCAAACATTTTTAGTTCCTGTAAATCTCAAATCTGTTTTGTTAGGATTTTAGTATTCAGATCAGAATTGTATCTGAATGTATTGCTCACATTTATGGTGCACGAAAATGTATAGTCACCAGTATAATGCCTCAACATGATTTATAAATATATATAGACAAATACAAGAGTCCTCTGCACTCAATCCATTATCAATATATTTAAGACATAGACATTTTGTGCATCCAATATTAAAACATTCCAAGTGGACCTTCGCTTGCACATGAGGGTTTAGTTCAGCATGCAAAGTTCAATACTGGGTGCAAGTCACCATGTTTTTTACCCATATTGCAGCAGTTTTGTCCACAATTTCAGAGTAATAGCATCAGCTAGGTGGTGATTTTCCTGACACAATTGAGTAGGTGCTTCATTGCAAATTGGATACAATTGAGCTGAAACTCTTTGGTGTCAGGGTGCTGTAATTTCTGGCCTTCAGTGTCAGTGCAAGTATGTAGTGATACAGGTCACTGTGGGAAACCTTGAGCTACTGCTGCCTTCAAAGTGGTGTTCCTCTGCGTAACTAACATTTAATTCACTACTTTTAATTCATCTCCCCTGGAAGTGATGAAAACCCCCACTCTAAAAATACAACTTGAACCTGATTTGTGTCAAACACAAGAGTAATTGCATCCATTTTCTGCATTGGCACAACTGCTGTGGGTACAACTGTTATGCTGCATTAAAAGTAAAATGGTTGCATTATGGAAAAACATGGCATTGTAAATTACACTTTGCACATGTGTTCATAAAAGGCCCTCAAGTCTAAAACTCTGCTGTGACACAGTCTGCATTTCTCTGCTCTTTGCCCTTCAAATGTTTCTGAAATGTTGTACAGTATCTATCTGATAGATATGACACATAACTGAAGCCCATGGAATGTGGAATGTAACGCTCTCATTTCTAGAAGGTAAAATCACTGTCTGGTCTTCTTTGAGCTCCTGATTAAATAAATTCCTGGCTTTGCCAACATTCCTGCACCTCTCTATAAATAATAATGAGTATAATAGTAAAGCCCAAAACTATTTTGTGAAACTACAGTTGTTCATTTTTTTTTTAGTTGTACTTCTCAAGTGGATGATTCACACTAATTGATTTACAAGGAGAATGCAGAAAAGTTATGCTCTGAGTGCACTAACTGCATTGCCTGGGTGCACAGGAGAAACTCCCCATTGCATCCCCAATAGCACTGGAATTGGCAGAAAATGCTGCAAGAGCATTCGTCATGCTTGGGGAATGGTTGAATTCATTGCCTAATTCAGGATCAAAATGATCCATTATAGTATTATATTCTATTAATGTATCTGTTCTATAAATTGTTTCAATGTATAGTGCTCTGTATACAAGAAGTGTGTATAAATAAATATATACATACATACAATATCATTGGAAATCCATCAAAACCTACAAAATAAATACAGTTGGACTCCCCTGGTACACTTCATGGTTCAGGCCAACCATTAAATGTATCAGCAGAGTACATGTATGGGATCCATTAGCCAGAAACCTGTTATCTGGAGGAAGCAGCTTCCGCACAAGAACGGATCTATCTATCTATCTATCTATCTATCTAACTAACTATCATCTATCTTTCTATCTATCTATCTATCTATCTATCTATCTATCTATCTATCTATCTATCTATCTATCTATCTATCTATTATGACCAGATGCAAAATACAAACCAGCTGATAGATACACCAGTCTTGTTGGCTGGGGACTTGAGTTAAGAAATTGCCATATTGTTTAACAGCATCGCCTTCCCAGTCAATACAGAATTCCAATCTGTTCAAAAATATTCACTAAGATTAGTAATTTTCAGATAAAATGCGCTAGACTTTGGTTTTGAAAGGAGGCATTTGTATAGACGGACAGTAATCATGTCTCGAAGGAGTGGAAAGCTCACAGAAGATAGAAAATGCAATTTATTTACAATGTGTATTCATTCATTTAGTCCTTCTGCTCATTTATTTATTTTGTCATGTTATAGTAGAAAAGAAAATACGAAATAGGAGACAGTTTGATTATATCTGTGTCTATGGTCTTCTAATCTTTTTTTTTTTTTTTTATCTTGAGTTATATCAAAATCAATCTTAAAGCGCCTTACAGATAAGCCTTTATACAAGCAAAATCTATTTCCTTATGTAAAGGTAAGATTTCCAGTCACACGGTTCTGTTCATTTTGCAGATAATGGCATTTCTCCTTCAGCAGGGATTTCTGATGCAGGAAATTGCATCTTCTGTTAAGAATGAATTCAGACAGTTTATTACATGTCTGTAGTTGCAGACACGTTTATTACAATTTAAGACAAAAAAAATCTGCATAGTTCTTGAGATGGTTCTTCGTTATAACACCAGTTCCATTCATGATGTTCGAAACATATATTTTTAAAATATCCTTATACTCCATATGTTTATAAAGCAACTGCTTATTCTGCAGCACTTTACAGAGAATGTTTAATCATTTTGACCTTACCAACTAATTTCCTTATCACACAAATAGGCACCTTTAGATATAATTTATAAGGAGCCATTTAACTTGCTTTCCTATTTTTCAGCTGAGGGAGGAAACCAAGTTACCTAGACAGGTCCTTATTTTGACCTTGGGCATCCATAGGCCCCCAAGTAGGGGAGTACACATCCCCAGTATGCCTTAGATTGTGGATGGGCAGCATGCCATCCCTAAATTCTTGCCACCCTAGGCCTTTGTGCCTGTATCTGGAGAAACCTGGTAGACACCTGGCAGTTGTTTACTGACACTCCAGACTCAAGTGCAAGAGCACTAAGGTAGCATCCCATATCTTGTGTGTTAAACATGGAATATCAGGCTCAGAAATATCCTTGATGTCTTGACCTTGTGGCCAGCCATGGGCACCTTTCTAGGGCAGTCAGATGGCTATGGCCATTTGGGGGGAAAAATTAAAATGTATTGTTCTCATTGGAAACCGATCCACTGTTTGAAATCATTTCTGGCTTTTCATGTTCGAGTTGGACTGGATGGAGATTGCGGCCCTTAGAGCTCATTTTGAAAGTGCTTGTTTCTGATGTCTGGCTGCACTCTGCATCTCGCACCAGATAAAAAATCCTGATTGATGCAGAAGTTAGGGGAGGGGCATGGTGAAAAGTGTTGTAAATGACCCTCTAACAAAATGAGTTCCACAACCAAACACACAAGGTGTCCAGGTTTTTCCATACCACATTCCGTTCGGATGCTTATCCATGGTTAAACATATGAAGAAAAGAAAGTTAACTGTGTTAGTGCTTTAATCAACACTGACATGTCTCAGGTTAGCCAGGACCTTTTATCAAGTGTATGTACGGGTAGCGCATACAGGTTAAAATACCCCATCACAGGAAATGACATAATTAATACACCACCCACAGTGTAACATTGATATAAAATCTCAAAATAGTCCATAATGTCCATCATGTTAGTGGTTCTCTGTTTCAGCCCATCATGTAATCAGCTCACCTATGAACGGGCCACGCTAAATGCTTGTGAACGTAGTGCATATAGAATACAGTCCAAACATCATAACAACATAATGCTATACAGCTAGATCCTTGACATCTGGGTACTACTACCAAGGGGTGCTGCAAAAAACATGATATTATAATAGTAATTATACCTTGTTAGACTGGCAAGACTGCCGCTATACAAAATAAACTGTTCTTAACCCAGGGTACCTGAAAATGGAGGATAACCCTCCTCCCTGTTCTCAACAATGACTTCATCAGACTCTGCAAAAATGAAAACATCTTGTTAAAATTACAGGAAGCATTTGAGGCTCCATGTGTCTGTAGTATTGCAATGGTTACACCGCACACCTGGAGTTTTACTCACTTTTTCTGCTTTGGTGGTGCTGGTTATCCTTCGGCCTGACGTGGCCTCCCAATAGCAGCAGTTTCAATTATGGATCCGCACACACCAATTTTCTGCAGTTTTTCTTTTATTTGTGTTCACCACCAATATCAACGTTTCGGGGGGTACAACCTCCCTTCGTCAGGAACACAAATAAAAGAAAAACTGCAGAAAATTGGTGTGTGCGGATCCATAATTGAAACTGCTTCCATGTGTCTGTAGCCCTATTCTGCTACTGCACAAAATCTAGCACTGATGTTCTTGCTTGTGGTGCTACAGGAGTAGCATATACAAGAGCAGGTGGCATATCTCAACCCATGGTCAGGACACATGTGATGACCACATGTGAATTTAAAGTCCATGAATAACTAAATGTAGGTCATTACAGTATACATTGCACACTTGCATGACCATCAGCATCATTAATAAACACATTCTGTAGAAATGTTTAGAGTGACCTATTATCTATAAAATACATGTATAAATATTTATTTTGTTGATTGCCATTGTCTCATTCTGTGCTTAAACGGCCCCTTAACCTGCAAGATGGAAATGAGTTACTCGAGATGCATGACGGATGGCAATCTCCATCTTATAGCCCCAGGTTGTAAAGCATCTCTTTTTAAATAACTATTTTGTTGTCTTGAAGCATAGCAGCTGTTACTGAACAATAAAATTCTTTCAACTGTAGAATTCTGCTCCTCAGGCTAAGGATAATGAGAAATGCAAAGGTACAACTCCTACAGTGCAGCGTGTGACCTACTGCTGTTAGGGACACCCTTACTATGCCTTTCTCCAGAGAAACTAAAATGCTTCCCAGTGGTTAAATTGCTGAAATCTTCTTACAAAATCCCTCTTGGGCTCATGACATACAGCTGAAAGCAGGAGGAGACTGAAAATAGAGAGTAACTGAAGATAAGCTTTTGACCAAGTCATGTCCCACTTGTCTAGCTAAAAACAGAATAGTGGGCTAAATTTGTGGTTTAGTATGCATTTCAATAACTTCTACCTCAGTTATGCACACCTGTTAGATTTAGGTTGAGGTTCTGCAGTACCAAGGAGGATGGCCAATGCATCGCTATATAATGTTTTCTTCACTATCATTATATGAAAATATTGTATTCCGTAGTTTTTGTATAAGCAGCAACATCAGTGGAAAGCTCAACTCCTTGGCTTGTTTTAAGCACTTTGTACCTTGCTCATTCCCTCGTCCCAATATATGAGATCTTGTGTTTTGAAAGTTTAAAGTATAACTATTTTCTTCGAGTTGTTGAGCTAAGAAACATAAGATCACATGTGGTTATGCATGTAATATATACTATTCTTGAGATATCCAAGCAGCTGCCTTTGTTTTTGAACCAGAAAAATTATAATTAAGGTTCCCAGCTCTTACACAACAATTTGATATCTGCTCCATATTGCTAGCTTCCTACCTTTTTACTGTATAATCCTCTTTAGTTCAGGGTGTCTGGTGGAGACAAATATTGTTTGATTCATATGACCTTCTGTTAGACTGACCATTGTCTGAACATTGTCAGGCTGATCTTGGGATGTGACTTGACACTCTACCTAACCATGTATTGGCTTGCCCTGTCACTTCTGTCTGTGTTTGGTACACTATTCTTTGAGTGTTTGCAAGTCCATTCTTTATACACAGGATTAACACAAATGTTAATGAAGGGTTGCAGGAATCTAAGGCATGTAGTTCATGCCTAGAGGGACAGAAGCCACTAAGTGGAGCAAGGCCAATGAGAAACAAATAAGTTGAGTTGACAATGGAGAAACCAGACCAATGATGCTTTGCATGCTGCAGGAATAGATTTAAATTGGTTGAAGCCCTTAATTTGATTTGGGTGCTGAAACAGTTTGGCCAAGTTAGGGGCATCCTGTCAAGCAACCAATTTAACTAGTGATGAAGGAATGCCACCTAGACTAATAGGGTAAATAAATCCATGGGAAACACCCAAATACTACAGAAGTTGTATGTAAGCACTCCAAAACCAATCCTCCTGGCCTTTTATACCCTTTCCAACCCTTTTTCAGATTTGGCCAATCAAAGGTTAAAGTCCTTGTTTACTTTTTTTAGTCCATATTCTGTGATGTATCCTCAAGAATCTTTCAGGCTATCTAGGCAATAGGCATGTTTGAAAACATGTCTAGGACATCCCGTAACCCCTCAAGATGGGGAGGTATGACAAGTGACTCAGCCAGTATACTTTCAAAACAGGGGAAAGATGATAAGCAATAGAACAGGGTACAGTGCAAACAAACAAGTTGTTTAAGTTCAAATTCAAAGATGCGAATATCTAGGCCTGCATCTTGTTTACATCTTGTTAAAATCAAACAATTAAAATCCAATATTCATGTAAACATAATTAGGGATGAGCAAATTTTTTCGCCTTGTTTCACCGCGGAAATGATGCCCATAGTCTTGTATAGTGATGCACGTTAAAAAAAAAAAAAGAAGTGCGTCAAAAAAAGATGCGCATCAAAAACAATTTGATGCCCATAGGCTTTAATGGTCGTTGGCGACATTTCACCTGCGGCAAATTTTTGGCAAAACTAAACGGGTCAAATTCGCCCAAGCCCAAACATAATCTTATACACACTTGATACTTCCAACTTATCCTCGCAATCCCAAACTAAATGCAAATGTTTTCCTTGCACATAAAAGATTAAGGTTTTCTAAATAAATTAATCATATGGTCATAGATTATGAATGTACTATATAATGTTTTGTAGATTCTTCCAGGTTATCAGTGTGCATATACATTGAGTCTAATTCCAACACTGCAGGCCATGCAATCCAGCACTCCACCCACCCCTGCAATGGATAACACATTTGCATTTGGTATGTTTTGATATGTTTTGACCCACCCATAATCTTCTCCAGTGGAGCCAACAAAATATGAATATACCTTTCCATCAGTGTCCAACTTTTTAACCATGTAACAACTGGAAATTACCTTCTCCTTCTATATAACGGTTATTACATTATCACATTTTTTACTGGCGGCATTTGACACTCTCAACAAGGTAAAGGAAAGGTATTTTCTGATTTTTTTTTGGCTATACCAGAGAAGCTTAAGCATAAGTGACAAAAACTGCAGTGGTCCATTACAAAATCAAAAAGTCAAAATCTATAATAGCCACAAACAACTATAGGAAAGAAAATTTATAAAAATTTGAATTTAAAGCCTTAGCCACAGTTCAAGAAAATGAAATGCATTTTTCTCAAATTCTCCAAATTTCCAAATCTGTGATTGAATTTTAAAAAGAGGCAAATTTAAAAAACAATAAATACGGCTCATCAACTAATTCAAGCGATATGTTTCTCTCTTAACAAGCCACATTTCAGTATTTGTATGTGTGTGTGCATGTGTGAGTAAAAAATGCATAATCAAAAAGTGTAGAAGGTGTTTTGTTGTTATTGTACATTTACATTGATCTTTATAAAAATGAGCCTTCACACAATCATCAGTGATTCATCTTTAAAATTGCATTATGACACATGATCCTGGATTTATGATGGCCATAAACAATAAATGTATGCCTTTTTGAATGTGAAACAACATATTCAAATCATCATGCTTGATAATGATATTAAATCAATTAACCGTGCACGCAATGCAGAATAAAGTTACAAATGGTGGAGACTTTACCCTTCTAATTATTTAAGATAAATGACTCAATTTAATTAATAATTAAATCTTTACTCCCTCAATGACCTTTTATAATGCTACTACAACAGAATTTGTAAATCAGAAAACTAGTGTATTGACTTTCTCTCGCTAATGTTTGCATGAGTAGTTTACAAATCCTTCCCAAGGGAACAGCTTCTAGAGGGAGGGATTTCAGACACTGCTGGAGTAAAATTCAGTTTATCATATGCCTGAATTTCATTTACCTAGAAATGATAAAACCATAACAAGGAATTGCATAAATGGAAAGTTCAGGTATTTGATGGCCATCCTATGATGAGAATTGCAATTATATTGATTATTTTATAATAAGCAGATATAAACAAAATCCCTCTTGCAATAGCCTACTGTATGGTAGTTCTGCAATATTCAAATCAATCAAAAATGAGTTAAAGGAAAATAACTCCAGTATTAATGTAGTGGGCATTTTCAAGTGTGGTATAAATACTTTTTGTGTAATCCACTACCCCTTACCTTTCCTTTAACTTATTTTTTATGGCTATTTTTTGGTTATGCTTGATTTGGTTTTGTATTCTTAACTTCTAAGGATGTTTGGGTATACCCAATATAATTGGGTATGCTTTAATATTGTGTAGGGATGTGAAAATCTTAGACACCCTTACACATTACAGACAGGCACATCCCTAGTAATATGGACACCTTAGTGGGTCCTTATGGGGACCTTGTGCTTATGTAACCCCTGCAGTTCACACAGTGTACTCTAGAGGCACTGTGCCAGAGTATAAAAGGTTTAGGAACCATGTGCTCTGGGTCCATTGCTTTAGCTCAACCAAGCAGGCTGGAAGGGAATGGGTAGTGTTGACCCTAGGCACCTTGGCCCTAGTAATTAGACAGCTATACTCGTTTTATAGATCGCTCTAGAAGTGATAGAGAGGTTAATTAGTTGAGCAGCTCAAGGCTCCGCCGAGGAGATTAGAGGGATTAAGATCCCAGGGTATTACTGACCCAGAGTAGGGAACCAAGTGTTGAGATAGAGATGTCAGGAGTTCCCCTAGTCTGCCACTGGAAGATATCCTGAAAACCGGGCAATACCCATCATATGCTGTCAACTTACTCTCTGCTGTATATTCCCTAGCCTGTGGGGATTCAGCCTATACGTGCTGTGAGTATATGCTTCCTTTATGCTGCTGTGCATGTTCTATACTCCATTGTGGATCAATGTGCTAAATGATCTATGTGCTCTTGTTCAATAAATACTGTTCTTTGTTCAACTGTTAAAGAACTACTGGCGCCCATCATTGTGCTATCGTATCAGGTTACAGTTACACTACACCCTTGCCTAGGCGGGGAAAGTCTGTAGTTCTTATTCCCCGAGCGGTGTGCCTACTGATTATATTGTGAGCGTGTATCCCTCACACAATTCGGTCACAGGAAAAGCTTAATGGCTCCCCTATCTGAAGCTGCCTTGTGGGACTGGTCCTTAGAAATGGGAGCGGATCCTGACTACATGTTTGTAGTGGATAATGTCCCAGAGGGGTGCCCTATAGAGGTTGTGAATCATTCCTTAAGGGACAACCCCATATTTAATGCTTTTGAATATGTTGCACAAGAACCGTCTGATGAGAAAGGATTTGTCCGGGTCTTGTATTGGGTCCCTGCCAAACCTAGCAGTGATACATGGCCTTCCAAGGTGTACCCTATGGGAGTCTCTGCAGAGGGGTGTCCGTGCCGGTATCAGAGCCTGCCTAAGTCTGCCCAGCCTGTATGCAGTCCCCCTCCTCTATCATTGCTTAATTTGACTTCTGAGTGTGAGGATCTAATGATAGATGAATCTTACTATAGCTCCAGCCTATGGGAAGAGAACAAGGGTTGTAGCATCAAGGACTCAGAGTATGCTGAAATTAAAATGTCTACCCCTGGGCTAAATCCATTCCTAGCTGCTGATGCCATAGACTTTAATGAATTTCTGCTAGCTGAGGAACCTGTTTGTTTGGCCTTGGGAACAGAACCATTGGTGAACAGTTGCCCTACGACACCACCACCTTCACCGCCACCTATACCACCTCGTGTCGGAAAAGTTGCTGTGAAGGAATTTTGTGTTGCGCAACCTCCAGAGCCAACGCCCTGCCCTGCATGGGTTAAGAAGGGAAACGCGCGAAAAAGTAGAAAAGGGCGTACCAGATTATCCCACGGGGGTGTTACCCGAGCTATGGCGCGAGGTCCCACCCTGGAGGATAATACAGCTGCCATATTCAGTTTGGTTTCCATGCTGTTAGACTCGGCTGAGTCAGATAGGTGTGTTGACAAACCAATTGCTGAGTGCGTTGCCGAACCGCTTGTTGAGCCTGTGTCTGAACCTGCTATGGAACCGGAGGTTCCGGAGCTTACTATGGAACCTTTGCCCTGCACTACTACCCAGGTGGAGCCCGAGCGGCAGTATGTGTATCAGGGTACCTTTACCCCAACCGAAAGGGGAATGATGATTCTGGCCTGTGGCGTGTATCATATGGAAGCGCCCAACGCCTTGGAGGACCCGGATGGCGTGTGTTCGCAATGCGAGACCCGCTTATGGATGGGACCATTCAACCAGGCTGATCAACCTCCATTGGTGGAGAAGACACGGGACAAGGTGAGCGGCAAAACTATTCTTGTCTACCAAGAAATAGAGGAAGCCCCGGGGTTGTCAGCGGCTGCGGCCCCCGCACTAGAACTTGTCCCAGAGAAGGTCCCCGAGCCCGCGCTAGAGCCGGCCTTTGTACCCTCACCAGAGGGCGTATTAGAGGGATCACCCGGTGAGTCTACACTCACCTCAGCTTGTGCCTCCCCAACCGAAGTGGCTCCGCTTGAGGGAGATGTGCCCGTGACCGCGGCTGCAGTCAGCGAAACAACCCCGTCTGGCTGGACGGCAGATGTGTGCTCCACTACCCCTTCGTTGAAGCCTGAGGGCTTGTGTGATGTTTTGACGGCCGTGATGCCTACACCTTTGGTTGTGTCTACTACAATGTTGGATGCACCAGGGGGAGAAGTGTGTACCACTTATGCTATAGGGGCCCCCATTTGTTGTGTGCCTGCACCAGAACCGTTACCAGAGGACTGTCTGGAAAGGGCGTGTCACGCGCCTGAAGTTGATGCGGCCTGCAGGCTCTATCGCTCTAGGAGTGATAGAGAGGTTAATTAGTTGAGCAGCTCAAGGCTCCGCCGAGGAGATTAGAGGGATTAAGATCCCAGGGTATTACTGACCCAGAGTAGGGAACCAAGTGTTGAGATAGGGATGTCAGGAATTCCCCTAGTCTACCACTGGAAGATATCCTGAAAACAATACCCATCATATGCTGTCAACTTACTCTCTGCTGTATATTCCCTAGCCTGTGGGGATTCAGCCTATACGTGCTGTGAGTATATGCTTCCTTTATGCTGCTGTGTATGTTCTATGCTCCATTGTGGATCAATGTGCTAAATGATCTATGTGCTCTTGTTCAATAAATACTGTTCTTTGTTCAACTGTTAAAGAACTACTGGCGCCCATCATTGTGCTATCGTATCAGGTTACAGTTACACTACACCCTTGCCTCCACCCCGCTGCGAGGGCTTACCCCTGAGAAAGAGAGCTCATCGGTGGTCTCAGCCCACCAAGGAAAGTAGCTAAACTGTCCTCGCACAAGTCAGTTTACTATAGCGCTACAATTGCATATTGCAGTTAACTGCAATTATTTTGGTGGATTTTAGTCCATGGTAGCTATTATATAAAATAATTGATACACTTGAGGGCTTTATTGATTTTACTAATAAATGACACAACACAACTTTGGAATGTTAAAATTACTCTGTAGCTGCAATTATCATCAGCAACATCATGGGTACTTTGCATAAATACAAAGATTCCAATATTGTAGTATACATACCACCCAGCACACTCAGACATTTCCCTTTGAAAAAAGAGTTTTAGTCTGAAACATTGGGGTATTACAACAACACAAACAGGGTCGGACACAAGAAAAAAACCCGATGGGCCCTAGCATAGACCTGTTCCATGCATTGAGCTATTGCTGCTGCCCCCAAACTCCCCCTGTAGTCTCAGGTGCAATGCTAGAAGAGGAAAGGTAGAGTCAGGGAGGCAGCAGAGGAGTTGCAGCTACAGTAGAGGTCCAGAGTGAACTTTGCAGCTGGGGCTATGTGGTTTGGGCAGGGGGTGCCCAGTCCATTGCTGAACACATATCTTTATTTCTTTTTATGTTATAGGTATACTGGGTGATATGTATGCTTGTATTTCCTGAATTGTTGCATGCAATGCTGGCGATTGCAGACAAAAAGTTATTTTACCATAAAAACATAAATAGAAGTATCTCACTTTTACCACCACCACGTAGAGGGAACTACTTCAATGTATTGTCCCCTTAATAGTCATTCTACAATTCATCAAGACTTTGCTTCTAACTTTACAATGTTCTGCTATGATCAGGGAAACAGCACATGTAAGGGTTCCTTTATAAATGTAGGTGCTAAACTGCAGTTGTCACTAGTATTCAGTCCGATGTTTACATACCTCTAATCTAGTAGACTAATCACTGCAAAGGATTATTTCCATTCTCTTCAAAGGGTACCCATAGTATTTTGACTGTATCCAAAATAGTAGCCTATACTAAGATTTCCAGCTGCGTGACTCTGTGCCTGTATTTTTAAATGGATCCATGTCACATAATTCTTCTATCCTAACTATCCATCTCTATACATTTAACACCCACCTGTTAAATTATAAAAAAACAGAAATTCTAATATTTATTTATACCGAGATCTCTTACAAACAGGACTTCAGTTTTACTTCTATTAATTGTCTAAGTATTATATGGGTATCATGTCATACACAAGTGCTTTACAGAGACATAAACCGAGGAAATTATTAATTTCACCATCATTGTTTTCCTGAGAGATGCTGCCAGCTAAAGTGACCTGTCTGGTGTCTGCCAATTCAGACAAACATGTTGCTTTAGATACATTGCATTCCCAGTAAGTGCTTCAATGGAATCATTTGAGACAAAATCTGTGACTCAAAGGTATTGAAGGGAGCCATAAAAAAACAATTTATTTGTATATTCTTTTATTTATCTGATAGCTTTAGGAAGTGAAGCAATGGACATCTCTTTTTCAAAGCAGCAAATATCTATCTATCTAGCTATCTATTTATCTATCTATCTATCTATCTATCTATCTATCTATCATCTAAGCACCCAATCTATTCATTTGGTAACACAAAGGACAGGGAAAGATCAGTAGAAAGCTAATGGTCCCCATAAATGCAAAGATTTCTCTTGCTGAACGACCAATTTTAGCAAAGTCCAACCAATCGTTCTAAATTATTGTGCGGTTAGTAGTATTCGCACGATCGAACATCTTACGATTTTGCGGCCGACATCTGTCAGGAAATTGATCTGCCAGGTTAAAAAATCTTTGTCGGTCCCAGTGCAATCTATCTATGTTTGAAGGGCCAAGCAGGCAGCTCCCCTTTGTTTTACTGGCAAATTGGTCTTTTTGGTCCCAAATTGGTTTAGGAAATTCAGCTCCGCTAGTGCAGAGAGCGCAATTGCGCTTACTCCACTAGTGACACTGCCCCCTTAGACCTGCTCCAGTCCAACGCACATTCTTAAGCGTGGAGCCGGAGAGGAGGGGCAGCAGCAGCCCCAGAATCTGCGCTGATCTTAGCTTGGCTCAAGTACAAGTTACTGTTTTATTATTACAGAGAAAAGGGAAACCATTTTTAAAAATTTGGATAAAATGAAGTCTATGGGAGGCAGCCTTTCCATAATTCAAAGGTTTCTGGATAAGGGGTTTTTGCATAACAGATCCCATACCCATTGTATATAATTCTGGCCGTGTGCAGTTTGAGTGTTTTTGAGAGTTAACCTTTTTGCTATGCGCTGATCCATTCTTGTATATGTTTATACAAGTATGGGATCTGCTTTCCAGAAACCCATTACCCAGAAAGCTCGGAGCTACAGAAAGGCTATCTCCCATAGTCTCAATTTTATCCAAATAATCCGGATGTTTAAAAACGATTTCCTTTTTCTCTGTAATAATAAAACAGTACCTTGTTCTTGATCCCAACTAAAATACAATTAATCCAAATTGAAGACAAAACCAGCCTATTGGGTTTAAGTAGACTTAAGGTATGAAGTTCTAAATTACAGAAAGCTTCATTAACCAGAAAACCCCAGGTCCCAAGCATTTTGCATAACAGCTCATTTTGGTTTAGTGCACAAGTCATCTTTCAGTTGGAAGAACATGGTGATGACGTTTGTTGATCTTATCCACCGCAAATGAACTAGGATGGAAGATGTTGCCTCATATTATTGACACTAGGCTCCTACAGATGGATCAGTCACTTAGTAACGCATTTTAGGCAGCCTGAAGATGAATGTGTGAGGCATCATTTGGCCACTTATGATTTATTACTATGCTATGCTCTTGAACATGACAAGGGTTAAATAATGTGTTTTCCGCTGTCTCAGGACACTTGCTTTTTGGCCTTCAGCGTGTAAATAAAGGTTCTCTGCTGACAGCTGCTCAATAAAAACTAGAATTCTAATTATAACGCTTAACAATAAAGCACAGAAGACTTTTTATCTTCTAAGTTTAGAAATGTATCTGGGGACCTAACCATATTACGTTATTTCTATTTGAGGCTATTATGGACATGTCAAAACAACTCTTAACCGTGATTTGCAGTAACATTTTTAATTGATTGTATTATAATTGGGTGTTATTAATATTTATTCAAATTTTTAACTTGATTAATGATTGAAACAAACCCTGGCATCTGCTTTATCTGTGTGTGAGGTTTCTGTAGCGTTCCTTTCTTGGAATGTCGAACATCACTACATAAACGCCACTGCTATGTAAAGTTATACTGTATAATGATTTTATTTAACTGTTAAATTGTGGTTCCAGAAGAAAGTCTCTGATCGTACCTCAAACGAGGATATGGAGAAAAAAAACAAGAATAATCTTATAGGGTAGCGTTCTTAGGTATGATTACACCTCAGAGTGATTACATCCACACACTATCAGTGAGTAGCTCATTGTTAAATACAAAAAGTTAAGCGTGAGTGATACAAACTTCAATCACCATCAAATTTAAAGTGTGATAGAGGCTTTAAAGACTTTTAAAACATTAGCAAGTAGGGGGATACCCACACAGCTTGTGTTCCTGTTTTACACGCCCGCTCCAAATACTGGTCCACAAGAGAAAAGACGCTGCGCTTTTGGTTAAAAAGCCGTTTTTAAAGAGAAAATTTGTAAGTGCAATATATTTATTAAAGCTGTTTTAAAAACGTTTTCCACACATGCCACTCTTATTGTTCGTCCACAAGGAAGGATCTGGGAAGAAAAAAGTCCAACTTTAATGTCCAAGCTTTTATTTTGAACATCTGTGAGTATAATCAAGCACTAAAACCTCAAAAAATCTCATAGCTAGCACAAGCACACTTTAAATTTGATGGTGATTGAAGTTTGTATCACTCACGCTCAACTTTTTGTATTTAACAATGAGATACTCACTGATAGTGTGTGGATGTAATCACTCTGAGGTGTAATTATACCTAAGAACGCTACCCTATAAGATTATTCTTGTTTTTTCTCCATATCTTCATTTGAGGTATGATCGGCGACTTTCTTCTGGAACTTTTGATTGTTTTTTGGGGGTTGGAGAGGACCTTCACTGTTGCTGAACTGGAGAAAACATTTGGTTTGAAACTTTTAATTTTGGTTTGAAACTTTGTAACTGTGTTGAGCAGTATATATATATATATATATATATATATATATATATATATAGATGTGTGTGTATCAGTATATAAGTATACTATATAACTACAATAAGGGGTTTAGAAACTATTGCAATTAGTCCAATTAGACAAAACTGAGATGATAAACGCAATCAAGGCTTGATAACTTGAATGAAAGAAAATGAATGGCAGGTGGATTTTTGAATTTCCAACAATTTAAAAAAAAAACAAAAAACAAGATTTTACTGACAACAAAATTGAATTGAACAATGCAGTCTTATTATTTAATAGTTAATACAAGATTTTTTGAGGTTTGAAAAAATACAAAAACTTGAGAGCAGTCATTTGGCATCCATAAGTACAGTGCACCTTACCTACCTCCTTCAGTTAGTTTAAAGCGGAACTATTGCACAAATATATATGTTTCTTCATACTGAAATAAGAAACTTTCTAAATAGAATCAATTAAAGATGCTGTACTGTTTTTGAAATAATCAAGTTTATTTTCACTATCCCTCTCAACATCTTTTTCTATGTGTGTCTGATTGTCACTGACAAAAAGATCCAATATCTTTTTCTGGGGGTACTCCCTTTCTGCAAGATGTATCAGAGCTTACTGAAATAACTGACTCCAGCACAAAGTAAGTCTAACAAAATAAGTGTCTTTGGCACAAATACTATGGGGCAAATTTACTTATGGTTGAATATCGTGGGTTAATTAACCCTCGACATTCGACTGCCGAATGGAAATCCTTCGACTTCGAATATCAAAGTCAAAGGATTTACCGCAATTCGTTCAATTGAACGATCGAATGAAAAATCGAACAATTAAATCCTTCAAATCGTTCGATTAGAAGGATTTTAATCCATCGATCGAACGATTTTTCTTCGACCAAAAAAAGATTGCAAAGCCTATGGGGACCTTCCCCATAGGCTAACATTGACTTCGGTAGGTTTTAGGTGGCGAACTAGGGGGTCGAAGTTTTTTTTAAAGAGACAGTACTTTGACTATAGAATGGTCAAATAGTCGAACCATTTTTAGTTTGAATCCTTCGATTTGAAGTCAAAGTCATAGTTGAAGGTCGAAGTAGCCAATTCGATGGTCGAAGTTACCAAAAAAAACATTCGAAATTCGATGTTTTTTTTATTCTATTCCTTCACTCGAACTAAGTAAATGAGCCCCTACATGTACAGAAACAGGATTTCTGGTGATTTTAAAAGAATTTTTATTTCAATATATTTAGAAAATGTCATATTTTAGTATGAGGAAAATGATATTAAGTTTTCATTTTCTCCATAGTTCTCCTTTAAGGAGGACAGGTCCATGTTTTTCAATCCTTCTATCCTTGGGGGTGGGTGATATAAAATAAAAATCAAATTCATCCAAGAAAGTAATTAAGTATTTTTCAGGAATGAGATGGTGCCCTTGCAAAACATGGTCAAGAAGCTCTAGAATGAGAAATGGTGGCCTTAGTTGTGAATAAACCTCATCTATAACAACCATAGTAAAAATATTGAAATCTATACGGCAACTTCAGAAGGCTCATAAATTATGCAGTAAAAAGTGGAATAAAAAGCTGGGTAAAAAAGGGGTGGCCCTCTAAGGGAGAAAAGCAGGGAAATTAAGGGTCTTGTACCCAAACATCTGATGGCATCTCACTTAATAAAATTATTTTAGTATTTTTGCAAACATTGTATTGTAAAGTGTGTTTTATATTATGAATAGCTTTAACACCCCAAAGAGAGCTGGAGAGAACTGTGCAGAGAGAGGTGTCTGTCGATCATTCAGTTCTTTAGCGGCCAGTCAGAGTGCTCAGAGCTGCTAAGCTAAAATAAGGGAAACAAGTTGAAAGTAATGTAGATTGTGCTCAGAAGAGTTTTTGGGGGGTACATTGCATTACTTTCTGGCTCTGCTCAGGGCATCTTTGTACCCGCACCTTTTTTTTTAATTCAGATCAAACCTATGGGTAAACCACAAGTGCTTTCAGCCTTCCATCACATTTTCCCATAAAAATTAAGCCCTATGCATATATAGACACCAAGATGACCAAATCAGTTGTGATTTTAGAAATGAATCTGTTGGAAATGGTTTGAAATGAGAGAGACGTGCCAATAATGCCAGTAATGCACATGTCAACTAGGGATGTAGCGAACTGCCGTTAATGTGTTCGCGAACGCCGTTCGCGAACACCGGCAAAAAAGCGAACAGTTCGCGAACAGTTCGCGAACTTCGAACGCTCGATAAAATCGTTCGATCGAACGATCGAAGGATTTTATTCGTACGATCGAAGGATTTTCGTTCGAATCGAACGATCGAAGCTATTCGATCGAATGATTTTAATTCAATCGAATGCTTATAATCGTTCGAACGAATGGAAATCGTTCGATTTTAGCGATCGAACGGTCGAATGGTCGAATGGTCGAACGAAATTTTACTTCGAATCGAACGCGAACACCAATTGGCGAACGTCGCGCGACGTTCGCGAACATTCGGCGGACGCGAACAGTCGAAGTTCGCGCGAACTAGTTCGCCGGCGAACAGTTCGCTACATCCCTAATGTCAACCTACTCAATGACAAATGTGTCAATGATTAAAACAGATTTACTCATTTCCAAACACAACATGTCCTTTCCTAGAAGTTCATTACAGATGAGATGCTTTGAAAAGAGCATGACCATAGTCAATATTGATTTTTGTCTTAATAGCCTCTGATTTCCAATTACAGAGTTACAGAACATTGCAAATTGTTTATATTTACAACTAGCAATTTAGATTTATAGCTCCAAAGTATTGTTTGCACACACATTTTTTTCCAGAGCTGTCCTGTAAGTAATGATTAATAAGGAGCTTTTGCCCTTTTTCAGTTAGCTATGATTATATATATATATATATATTGGAGTATTACAGTCTACCCCACATCAACGCGTTTCGGTTCTCTCTGAACCACCATCCTGACGATGGTTCAGAGAGAACCGAAACGCGTTGATGTTGGGTAGACTGTAATACTCCAATAAAAGCCTGTTTTTTCACAATACCCGTGAGTGCTCCTAACTATTTCTCTATGCTCTCTCCTGAAGAAGCACCCGGGATTTGATTAATTGATGGTGAGTGCCGGTTCAACAATATTGCAGTCAACAACCTTTAAAAAAGTAAGTGATTTTAATGTATATATATATATATATAAAATGCAAGATTAAGCTTATATAGAATAATGTGTACAAATTGGAAACATAAACACCTTTACCCTGTGATATTCCCTCTGATGGACTGGCAACTTGATAGAAATTAGCAAAATGAAGGCAAAAACATGTATATCCAGTGATGGATGCACAAGGTATATAGGGAGTATTGACACTTCTATGAACACTTTCTATGATAAAGATAATGCTCATCAACACAAACTAGTAATGGAATAGCATGCTAACCTCAGTTTACTAATAGAGTGCCTTTACTAAAAATAATGTTGAATTACTGTCCAGGTGTGACACTGTCTGTCAGGGGAGAAGCTATACTGAATTAGGGATGCACTGAATCCAGGATTCTACCTTTTTCAGCAGGATTCTGTTATCTGGAAAACCCCAGGTCCCAAGCATTCTGAATAACAAGTCCCATACCTGTACCAGGGCATATATATATATATATATATATATATATATATATATATATACATATATACATATATATATATATATATATATATATATATATATATATATATATATATACATATATATATATATATATAATTTTTTTTATGTTAAAAAAAAATATCATATGGGCACCCAAGGGCCACCCCCAAAACCTGCCGCTCTAGGCAGATCCCTCGGTTGCCTATATATATATATATATATATATATATATATATATATACAACCGAGGGATCTGCCTAGAGCGGCAGGTTTTGGGGGTGGCCCTTGGGTGCCCATATGATAATTTTTTTTTAACATAAAAAAAATTCCACAGCCACTGCTGGAGACTTCCTGTCTAAATCTGTCTTTGAAGCTGGAGGAGGGGGGACCTTGGTGGATGTGGCATCATGAACATGCTCAGATCACAATCTTGGAGGTGTTTTTAGGTCTAGTGCTAAGAGTGGCACCAGACAAAACTAAAGCACTGCTGAACACCGAAAATAAGCCTTAAGGGCACAAGTACAAAGAACTAAAGGGTTAAAACTATATATATTTGGTATTGCTGCATTCAGGAGACATAGACCTTTCCAAATCAGCTGTGTTCTCATACATAAAATAAATGATGTTTCTGATATATGTGATTGTTCTTTGTGAAACATGATTTTCTTCATTTTATTAGACACTTTGAAGCCTATATTTTTTTACAGAAGTAGAATTACACCAAAATTCTTGCATATTTTTAAATTTCAGGTTGTCCTGAAAAAAACAATATGTTGTTTTACTAAAAGACCGCCCCAGGAAAGGCCCTTAAAGTGAAAGAGTACAAAATGTCTAAAAACTGCTTGGCAGTAGATGTTCGCATCTAGGACAAAACGGCTGGCAGGGAAAGGGTTAAAGGAGAAGGAAAGGCCTATTTACTTGGGGTGCCAAAAGTTAGGCCACCCAAGGGATTGGATTTACTTACCTCACACCTGGGGCCGGTGCCCCTATCAGGACAAAACTGCACGGGCCGGGGCTATAACAGAGTGCACAATGGAGCGATCAGCTTCCTTCTTCTTCTTCTTTCTTTAAATTTCCCGCGGCAGATTCATATTTATATTCTATTTTTTGATGCACCCCTATTCTCTGTTATTGTGTTGTTTGAATATACAGTGCTGCATATAAATAAGAAGTAGAGCAGCATTATATATATATATATATATATATATATATATAGAGAGAGAGAGAGAGAGAGAGACAGAGAGAGAGAGAGAGTATACAGAGCACACTCCATTCGTCCAACAATCACAGCCTGGGTGCCAGTCTAAAAATAATAGAAATCAAAGGCAAATTGACGGCACACCATGGACATCTTTACAACAGGGTCTGCTTGAAAATCAGTAGAGGTTTATTTAGACCAACGTTTCAGTTCCTCACAGGAACTTTCATCAGAGAAAGAAAAAATTAATCCTGACAAAACCAGCCTATTGGGTTTATCTAATGATTAAAGGATTTTCTAGTAGACTTAGGGTGTGAAGATCCAAATTAGAGAAAGATCTGTTATCTGGGAAACCCCAGGTCCCAAGCATACTGTATAATTGGTCCCATACCTGCATATATGTGTCGTTAAATAATCAATTATACATCACATAAAAGAATTTGTGAAGTCCATTTTGCGTATCACCTTATTAAGGCTTTCAATTCATTCAGTACTATGCTCATTTGATCACTGGTGCGAAACCTTCAACCAAAATGGAACTAATGAGTCAGAGTATTTTCTAGTATTTCTTACTGGTAGGACATGGTCAATGAGTATAGCACAATGGGTACCATGCAGTGTAGCAAGCAGGACTGCAAAGAGAAATTCTTGTTTCACCTTTATAAATATCAAGCAAGCAGTATAGAAGTATTTAAGGTCACTGTGATTACAGGAGTGTCCTTGTCTTAATTGCTTTAGATGAAATGTAGCTAAAGTAGATAATGGATCATTTTGACTGTACTAATTCATGGCCACAATAAAAATACCATGTTCCTTTAGGTAAGAAGGCTTTAGAAAGGATATGAACATAACGATAGCCAGAGTTTTTCTAATGGAAAATGTTTTGTCCCAAAGATGCACTATAGTGCAATCATCTATATGACCTGTTATTATGAAGCACTCATGACAGAACAGTATTGGAGGCTTGGCAGTGAAACTCTGGATAGTTGATAAAGAATCTTATTTGTTGTGCAATGCATTGCTTGAAAGAAATGTATTGCACACAAAGTGCAGACATGTCCTACAATATCGAGAGGTGAGGGGTTCAATTACTGTAGTAAACTGTCATGGATCCTTTGAAGAACTCTTTATTTGTATAAATAGTTATAACCAAATATAATGCACCCAACTTGTCTAAAATGGATAATGTCTTGGAGAGACAAGACATACAGTATATATATGTAGCAGTTGCTCTGTAGTACATTTCACCATATGGTGCTTTACCTAGTACAGTTCATCCCTTCAAATCTGTACCTACAGGAACAGAAGATGTGTGTGTATGTTCATATTGCCTTATCCTATATTAAACGATGACTGTTGTTAGTAGTAGGGATGCACCGAATCCAGGATTCGGTTCGGGATTCGGCCAGGATTCGGCCTTTTTCAGCAGGATTCGGATTCGGCCGAATCCTTCTGCCTGGCCGAACCGAATCCGAATCCTAATTTGCATATGCAAATTAGAGGCAGGGAGGGAAATTGCGTGACTTTTTGTCAGAAAACAAGGAAGTAAACAATGTTTTCCCCTTCCCACCCCTAATTTGCATATGCAAATTAGGGTTCGGATTCGGTTCGGTATTCGGCCGAATCCTTCGTGAAGGATTCGGGGGTTCGGCCGAATCCAAAAAAGTGGATTCGGTGCATCCCTAGTTAGTAGTTTCTTCTACAGAAGAAACATGGAATTGGGCAGCATGTAGGCATCCCCTGACATGTCTCTAGATCAGTGATCCCCAACAGGCCTGGACTGGGAGTCAAAATAGGCCCTGTCATTCCAAGTACACAGCGGCCCAAACAGCCCCCACCAGCCCACTATCTTCTATCTACCTTTCTATTGAACCTTACAGCAGTCCCTCTGCATTTGCCAGAACCCACAGATTGCCAGTCTGGGCCTGATCCACAACCAGTGGCTCAGGAGGACATGTTGCTCACCAACCCCTTGGATGTGGCCTCATAGCAGGTGTTTATTTTTTAATCCCTGGTTTGGAGATCATTTTTGGTTGCATTAAAACCAGGCATACTGCTAAAAAAAAGTCTTGCAGGATGCCAGACCAATTAGGAGATACCAAATAGCCAATCACAGCCCTTATTTTGCACCAACAAGGAACATGTTTCATGCTTTTGTTGCTCCCTAACTCTTTTTACATCTGAATATTGCTCATGGGTAAAACAAAAGTTGGGGATCCCTGCTCTAGATTGAGCATCAGAACTAGAAGAAAGATGCTCCCTTACTGCCTTACTGCTTCAAGAAAAGGGTCAAGGACTCTGTATATGTGTATGTGTATATGTTGTAGCATGCCAGCATGTTCTGAAGCATTGGTAAATGTCCGTTATGCTTAATAACATGCCACATAAAATCTTGAGAAACATAAACCTCATATTGTTCGTGTGCACCAGACCTTCTTGCTTTCAAATCCTCCTGAAACTATATAGATGTGAGTGACTAAAGATCAGTAAATCCACACAATGCACACTATAACACTAGTAAATTATAAATTGGCACAACGCTGGTCCTTACAGACCCATTTTGAGCATGATAGCTATATGTGTG
Organism: Xenopus petersii; assembly: GCA_038501925.1. NCBI lineage: Eukaryota > Metazoa > Chordata > Amphibia > Anura > Pipidae > Xenopus > Xenopus petersii. Next base: position 177,355,236 of record CM076674.1, on the reverse strand, counting down.
CAGAAAAGCACATGGCCAATTATGTTCTGCCATTTGGGCTTTAAGAGTGCATTATACTGTATGTAGTTTTAAAGGTTTTAGGTTCAATCAGTATGAGAAGAGTGAACTGACCTCTGTTCTCAGAAGTGTATATCATGGACATGAATATTAGAATTCACAGCAGATAGCAAGTGAATTGACAGGTATAGAAGAAGTCGTTGGAGTATGCATTTACGTATGAATATGAGATATAGTGATTCCTTTGTATATTGAGTCTATAACTATTCCATATTGCACCATTTGAATCTCATCCAATCTAGCATTGATACTCATTTTACTAACTGGTGCAAATCGTTGGTGTGGCCTCAAAGCAAGCACTGTGAGTAATAACTACTGTTGAAACTCTATCACCATTGGAGGTGACAGTTTATTGTCCCCTCTTCATCATGAGTGCCATAGGGGAAGCATTTATGAATGATTGTCTCTTGTTGCAGAAGGAAATAGGTAATAGAGAGCACTCACCCGAACACGCTGTGTGTAGACCTTGCCGTCTGTGCTGACACATGCACGCGTTTCTGGAAGAACACGTTGAATACTGTATCCACTGAGCAACCAAATCATGGAGCACCAGGCAGCATTGGGGTCATATAAAAAATCCAAATTTATTGAGAATGATCATAAAATCATATTGAGCAAACAAGTGAACATAGCCCCACGCTTAACGCGTTTCGTGGCCTCACGCCACTTCTTCAGAAGCACGGGGCCCCTCCTCTTCTATCTCTCTATATAAAGACATCCCACACCTGATTAAAACCATTAACTCCACCCATATAAAAACTAACATAAGACCAGAATTTTTGGAGCTAGATCTCTATATACATCTTCCCATACTTAAATGGAATATTATGTCAACTATATGGATGTATAAATATTTAATCATAAATTAATCTAGAAAATAGTAAATACAATTTAAAAAAATGAGTTAATTCATATATATCCATATTCAATCGATATCTCCATCTAGAATAAAGTACATAGAAATACTATAATGTTATTTATACATTTATTCTTAAAGACATCAAGATATTCTAAACCAGTTAATTTTGTACATAAAAAATATACATGTGTGTGCACGGCCCCTAATATCAAACAAGGAAAACTACCCTCCCCGACAGCGCTGATCTATTCTCTTGTTGCAGAAGTATTGACCTGCATTTCTTTGTCTTAAAAAATGTAAAGGCTCCATCTTCTTGGCCCAGAGCTAAAACATTATAAAATGTAACGCATGTCACTGAGAAAAGAATACTTTTGAAATTGCTGTGCAGTTACTGAGAAATATAAAACAGGAACAAACATTCTGAGAAAGAAAGTGCAGTATGTATGCACAGCTGGCCTACTGAGTGGGAAGGAGACGATAACCTTGTACAGCTGTGTTTAAACATTGAGCTACAAATAAAAAGAACACAGCAGTCTTATAGCAAATAAATATGGCTGCTCTATTGACATCACCAGTCATTATTATTGCTTGGCTGTTTAGCTGAAGATGATATATTTCTCTATAAATTATGCACCATAACTTTAGAGTTTTGAGTTTCTATATTTGAAAATGATAGTCCTATACTATACCTTTCTTTCTGTGCCATGGTGCATATGCATGGGAAGAAAAAAAAACCAAAGAATAGAAGAAGCTGTGTAGAAAGGCATGTGGTTTATATCAGAGAAGAGATAGATATCATCGCTGAACAAATGAAAGGCTTCAATAAAGAACAGGAGTGAATGAGAATTCCAATAGTGAATTGTTTGTCATGTTGTGAGCCTGCTGGGTGGCAGATTAAATGGAACTGAGAAGACGTATTTCTGTAAATGGAAGTAATGCCGAGACAGAATTATCAGGGTAGGACTATTTTTTCTCTCCTTATCAACAGAGAACAATATGTCTTAGTGGCACTTACCCCCTGATTTGCCTGTTGTTTATATAGAAACAAAAATGAAATATGAAAGCTTCCATGTTTACTGAGATGAATTTCTCTCAAATAAGTTGCCAGCTGCGGAGGAGTTGCCTTGACTTGAACATTCATGTTCTCGATCACCTGATGTTCCCAAATCCTGAATGTTCCCATTCTTTTATTCATATTTTTATAAGCTGACATTTGAGTTTTATAAATGTGTTTAGTTTTTTTCATAGTAGAACATTTTTAAAAAAAAAAAAAAATCACAAATTCAAATTTTAATAAAAACATTTTATAAATGTTTTGAGTTTTTTCAAAGTAGAAATTGTTTCAAAAAATCACAAATTAAAATTTTAATAAATAAGGTTCTCCAGAGGTCATACTGCCTTGTAAACTGCAATGAATTAAATGAAATCACCTTTAAGTTAACTTTAAGTATATTATAGACTAATTATAAGCAAGTTTTCAATTGCCCTTTATTTTTTTATACTTTTTGAATTATTTGTCTTCTTCTTCTGACTCTTTTCAGCTCTCTAATGGAGGTCACTTACTCCATCTAAAAACAACAAAAAGAAACGCTCTGTAAGGCTACACATTTATTGTTATTGCTACTTTTTATTACTCATCTTTCTATTCAGGCCTCTCCTATTCATATTTTAGTCTTTCGTGCAAATCAATACATGGTTGCTAGGGTAATTTGGGCCCTAGCAATCAGATTGATAGCAAACTGGAGAGCTGTTGAATAAAAAGTTAAATAACTAAAAAAAAACACAAAAAATAAAATATGAAAACCAATTGCAAATATCACTCTGATACAAAAAGTTATTTTAAAGGAACAACAACCTTTTTAAAATGGTGTGTCAGGATGGCTTAGAAGTGCGATCTACTGTATACATTTCCTTATTTCCATTTACATTCCATATACAATCTATTAAGGTTCTTATCTGCTGCTATGTTGATTTATGGTGCATCCTTCTGTCTTGTGGCATAGGCAGCGTATGCAGCACCAGCCATATTAATGAAATCACATGGAATAACATTTGGAACATTAGACATTAGTCAATGTAAGATATCAGTATGATATATGTAATTACTAGTTTACTGGACTGTATTACAAAGGTCAGGCAGCTTTGCCTACTTATACAAACAAACAGGGCTGACACGGACACAGTATTTGCAATAAATCACTCTGAGAAACAGTGCTTGTCATGATCTAATTTATCACAAGTTCCTATCAGCTTATTAGCAGGGCATAATATTGGAAATAGGGGTTCTTTTGAAACGATTATATCACTGAGGTGGGGTCAAAGGTGCTGCTTCATTCTTTGATAGCTTAAAACATATCACCACTGTTATGTCACATTTGTGGCCTCTGATTGGATGGACTAGAATCCTGAGGCAAGGCAAGGCAGACTTGAGGTACCCTGCAAAGGGTGGCTTCTGTTTGGAGAACAGAAAATTAGACTCTGAAACACCTTGCTCACTCATGACTGCAGCGTGCTTTTTACAAAAATTTGCAAAAGTGCTCAGAAGAGGTTTGCTTTAATATCAGGTTGTCTTTCTCCCAATTTACTATATGTCATAGCATAGGAAATAAACTATTTCTTGGTACAGGTATGGGACCTGGTGGATAATGGTTCAATAATTTTGATCTTAATACCTTAAGTTTACTAGAAAATCATGTAAATGTTAATCCGAATTTATCTCATTGTCCCAATAAAAAAGGCTCAACCAAAATTCCCATGTCTGATTTTGCCCTATTTATTAATAAATTAATGCAATTTAATAAGATCGGTGAAAAAACAGAGAGAAAACCTGAATTGTACATTTTTGTTTTCCTGAAAAGCTCAATTTTTTAATTTTTTTCCCGAAAAAAACACAAATTCATATTTTTGGGCTAAATCCACATAAGACAGCACGACACTTGAAGTAAATTCTTAAAATGCCTTTATTCCAAAAGAGCTTATTTCAGCATGGACAAAATAGCAGCGACGTTTCAGGCATACAATCGCCTTTTATCAAGCTATTGTACGATTGTACGCCTGAAACGTCGCTGCTATTTTGTCCATGCTGAAATAAGCCCTTTTGGAATAAAGGCATTTTAAGAATTTACTTCAAGTGTGGTGCTGTCTGCTTTTCGACATTGTGTTTATAGAACCGGTGGAAGTGGCCACCTTAGACCTGCACCTGCGTCCAATATACCCTATGGGTGAGTGCTGACTTCTAATCTTCAAGTCTAAATCCACATAAGACCACAATAACTTCAATTTGGATAGGTGCCTCTCCCATTGACTTATACAGCACCTTGTCAGGCCTGAGATGGTGGATTTTTGGATTCTGGATTTTTGCAGCATCGGGGTATAATAGATCTAAAAAAACTCAAGTTTTTTACTCTTTAAAAAATTTGAGTTTTGCCCCAAAAAGCCTGACCAGAAAAATTGAGGTTGAAACCCCCTAGATAAATCGAATAGGCTGGTTTTGCTTCCAATAAGGATTAATTATATCTAAGTTGGGATCAAGTACAATGTACTGTTTTATTATTACAGAGAAAAAGGAAATCTTTTTTATAAATCTGGATTATTTGGATATGGGAGATGGCCTTTCTGTAATTTGGAGCTTTCTGGATAACAGGTTTCAGGATCCCATACCTGTAAATGAAAAAACCATAGCACAAGAAACAGTAATTCAATATATTTTTGCTTTACTTATGTCCTTGACCAGATAATGCCATATGCGCACCTGGAAATGGAAGCACAGTGAGTGGAACTGTCACCATAGTATATGGAGCAGAATTTACTGGAGCTTGTGAAATCAGTGAACTTCTAAAAGCTTGCCTTTGATGTCCAGCAACTGCTAAACCTCCCTTTTTTCATACTAATGTATGTTTATATAGATCTTGAAGTCTTACCATTTAAATATTAAGATAACCACATAAATTTATTTGGCCTATGTGTGCGTGCTTTGTGTCTGTGCATTAAAATATAGATTATATGGTGTTTTATGTTTCCATAGATGTAAGAGATCTTTCAAAATGGTCATCTAAAAAGAAAAGTGGAGTTCAGGTAAGAAACGTATTAGATATCTGTCTGTAAGAGAATAGAGGTGTGAATAATTCAGATAGGTGTTATTGCCCAGTGCTGCTTTTGAGCTTCTCTGAGCACTTACATCCAAACATCAAAGAGGACACTCATATTCTTATAAACTGGGCTGGATTTAAAGAATGTGTCCCTCTAAGATGCATTGCCTGACTGTCCCCCACCTCAGACTTCCCTGCTTGCTTCCCTATCTCCCCCAAAATGACATCACACCTCAGCTGCAGTCGCTGCTTTTCTTCCAATGGGATCACTTCCCCAGTGTAGATGCAGCTAGCACACAGCATGCTGCCCCCCAGATTTTTGTTGCCCTAGGCCCACTCTTTTTGGCCTGCCCACAAATCTGGGACTGCTGACAATTCATTAACACTTTCCTCATGGTCATGAACATTTTCTTGACAGTCAAGAAGGTTGTAATAATATTGCCTGTGTGGCGGGGTCGCCCGCCGCGTCATCGGCGGGGACGCCCGCCGCGTGGTTCCGTGGCGCCGGATCCAACGACATCTTGATTTCTAGGGCATGCGGGGCGCACCTGCACGCCTCTTAAAGGTACAGGCGCGCTGGCATGATTACGCCAGCACGCACTGGCGCACGTTTTGGCGCTAAATTTGAAGGTATTTAAGGCCCATTCATATTCCCAGCCAGTGCCCGTGATAGAACTTGTTTCTAGTGGTTCCTGAGCCTTGTGCGTCTGATCTGTTCTGTATCTAGTCTGTTTGATTACCCGTGTTTGACCCAGCCTGTTCCTAACTATTCTGCATTCTGTATCCTGACCCTCGCCTGCCTACGATAACTCTTCCTGCTTAACCCCTTGATTGACAACCCGGTTTGACCCTAGCCTGCCTGACGATTCTTGATATCTGCCTGCCTCTACCCAGCCTGTCTGACGATTCTCTTGCCTGCTCCATTTGTACCGTGACCTTTGGCCCAAAAGACTCTGCTAACAGCCATGCCCTTTTGCCAGCCAGAACATCTCGCCTTGCACCCCTCGTTAAGTCCAGGTGGCATCCAAGTAAGCTGAGGGCTCCTCCCGAAGCCCAACGGTGGTCACACTACTGGTGAAGCCAAGCCGAGACCAGGGTGCTTGGCACTTGTTCTGGTATTGGGTGCCGGTCGTGACAAAGGTGTTGTGAAACAGGAAACAATATTGAACTTTAAAAAATTTGAATCTTAGTCCTGAACATCCTTTTCCACTACAGAAGAATTCAAATAATTTATTGTGCAAATATCACCACTCTGTTTTAACAAACGTATGAATATTTAAGAATTATGTAATATACTTTCTGCCCAGTACTGTGAAATAATAAAATTAGTCACAGCTTGAAGGAGATTACTGGAGAATTAGTGGGTAAATGCTGGTCCTCTGTTCTTGAAATAGTGTGAATTTATGCCATTCTAATTTTTTTGCAAATAAAATGAAATTTCTGTCTGCAGCAAAGCAAAAGTATAAAAATACAAAATTAGCTTAATGGCGAAACAGCTTGCAGTTTTCTATCCATTTTGATTGGAAACTTCAGCATAATAAACTATACTCTGGAGGGCTAATGGAGTCTAAAAAAAAGACAGAAGATGTGGAAATGTAGCAAACAATTTATTCTAAGTGGGCAATGGCACTGCAGGATTTAACAAACATAAGTGATTTGGTTCACTTCTCTAAATTAGAAGCTGCTTGTATTTGGAAATGTAATGTTCTTTCCTATTTCTCATTACCATTGAATTAGTTCAGAGTAAATTTAATTGCATGCACATTTTCTACATTTGCTGGTAATTTTTCTCAAATTCTTTGCAACACTTCCTAATACTACAAAGAGATTAAATAAACTACACAACCAAAGTGGCGGAGAAATAAAACATGTCCAAACCATTTAAGAACTACTAACAATCAATAGAAGTGGCTGAAAACAAAAATCAAACAAATTGCTGACGTTACAAGGACATTGTACTAATCAGTTGCAAAGTTATCAAAGAAATGATATCTTGTAGGCTGAGAAACTATTTCTGACAGATGAGTAATGTTTCTAAGGTAAAGCCAATGCATTGCCCATGCATGTGTTTTAGAGCAGAGGTCCCCAACCTTTTTTACCCGTGAGCCATATTCATATATAAAAAAAGTTGGGGAGCAACCCAAGCTTAAAAAATAAGGGCTATTATTGCCTATTTGATAGCCTCTATGTGGACTGGCAGCCTACATGAGGCGGTATTTGGCAGTACACCTTGTTTTTATGCAACCAAAACTTGTCTCCAAGCTAAGAATTAAAAAAATAAGCACCTGCTTTGAGGCCACTGAAAGCAAGATCCAAGTGGTTGGTGAGAAACATGTTGCACATGAGCCATTGATTGGGGATCACTGTTTTAGGATAGAACTGAAGCGACGTCATTCATTTTAGACCCTCAATAGAAAAGCATTTACTGGGACAAAATTGTGCCCATTGATAATCATTCAGAGGTGTAACCAATACACTTTGTGACAGAGTGTACAATTGGCAGCAAGTTAAGGGACAGGCATGGTGTGGGTGTCGTTCCTATGTCCATTCCTCCCACTTGCCCCTTATGAATACAGTGAACACAAACACCAAGGGGCACATAGGCACTTCAATTCAGGTAATTCCTAGTATAGGGCATTTTTCACTCTACCCTGAGCTTCATAAATGACCCCTGATATTAGAAAATGAGATATTTGCTAAATCGCGATCAATATATCACTACTGAATTTTATTGAATTTCTTTAAAGGGATACTGTCATGGAAAAAACATGTTTTTTTCCAAACCACATCAGTTAATAGTGCTACTCCAGCAGACTTCTGCACTGAAATCCATTTCTCAAAAGAGAAAACTGATTTTGTTATATTCAGTTTTGAAATCTGACATGGGGCTAGACATATTGTAAATTTTTCAGCTGCCCCCAGTCATGTGTTGTGATAAACTTCAATCATTCTTTACTGCTGTACTGCAAGTTGGAGTGATATCATCCCCCCCAGCAGCCTAACAACAGAACAATGGAAAGGTAACCAGATAGCAGCTTCCTAACACAAGATAATATAATAGTAAAAGCCAAGATTCAGTAACATTAAGTAGGAGAAATAACAGCCTGCCAGAAAGTAGTCTCATCCTAAAGTGCAGGCACAAGTCACATGACTGGGGGCAGCTGGGAAACTGACAAAATGTCTAGCCCCAGGGCTGATTTCAAAATTGAATATAAAAAAATCTGTTTGCTCTTTTGAGGAATGGATTTCAGTGCAGAAGTTTGCTGGAGTAGCACTATTAACTCATGTGGTTTGGAAATAAAACATGTTTTTTCCATGACAGTATCCCTTTAAGGAAGGGTTCAGTTTTCGACCAATTAAGATTTTAGAAGTGATAGTCTAGTCAGCCAGAAGTGTAAAGGGCCAGTGAAGGAATTTAGATCTGTGAATCATAAGCTGAACAATGTCAATGGGAGGTTGAATATTGATTCTTGATACTTTAAAGTACTGAAAGAATAGGGTAGAAAGAATTTGTGATGGGCATACTGGAGGAACTACTGGAAAAGTAGGAAGGCCGAGGATTGTCTTTAAAACCAAGGGAACTGAACATTTTTCATTTTTCACTTTTCTAGTGATCAGCAATTGGTTACAATGTTTTTGTGGTTTTTGAGTTATGTATTCAGCTTTTTATTTAGCAGCTCTCCAGTTTGCAATTTCAGTAGTCTGGGTGCTAGGGTGCAAATGACCCTAGCAACCATGCACTGCTTTGAATAAGAGACTGGAGTATTCATAGGACAGACCTGAATAGAAATATGAGTAATAAAAAGTAATGATAACAATACATTTGTAGTGTTATAGATAATTTATTTTTAGATGGGGCCATTTACAAGCTGGAAAGAGTCAAACAAATGACTCGGAAAAAAAAAAGAAATTAATGATGGCCAATCGAAAAGTTGCTTAGAATTAGCCATTCTGTAACATACTAAAAGTGTAAAGGAACCACCCCTTTAAAAGTAAGAAGGATGCTGGTTGTTTTAACTGTTTAGAAAAGTTTGAGTAGAATCCAAGACCAAAAGCCAAACGAGCACAATTAGCAGCACACTCAAGTAAGTGTGAAGTCAACCCACTGCGTTTGCAGGTGCATATTACAAAGGTCTGTTACTACACAGGGGGCCCTTAGCATTAGCAAGCCCAGGGGGTTTAAAGAATTACAGTTTATCATATATCAAACCTGAAATACTGTAGTTTATTTTCCAAAATCAATACAAAAATGATTACATATGAAGCAGAATCGGTCTGTAGTTATCTGGCCCTATAGCTTCATCATAGAAGAATAAAATGAACTGCATATGATGGAGGATCTAATTGGATCTAATTCAATGAAAATCTGACATCCAGCTCCTGCATTACAAGAGCATGAAGAGAAATGGATGCTGAGAGAGGGATAGCAAAGAGAAATTACTATTTGTAATTGATTATATTTAGAAAGTTTCCTATATCAGTATGATGAAGCTTATATTAAATTTTCATATGCACGATCGTTCCGCTTTGAGGTCATGACTGAGGGCAAGGATGGTGATTTATAGAAATCTAGTTGATCACCTAGTGCATGTGCATGAATTGTAATTACAAAAACTCTACCAAGTTAATAGGCTGCCTCAGAATAAAATGCATGAGTGGTATTTACCAAACTGATTTTTTAATTATTATTTCTTGTCACCACTTTCCAGTTACAAAAACAAACAAGACTGTGTTCAAATTTGTTCTTTCTTCCTAATAGCAAATTAGAAAATGACAGGAGCATTCAGAGTTATCACAGAAACACAAAACACTAAAGACTTTCCCTGAATGCTCATCATACCCGTCTCTGTTCTCACGCATTTTACATTATGTGTTACGTTCTGTTCTTTCTATTGCAGAATAAAACAGAATTATTGTGCCTAAATTCTTTATGCCTGTGTCATTATTTTCATGGTGGCTATCTAACAAGCATAAATGTTCCTGTATTAGAGTATAAAAATATTATGGGCTTTAGAGGCATTGCGTATTGAAGGCCAAATTGGGTGAGCTACATAGGGTAATTTAAAAGTTTTCAACTCTTGCATTTGCATATGTAATATGTAACATTAATATATGTAATATATGATTATATAAAATGTTACAGTAGCCATGAAAAATAGGATGTTTTTCGAATCAAGTTCATGGCTGCTGACCTCAGTATATTTGAATGGAAACATTAATAAAGAGGGGGCTTTCTGAGTCAATAATGAAGATAACATTCTATTGTTTTCAGTATTTTTTCTTTATAATTTAATTTGCAATGTGCATTTGTAATGCAGTTCAGCTCTTTGAGGGGGTTATTTATCAAAGGTCAAATTTTACATCTTTGTCAGCTTTTTTATACCTCAAATGGGTTCTAGCTTAAGAAACAACTCATATGTAAAAAACCCGAATCAGTGAAGTCAGGGTGAAAACCTAGAATACTCGAATTGATTGAGTTTTCAGCAAAAGACTTGAATTGATCACATTTTTGAGCGAAACCCACAGAAAAAATATTTTGACGTCATGAAGACAACAAACATCTTCAAATGGTTCAAGGGACCTCTGCTATTGACTCCTACATGAACTTGACAGGCTTTAGCTGGAGTATTTTCCAGCTTCTAGCTCGTAAATTGTAAGCTTTTTTTTTTAAACCCCAAAAATGTGAAGTGCTATAAGAGTTGAACTGGAATACACATGGATGACCCAGTAGTATGATAATCCTGACGGATTGATATATTACACAAAATTGGCCACAATTACACAACGTCAAATTAAATATAAATGAAAAAATGTTGTTCCCTTATGTAATTCCTTATTTCAACTTGGCCCGTTTTGGCAGTTGTTAGTCATCTTCCCTTTGACTACAATATCAAAGATAGAGAGCTTATACCCCATAATAAATACCTTTTGCGGTATCAGGTGCTTTGCTGAAGGACCCACACCCGCTTCAAGGGTCAATCCAATGGAGAAAAGGGTCAGCAGCACACAGATAATTTGAAACAGCGTGAGGTTTATTGAGAAAACATCCAAAAATAGGGCAACATTTCGGGCCACCCAGGCCCTTTATCAAGACTTGATAAAGGGCCCGGGTGGCCTGTAACGTTGCCCTATTTTTAGATGGTTTTTCAATAAAGCTCACACTGTTTCAAATTTTCAGTGTGCTGCTGACCTTTTCTTCATCTTCCCTTTGACTGTTGAATTGTTTTCTATAAATATAAATATTTCTATTAAAAGTGTTTTTAGGTTTGGGGGATTAATCAGTCACAAAAAATTACGTTTTTTTTTAACGCAAAAAAAAACCTATTTTTGACCAAAGAATACCAAAGAATGTGGAAGAAACAACTTGACCATTGATAAATAACCCCAATTAATCTTTTTAAAGTGTTGCTATAACTTATTACAAGTGCACTCCTAACACATGATGCTCAATATATCCAATGATATCCAATGATATGCAAAAACCTTTCTGTTTTCTATTTTTTTTATAACAGAAATGTTATTTTATAACAGAAATGTTGTTCTTTAATCTTCGCTTCACACAAATTGTATGAAAACATACACAAGGAATTGGTTTTTGGGATAGAGGCAAATAATGTTTACGAAAATAGGTAAGCTTTTTTCATATTTTATTTTTTGATGGGGAGTAAATGGGTACAAGAATCCTTGTTTCTGTAAGTATGTTATATGTTGATGAGTTGTAATAAACTTTAGGTTAGTATGCATATCTCGAAGATGAGAGTATTTGAATTTATGGTTTGGAAGTTTCTTGAATGAAGTCCAGTTGCAAGAATAGATGAGATTGATAATGAGCAAATATGATATGTAGTGATGTAGAGATGGGCGAATTTATTTGGCAGGCACGAATTTGTGGCGAATTTCCATGCAAAGATTCGCTGGCGTCCTTTTTTTTTTGACGCAGGCGTAAATTTTGACTCCATTGACAGTTCGGCAATGATTAAACGGATGCCCATTGACTTTATTGTGCGTCAAATGTCGCCGGTGGTTAAATTGTCAATGGCATCAGTTTTGACCCCAGCGAATTTTGTTTGGCGTCAAAAATGTTTTGCCCGTTTCGCGAATTTCGCAGGAAATTCACAAATTTTGTCTCGAAGCTAACAAATTCAGGACGAATCCGCTTATCACTAATGATATGGAAAATATTATAGAAAAATGTAATACAAGGCAAAGATGATGTGGAAAGTATAATAAACTTCTCTATCATTATGGAGTATGAGCTGCTCTCTGGACCTTTTTAAATCCACCTTTATCAGCTGCAATACTGCAGTAGGCAGGTGTAATGTACAAGGTTCTGCAGTGCTTAATGGCCTCTGGTGCTCCCTTGTGCATCTACTGTAAATAAGTTGGGGTTTCCAAAGAGGAACCTTATTGCTGCAAGCTTGTACTGGGTTAATGCACAAGAAGGTAAGTCCTGGGGTTGCAGTGAGCACCACAACACAGTGAGGAGGGGTCTGCGAGCAGGAAGCTGCATTGAAAACACAGAATGCGCTGGGTATAGACTGTGAACTTAAAGCAGGTTGAATTGCCAAAAGCGGAGGGAAATGTCGAAGACGGGTCTGAGCTGAGCCGAGGTTGAAAAACGTAAAAAAAAGGTACCGAAAGTCAAAGCCAAGGGAATACAGAAAACTGGGTCGAGAACTAGCCAAATCAAACATGGAATCGTGTACAATTTAAATCTTACTTAACAATCTCACTAGTACTACGTAACCAATTGTACTGCCAACTGGCCAGCATACGGAAGGACTTTAAAGGAAAACTATACCCCCTAAACAATGTAGGTCTCTATTAAAAGATACTGAGTAAAACAGCTCATGTATAAAACCCTGCTCCATGTAAATGAACCATTATCATAATAATATACTTTTTTAGTAGTATGTGCCATTGGGTAATCATAAATAGAAAATTGCCATTTTAAAAAATAAGGGCCGCCCCCTGAGATCGTAAGATTCACTGTGCACACATACAAACCACATGTAAGGTCACATGAGCCAATTAACAGACAGAGTTCTGCCTTTTGCTTCCTCACTTCTTCCTGTTACAGTTAGTGTTGTAGTATTTCTGGTCAGGTGATCTCTGAGGCAGCACAGATAAAGTCACGAAATGGTGGTTCAAGGCAAGAGATGTAAAAGGGCAATATTTATGTAAATATATATTCCAGTTTGGTAAGATTCTTTAATATGTCATTCAATTTGATATAAACTATCTGTTGCTTAAGTATTCATTTTGGGGGTATAGTTTTCCTTTAAATAGCCTCCCACTGCTTCTGATTGGCCAGTTGATATCACCACTCACAAACTGCTAGACAATATTTCCTAACAGGTGTCCATTGGCCACCTACAGGGTTCTCAATTGTTCCTCAAGCTCCAACAACCTACTGCCCACTCTGTATGCAACCCTGATAAATGCAGGCAGTGATGCATACAGAATGGGTCCAAATGTTAATACTCATTTCTAAATTTCTAATAGGCAAAAATATGTTCAGCACATTGGTTGAACTCATTTTGTAAAAGGTGGTTTACTGGGTTTTCAGGAAAAAACTTGATCCATATGATTCGAGTTTTTGCTTGATTTTATTGAGTTTTTTCACAATCTTTTTAAATAATTTTTATAAAAAAAGAAATGGAGTTTGGTCAAGCTTTTTTTATTAATATTAGGAGATAATTCGGATTTTAGTAAATAACCCCTAAATGTTTTTGTTAATTCCATTTTCACTGTATTTGCCTAATGGAAAAATAGAATGTATAATGATACTGCTGTTTCAGGGCTTTCCCTTGTTATTGGAAGCAATATATTTGTTTGTCCTAGAGATGTTACATTTTTCTTTCCTCTAAGTCTTATGCTAACTGGATCCACGGGAGAAACTGTAATCAAATGGAAAGCCTTACCTGCAGTCAAGAATGCCCCAAACCAGACCTCAGTCTTATGTCATAATCCTGTAATAATAGAATGTAGTGAGGTGAGGCCTAGCAGTCATTGCATGGTCTGAAATCAATAATGTAGACAGGGTTCAAAAGAGCATTCTCAGATAATGCCTTCTGGCATATCCCATGGGGAACCATGGCCTGTGGGTCAAATCCAGCCAATTAATCAACATACCATAGAAATTTCCAGAAAAAAGACCCAGAAAAACAGAAATTAGAGCATTTTAAGAAGACCATTGTAGATATTTTGAATGATTACCTAATTTTTTATTGTAGTTTCTGTTTGTGTTGGGTTTTTGCAATTAATGATTATATGAACTGATTGTAAAAACAATAAGGGGCACATTTATTATGCAGGATAATATTCCACAAATCACCAGGCTTTGCCATGTAAAAAGTTTTGTAAAAAGGCGTAACATTTTTACACGTTTTTTCTTAGTGTGACTTGCGCTGTAAGCAGTGTAAAATAACGACGGCAAATCTGATGTTCGCATGGTGTAAAATCACACACACCTTGATAAATTTCTATACATCTACACACCTTTTTACACCTTTTTTTTTTTTTTGGATTATTTCAGTGGTATAACTTGATGTTACTGGGCCCCCAAGCAAATACATTTAGACACCCCAACATATCCAGAGAGTGTCCTGTTTTACCATTATATGTTTAAATTGCTCATTATTTGGGCCTCATGGGGCTCCCTATACCACCTGGGCCCCCCTGCAGTTGCAGGCTCTGCTTCCTCTGTATTTACACCCCTGGCTAATTTCGTTTTATGCCCCTTAATTTCACTTTACATTTTATATATATATAGATATATATATATATATATATATATATATATATACATATATATGTATATTATTTTTTATTTTTCACTGCAACATAATCTTTCTAAACATGTTTGAATTAGTGTGTGATTCCACTAGGTATATGGTTCTAAAAGCATAGAAATTCACATTATTTTGATTTTGAAAAACTCACATTCGTATTTCATGTAGCGAAATATAATATTTGATTCAAAACCATGTACCAGAAATAAGAATATTGTAGATATATAGCTGTATTCAGGGAAAAAGCTATTATCAACTCAGTATACCCTTCCTCTAGTGATGGGCGAATTTATTCGCCAGGTGCGAATTTGCGGCGAATTCCCGTGATTCACCACCGGCAAATAAATTCGCAAAACCACCATCGCCGGCGTCAAAAACAAAAATGGATGCCGGCGTCTGTTTTTTTGGACACCAGCGCATTTTTGCCAGTGAATTTGCACTGGCGTCAAGAAAACGGATACGCCGGTGCCATTTCACGATTTTTCCATCATTTCGCAAATGTCGCGAGACATTCGCAAATTTTCCCGCGAAACGAAAACAAATTCACCCATCACTACTTTCCTCATTTATGTGAAATGGTTCTTTGGAGTTTTTGGTGGTCTTTATTTTCTTACACATCATAGTATTAGAGCATGTCATTGCATAAACAGTTCACTGTCATTATGTCATTACTGGACATGTAGTAACCAAAGGAAAAATGCAAACTAAATCTGCCATATGTCAAAGTTGGATGCTCCTTTCCATTTTCCATCTACTATTATTAATTAGTAATCTACAACTACTACTAGACATGTTCTATTGTTGCAACTTCCCCTCTGTTTCCTTTAGTGGAGGAAAGCTTCAACTTTGACTGAGCACAGATTTTTACCTGCAGGTGGAAATCATGAGTATTTATAAATTAATTCTGAACTGGTGGGAAGTAAATTGCCACAGGTTACCTTCCATTGTTGTCTACATGAGCTGGTGTAGTCTGCACTTTTCTGTAGAAAATGCAGGTAGTTAAGAGCCATTAGTGGCAAATTGGCAATTTATATAACATTAGGAAATAATATGGAATGGACACAAATGCCCAGGAATTGTTATTTAGATGTTTTATGGTTGGCCAGGATCCAGGAAGTATCTAAAAATATTTATGATTTTTTTTATATAACAATGTTCCATTTTCTATATTGTTTTCTGAATTGCATTAACTGTATGCTTGTCATATACAAATTATATATAGGATGTTATGTTATTTTTAGCATAGTTTGCAGAAATGATTTAACCACTGAGAATTTGAAAGACATGCCTGTGTATGTGTGATATGGCTTGACAAGAATATGTAACTTCTTGTAAAAGGTTAAACCTTTTTATAGTGTTATCTAATGCCTTTTTCTCCACTAAAGTCATGTAATACATTATTCCATAAATCCCAGAAAGAGCAGTGCTAAACTAATGCAAAGGAGCCTGGGGTATCAATGGCTCAATGGGAGGAGAAGAATACATTGCAATTACATATAATCCAGAAAGATTTACACTGATAATTAAACAGTACTAGCCTATGCATCTACCAAATATTAGTTTGAGGTTCGTCACAGGCACTTCTGAAATAATATAACCATTTCAAGCATTTGTCTGTGTTAAACCAATTAATGTCCCATTGTCATTTCAAGATGACACTTTTATTTGTATGGTCAACTTGTGTAGCATTCACTGAAATATCCAGCTCTTCCTGCCATCTGTTACTTTTATTTTTAGCCATTATGGAAAGGTGTTAAAAGTCTTAAAACGTCACTTAATTTGTGGTCTGGCCGAATACCAATGGTAGTCTATAATTTTTTTTTGTTTCTTCCATATCGATTGTTATAAATGGTGACAGGTTAATACAGTCTTTTTAATACAGTCTTTTCTCAGGTACTTTTCTCTATTAGAGCACAGCCTTCTACAATAGACAGGGTTTTATTACACTTCTTCGAGCACAGACTATGTGATTAACTGATTTTAGGGGATCGTTTTGAAATATAAATATTCTGTTAAATCACACATAATAAGTTCCAAGTCTTTTGGGTCATTTAAAAATTACACACTTGAAGAAGGGAATAATTAATCTTTTTTCACTGATGTTAATTATAGGTTCATCCAACAAAATACCTCCATGGCGGCAGCAGATTTTTTTCACTTCAAGATTTTAATTATTTACCAAACAAAAACAGCAGGGGTATAAGAATTAACCTGATTTCATAAAATGTAAAGTAAATTGACAAAGAAATCAAAATTATCAATCAAATAAGATGTTGGCAATGCCAAGGTTAATAACCGTATTATGCTATTGTTGATAAATAAATTACAATATATTCCCAGGTTTTTGTTCTTATCAACGTGATACATACACTTAAGAAGGTAATAAAGACTTGTGTACAAAAATAAAAAATGCACGTGGACATGTTCTGAATTGTAAATTTAATTTTATATTTAATATTTCGATGTTAATTCAATCTAAGCAACATAATTAATTTTTTGTTTAAATAGGACAGTGCCCTCCTGGTCATAGACTTTGTGCAGATTTTTCATTTTGGTTGCAAGAAACTCTGTTTTTTGATGGACTTCCTGACTGTCCAGATGGCTCAGATGAACATGATAAATTTTGCAGTAAGAACCAGGACAGGGATTGATGTGATATACAATCTCAGTAGTGAGCTGCAGAATATGTCATTAGAATTGCAGCAGCACAATTAGGAAGCACATGGTTGCACATAGCATGGTTGTAAGAAAACCTACCTGCCCTGGTGGTCTAGTGGGGCAGTGGGGACGCCCGCCGCATGGTCCTCTTCCGGCGCCATCTTGCCTGCCTTAGGGCGAGCACGGCGCGCCTGTGCATTTTTTATAGGCGCAAACACGCTGGCGCGTTTTGTCACGATTTCTATCCCCTATAAAAGGCCCATTCTGACTGCAGACAGATGCCCGTGATAGAACTTGTTTCTAGTGGTTTCCTGAGCCTTGTGCATCTGATCTGTTCTGTATTCTGTCTGTTTGATTACCCGTGTTTGACCCAGCCTGTTCCTGACTATTCTGCATTCTGTATCCTGACACTTGCCTGCCTACGACAACTCTTCCTGCTTAACCCCTTGATTGACAACCCGGTTTGACCCTTGCCTGCCTGACGATTCTTGATATCTGCCTGCCTCGCCCCAGCCTGTCTGACGATTCTCTTGCCTGCTCCATTTGTACCGTGACCTTCGGCCCAAAAGACTCTGCTAACAGCCATGCCCCTTTGCCAGCCAGAACATCTCGCCTTGCACCCCTCGTTAAGTCCAGGTGGCACCCAAGTAAGCTGAGG
Organism: Xenopus petersii; assembly: GCA_038501925.1. NCBI lineage: Eukaryota > Metazoa > Chordata > Amphibia > Anura > Pipidae > Xenopus > Xenopus petersii. The sequence goes on along the minus strand of CM076674.1, from coordinate 177,337,122 downwards.
GCTCCTCCCGAAGCCCAACGGTGGTCACACTACTGGTGAAGCCGAGACCAGGGTGCTTGGCACTTGTTCTGGTATTGGGTGCCGGTCGTGACAATGGTCTTATTACTTGAAGTTGCAATATTGCCAATATCAATAGAGTATCTAGGTGGTATGATAGAGCATGTCAGATCAGCTATTTTATTTTCTTGGTTATTGGTTAGGAAAATGATAAGGGATGGTTATTTTTTTCACCAACCTCATCCTTCTTATGATACCACCTCTCATTCCTTTTTTCATATGTTTGAGCTTACATATATTGTAGGTGATACATAGCTGTTGCAGAAGTTATGACCATGATTTGTCAGTGATCAGTTTCCTTTTTTTATGGTGTGTACCATTCCCTGATTAGTCAATACCATAATGATTCATGTTACTCTTTCTGGGATGTGAGGTCCCATCAGGGCCAGTATACAGATGCAGCCACTTTGGTTTGTGTGTTTGACACAGAATAAATAAACACAGATATACCACTTTTCCTATTTAACACAGAAAATTGTGTCACAACATCCCATCCAATTAAAGCATTCACCATTGCGAACAATGGTGCTTTGGTATGCTAATGAAAAGGTTAAATGTATTAAATGAGTTAAGATGACTTTAGATAACACAGTTTCTTCAATTAATCCCGAGTCATGACGTATTTAACCGACAGATCGAAGTGGCTTCATCTGTATATTCTTTGTAAATGGGAAATTGCCAATTGGTACGTATGGTAGTGAGGTTTTGTGGTTCCTGGGCCACATTTGTAACATTATTTTTTTTATGATGCAGGCATGATATGGTAATTGGTTTTGTCAGTGTTGTTAGTAGAAGTATTCCTATACCATCCAAGCCAGGGTTAGCACTTACCGAATCTCCTCTGTTGCACCTGCTAATACATTCTGACCTTTGCTCTGAGCAGATATATCTTGTATAAATTGTGTTACTTAGATCATCCCTCTCTACTTGTGACCTAGTTTATCAGAGTATTGTGTGTGCCCATTTCCTAAAAGTTTGCTTTTCCAAGCCAGTGTGGCATGTTCAGACTTGTCGAAACCTCATGTTTACTTACTAATGTTTTTAAAGTCATTTTTTATGGGAGGTTATTATTTAAAATTTATGAGAAGATAGTCTCAATTAATAGGGTCATGCATCCACAAATGTGTTGTGGGTAGGGCTGCAGGTTCCCATCAATGGAATCTTCTCTCTAGTCCAACCATAGACCAAACATTACAGGGGGCTCCAAGGGGATGTTGACTCAAATAGGCATATTATAGATAATTCAACTTTTAGATAAGATTAACTAAACTGCATCAGGGATGTCACATATAGCCACCAGCTATTCTAATACATTAAATTTATCAAGACATTATTTGTATATAGCAGCATGAAAGAGATCACCTTGATGTAAGAAGTATCCTTTATATAAAAGTGTAATTTTCATGAATACACACTGTATTCATTAATGTTAATGTTATACCAGGCAACATTCAGCTCTATCTTGCCACTAAAGATAACAAAAATATGACGTTTATTGTTATTAAATCAGGAGAGGGGAAAAAAAAACTGTACCCATTTTCTGGCACAATGAATTCCATCCATCATGTTTAAGACTAGAGCTTCTATATATCAGCAACGGCAGAGCTCAGCACTGAATGTGATTGTATGCAAGAGAACAGATGATAATCATCCAAGAGAAATTCTAAAAAAGGTACAACATAAAACCTGGCATTTACTTTGCTTCTATCATATTTGTTTAAGAAGATTGAGAAGGATCTTTATTAACCTATTTCTAAAATCATATTTTTTTCTTTTGTTGAATATTTCCTCCGAGCCCCTTTTAACTGAAAAAGTCATGAAAGCAATTTATAGCTAGTTGGGCTTTTAGAAATCAGCTGCTAACTCTACATAAACATTCACTGTGTACTTATTCCTACTCGCTCTCATTGGTTTATTCAGCTCTAAATGTTATGGGCCATTAGTGAGGTGGCTGTTAATGGCTCTGATTATATGTTAACATAAGGCAAAGAAATGCATGAACTTCAACTGTACAAATGGGCCTTTATTTCCCTAGAATTTCACAATAACCAATTAGCTATGGAAACACAGGGACACATGCAAAGGAAAATAACTTGTCGATGGCCACCTTTAATGACATGGGACAGATTCAGATTTTAACACCTACTTACTAAGTATGCAATGTAATGCAATAACAGCTATAGAATTTTGATGTATTCAGCTCACTAAAAGCTTTTCTTAACACCCCATGCCGCTATAGTATAGATTCATTAACTATCATTTAAAGAGTCTGTTGACTGTGCTTTGGAACTTGTATTATGAATAAAATGTGTTTGTTTCTAGTGCACTCCAAAGTGCCTTCCAATAAAGTTTAGGACAGATGGATTTGAAAGCATCGACATGTGTCAGTCCATTAGGAAGTGCTCAACTACACTGAAAACTATTCTGCTCTATGTGTGGTTGACAAAATTTAATATAATACCCACAGTGTCTGCCTCACAGTTTCATACTCTCGTAAGCTACTTATGCAAATTTAAATTGGTTTGTGGCCAAAATTAACATTAGTGATCCAAAGCAAGTCTGTGCTAACTCTTTTTCATGAATAATAAAATCCTATTATTGTGTATATGAAGCTATTCATGTACTGTTCTAATAAAATTTAAAGGTGCAACATACCCCTTTATTCTGCAGGAGTTTAATGATTAGGGCTTACATATTGCCTTTTGCTTTAAAACGAGAAAAATCTATTGTTTTTGTTATTTTCTGAGCTAAACAGGGAAAATTGAAAAAATGAAGCTACTTCATGTTTGGTCCTTGCGAGGCAGATAATTACATTACCAGAATACAACCCCCTCCCTTTACCTCTTGTTGTGACTATTTGGTTAGCAAGAATACATTTTACAGGGGGATTACTTGTGCACTGATAATCGTATCTACCTTGCGAGGGCCAAACATGGAGGATCTTCAATTTCCCTATTTGCCCTATTAGCTCAAATATAATAGATTTTTGTTGATTAAAAAATAGGCAAAAAGCATGTTGGCATAAGCCCTATTCATTGAGCTCATGCTGAACAAGGGGGGTATTGTATCCTTAAAAAACTATAAGAAGCAATTTGAAGATGATAATTCCAAGGATCACCACAGACCAACTGGGGAGAAGGAGAAGCAACTCAAGTAACTCAAATACCAGAAAATGCCCCAATGTGTATATCTGACTGATAATCACACGACAACTTGTGGTGCTTCCCATCATCATCATCAGTGTGAAGTGAATCAATATGCTGGTTGTCATTGTTTTCTCACTGTGCAAAACTTTCACTCTGCCATATTCCTGTGACCCATGTAAACAGTTAATACTTGTACTTAATGTCTGTTTCTCATACGTCCAAAGGTTGAATTTTATGATTGTGAGTCTCTTTTAATCTTGACTATGTGTGTATGTTCCTGTTCCATTATGATATAATAATCATTACTTGTAGTATGGTATGCAATATGGGGCTTATTTACGAATGCAAAGTGCACATAGAGATGCAAATTTGAGCACCCATGGACACTAAAGAGGTGATTTATGACCCTGGGCAGTGCAAGAGCACTAAGGGGTGCAAGAACCCACTCCTTAGTGTTTAGTGCACCTTAGTGCTCATTTGCAAAGCACTTGCATCCTCCTGCCTGCTGCACTCTGCACTACGCACCGTATGCATAGGGCATTGTAAATGATCTCCTAAATCTACTCAATTAATGCTCATTCACAAATAGTTACAAGTGCCTGTGTGTTTCTTCAGCCTGCAATTCTGAATTAGACACAAGTATACCCATTGATGCAAGGGAACAATGGCCATAAGCCTAAACCTGGCAGCAATTCCAAGGTTCCCTCTGTGGGTTGCATTAATTTCTGCAAATCACTTGCTTGCAAGTAAATTGGACAATACATTATTGATGCCACACACCAGTGACACAAATGAAACAACTTGGGGGGTATCCACATTTACAATGTAATTCTGGGATAAAACACTGCACCATGTTTTTTAAAAAAAGGCCAATTAGCATTTTGCACATTGCATTGCATTAATATAAGCCATAATGTTCACAAATGGTGCAACAAAATAAAACAAATATGGTGCATCATATAGTGGATAATGCACCCCCTACTGTAATTTATAAAGATATTAAAAGTCACCGAGGAGTTACGTGACCATATAAAAGCACGAGGCCGGAGGCCGAGTGCTTTTATAAAGGTCACGTAACTCCGAGGTGACTTCCAATATCTTTATAACTTTCGGTAGGAGGTGCATTATTCATTATTATCTACAGTGTTTCTATGTGCAGCGTTTCCAGGAGTTCTCTGCCTCTGCTCTATATAGTCTACCCAGTGCCACACTTTGTTCCCTTTGTGGTTTTTCATTTTATTAATGTGTCTCCTTGTAGTCCTTCTGAGGTATTTTTGCGTGATTCTTCTCCTTTGATGTAAATTTCTGACCATGCCATGTCGCACTCATACTGCTGTAGGTTAAAGGGATTTTTCAGCTTTAAATTAACTGTTAGTATGATGTAGAGAGTGATATTCTGAGAAAATTTGCAATTGGTTTTCATTTTTTATTATTTGTGATTTTTGTTATTTAGCTTTTTATTCAGCAGCTCATTAGTGTGCAGTTTTAGCAATCTGGTTGCTAGGGTCCAAATTCCCCTAGCAACCATGCATTAATTTGAATAAGAGCCTGGAATATGAATAGGAGAGGCCTGAATACAAAGATGAGCAATAAGTACCTATAACAATAAATCTATAGCTTAACAGAGAATTTGTTTTTTAGATGGGGGTCACTGACTATCATTGAAAGCTTGAAAGAGTCAGATAAAAAAGGCAAATCATTTAAAAACTATAAAGAATAAATAATGAAGACCAATTAAAAACTTGCTTAGAATTAGTAATTCTATAAAATACTTAAAATTAATTTTAAGGTGAACCACCCCTTTAATAAGTGACAGAAGGGGAAAGGCATGAAGGGTTGAAGATGCAGGGGGAGGCCAACAGCAGAGATGAACTGAGAGTGGGAGGGTGAGAGGGTGAGAGAGAGGAGATTGATGACTGAGGAAAAAAGACTGGAGAGCAATGTGGGTGGGAGGGAAAGATGAGTGAATACTGAAGTTTGATACCTGGAGGGTGGGAACAGCAGCTAGAACAAGAGGTGTGAGGAGGAGTGACAGGGTGTGGGAGGGGCACAGGGAGTTGCCTGGAGAAGGAGGGGGAGCAAAACTGTGAGTGAGAGGCAGACGGAGCGCTGAAGGAATACGAGGTAAGAGTGACAGGGTGTGGGAGGGGCAGAGTGGCTGTGACGGAAGAAGGAGGGGGAACGGAAGAGACAGAGAGATGCAGCGAGACTAGAGATGGAGGGGATACAGAAGAGGACCCTGAGGGAGCAAGCAGCAGAGGGTGGGAGACAAAAGGAGAACCGAGTCGTAAGGAAAGGCAGCAAGATCTTAATAGGAGGCGCGAGTGAGCGCGCACATTGAGGGCGGAAGTGGGGAAGTGAGGCACACAGGCAGGAAGAAAACCTGTAGGGAGAGTGCGGCAGTGACAACTGCTGACGCATTAAGTTATAAACGGCGCGTTCTGATGTCAGAACGCGCTGTTTATAAGGATATAAATTACAGTCTGGCCCATAGGGAATTACCTGGTCCGTAGATTATAATCTATATAATAATAGGCATTTATATTATATTGCCCTTCTTTTGTTAAACGGTTTAAATTAACTTAAATTAACTTTTAGTATGATGTAGAGTGTGATATTCTGAGTCAATTTGTAATTAGTTTTGTTTTTTTTTATTATTTGTGGTTTTACAGTTATTTAGTTTTTTATTTAACAGCTCTCCAGTTTGCAGTTTGAACAATCTGGTTTCTAGGGTCCAAATTAACCAAGCAAACAATTAATTGAAATGAATAAGAGACTGGAATATGAATAGGGGAAGCCTGAAAAGAAAAATGTTTGGTAAAAAGTAGCAATAACATTTGTAGCTTTACAGAGCATTTATTTTTTTAGATGGGGTCAGTGACCCCCATTTGAAAGCTGGAAGATGAAGGCAAATAATTCAAAGACTATAAAAAAAATGAAATCCAATGATTTTGTCACTCTATAACATATTAGTTCACTTAAAGGTGAACCACCCCTTTAAAGAATTAACATTTTTAATGTTTGAAAGTGAAATATGGATTTGGCATGCCGCTTACGAATAAATATCATGATAAATCAACAGAAGTTAAACAGAATTGATCACGTCATTGTTGTCCGTAGAGTTATTAAGTCAACAATAATGATTATATGATTAAATGTGTGTACAGTTAAGAAGATCATTATCTGGTTAATGATAAATAACAGTGTCTGCTTGTACACCCCCTTGCCCAACCTCTGCAGTTACATAAAACAGATAATGTGATATGATGTAATTTATATGTATCTCGGCAGAGTTAATGAATGAAGCATACCTTCTCATGCTCGACCGAGCAAGAGTCACACATCACCTTAATAAATGGACCCATAACCCACTGATATTTTTTTTATCCTGACAGATGTGCGCAATAGTATTTGCATTCCCTTATCCTTCTCACCATTAGCTTGTACTTCTGTTAGCCTGTCCTTTACTTGAGAGAAATGCTCATGCATATTTATGGGCTCTGTATCTTTTTCTGGTTATATCCTTACTTGTTTTAGGAAGAGATAAGGCCTACTTAGTGAATCAGTAATATGTCATTTTTAGCCTCAACGGTTTTTCAGATGCTTTCAAAGCTCCATAACCAAGAGCTATAAATGATCGAAAGTCTTATGCCTTGGTTTCTGCAAGATACCAGCCATAGGCATATAAATATATATCTATACATATCACTGTAACACATACACCTTTCCAGTTTTACTTTTGTTAGTGCTTGACTTCAACATTTGTCTCCATTAGTATGGGGCCATTATTGTATCTATAACCATCTGCTTGCCTTGGTTACAAGGATTTAGAAGTTCCAATTAGGGATGGGCGATTTTTTTCGCCTTGTTTCACCGAAAATAATGACGACCATAGACTTGTATGGCGTTGTGCGTCAAAATAAAAAGACGAGCGTAAAAAATTTTTTTGCTGCACGAAAAAAATTTCTTGACGCCCATAGACTTTAATGGGCGTTGGTGACATTTCACCGGCGGCGAATTTTTGGTTAAAAGAAATGGGTCAAATTCGCCCATCCCTATTTCCAATTGTTAAGCCGTGGGATCAAAATCTTTTTATGATTTATATTGTAAACCGGGGGTCCCCAACTTTTTTACCCTTGAGCCATATTCAAATGTAAAAACGGTTGGAGAGCAACACAGGCATGGAAAACATCTCTTGGAGTGCCAAATAAATGCTTCGATTGGCTATTTGGTAGCCCCTATATGGACTGGCAACCTACACAAGGCTGTATTTGGCAATACATCTGGTTTTTATGTAACCAAAACTTGCCACCAAGCCAGGAATTCAAAAATAAGAACCTGCTTTGAGGCCAATAGGAGCAACATCCAAGGGTTGGTGAGCAACATGTTGTTCTCGAGCCACTGGTTGGGTATCACTGTTGAAGTCTATACAAAGGATGTTTACATTTGTAGAAAATCGGTCTAAATGGCTATACATCAGTGGGGTAAGCTTCCCAGCTAAACATCAAGGGGCTAATTTACTAAGCCACAACTTTTTTGGTTTGGGCTTTTTGCCGGAAAAAAACCCCAAAAAATGGATGCGACAAAACTGTGGCAATTCCAAACTTGAAAATTCACCAGCTAAAACAGAAATCATTTTGATGTCAGTGACAGATGTCCCTTTTACAAATGGAAGATCTTTCTTTGCTTTGTGGTTTTTGAGTTTTTAGAATGCTTTTGTGCAACAATATGAAAAAGTCGTAGTCATTGTGTGTCAAGTCAAGAAAGTCATGGTTTTCTTGACTTTTCTGCTATTTCCCATTCATGCCTTTTAAAAATGTCTGACATTCGTGGAGATGAGTTTATTTGTGGTTTCAAAAAGATTTAATACCACTGAAATTTGACCTTTAATAAATGGGCCTCCAAGTGTTGTGCAACCTCTGTCTCCTATTTTGCATTTACATCAGTTACTACATCTTTATTCAACATATTTTAGAATATATATTCATTCAATATATATATACATTCTGGATACCTGTTTGTATATATATACATACTTTCTCTGTATTTCAACTAGTTTTTAAAATAGTCTAAAAGCTTTTACTAATCTAGTGAATGTCATTAGAGATACTAGCTGTGAATAGTACAGGTGCATTTGTGTCACTGATAAAATCCTGTTGGGGTTATGTAATAAAATTACATATGGGGGAATGTCTATACTATAATCTGTACTATGGTCAATGTCATACATCATACAAAGCACAAAAAAGAGTGGCAACATTTTCTAGAATTTCAGCATCCTTTTTTTCAGCGGGGGAAAAAAATTAAATGTCAGTGCAAAAAACGCAAAATGCCTATTCACAAAAAAAAAAGCCAATTGTCTCCAATGCATTTAGCAAAATACCACTATTTCACAGATTTGTCTGCGTTTTTTTTTGGATTTTTCAATGAAACAGATATGTTTTGCTCATCACTAAGGGGAGATTTATAAAAGGTCGAGGTGAATTTTTGAATGAAAAAAATTCGAATTTCAAGCTATTTTTTGTGTACTTCGTCTAGGGAATAGTCCAAATTCAATTCCAATTTGAAAAAAATTTGAAAATTAGAATATCGAAATTTATCATGTACTGTCTCTTTAAAAATTCGACTTTGACTATTCGCCATCTAAAACCTGCCACATTGCTATTTTAGCCTATGTGGGACCTCCTAGAAACTATTTGGAGTCAATTGGTGGACAAAGTTGAAGTATTTTTTGGGAAAAACTTTGACTCAAATTCGATCGAATGCGATATTCCTTCGATTTGTGCGATTAATATTCCGCCGAATATGGACCTATTCAATCGAAAAAAAAATAGACTTAATTGCAGTTGGTCTTTTTGAATTCGAATTTCAACGTTTTTTCAAATCGAAATTCGACCCTTGATAAATATGCCCCCTAGGTCATGGAAAAGTCAAGTGGGGAGAGTTACTCCCAAGAAGTGGGGGTACTAACATTAAGACACAAAACACAATGGCTCCAATTTATTTGGATATTATAAGATAGCATGTGCCTCCATTTAACCAGTTCTGCTCTTTAAGTCATGGCAAATACATTACATAAAATATATATACAGAGTAATGTAATAAAAATTTACCCAGGTTTTGCAACTCATAGCAACCAATCAGATGTATGTTTTTAAAAAACCAACTTATAAATGCTACCTACTCCTGGGTAGTTATGGGTGACTTGACCAGTAGCAGACTTTGCAGATTTGAGTTAACTTTTAGTATGACATAGAAAGTAATATTCTGAGACAATTTGCAATTGACCTTCATATTTTATACTGTATGTGGGCTTTTAATTATTTAATTTGTTGTTGAGCAATTCTCAGCAGCTACCTAATTGCTAGGGTCCAAATTAACTTAGCAACCAGGGAGTCGTTTGAATGAGAGACTGGAAAATGAATAGGAGAGGGTATGAATAGAAAGGTAAGTAATAAAACGTAACTATAGCAATAACTTTGTAGCCTAACAGAGCAATAGTTTTTTGACTGCTTAGGTCAGTGACCCCCATTTGAAATCAAGAAAGAGTCAAAAGAAGAAATAATTAGCTATAAAAAATAAATAGGAGACCAATGAAGACCAATTGAAAAGTTGCTTAGTATTGGCCATTCTATAACATACTTTAAGGAAATCTTTAAATTACCAGAAAGGGCAGGCTTATAAGCAATTCAATTCCTAATCAGTGAAAATGGTGGCAAGAGCCATTCAGAGGGAGTTATTGAGTGACATTTTTAGCATTAAGATGGCTTCAGAGGCAATTAGCTTTATTAGAACATACATTTTATTATCTCTAGTCCTAAGATGGTGAATACATATCGTATTTACTTCCTCTCTAATTTTACTAATGTATTATAATGAAATTAGAAGTAAAATGGTATGCATGCAGAATGTGCAAATCCTTTATTTAAATATCCAGGATTAATTAATTGTTACCAGATCATTTTAAAGGGATCATGAATAAAAAAAACTTCAGGCAAGCACAAAATGACAAATTAAGTCATCTATTAAGCTAAACCATTAAACAAAAAGAACCATTTATTATCTGCAGTCATGATGCAACAAACTTCCTACAGTGGGATCGTTTTCTGTTGTTCATTTTTACAGCATTTTAATGAGCTATTAATCACATAAATAAGACAACCGCATTTAAGATATACATATTTACTTTGATAGCTGACAAATTATCTAAATGTTTGAAACAATGAGGAATAGGATGGAGCACACAGTCCAAGGCTCAATGCAAAATACTTTACTTGATCCCAACATGTTTCGGATCACATGGATCCTTTTTCCGAAACATGTTGTGATCAAATAAAGTATTTTGTAGCAGAAGTTGTGGATTGTGAGTTCCATCCTATGCCTCGTTGTCTCAAGCGTCTACATTGGTCTGCTGGTGTGATCTAGCCAGGAAAGAGAGCAGTAACACAGGTGGACAGTGTGTGAACAAAGTTTACTATTCAAACTAAAAATGTTTAAAAAAATATGTTAGAGGGGCCCATTTACTCGAGTGAAGGAATAGAGGAAAACGTGTTCGAATTTTGAATGGTCGAATATGGCTACTTCGACCATTGAATGGGCTACTTTGACTTCGACCATGAATCGATTCGAACTAGAAATCGTCCGACTATTCGACCATTCGATAGTCGAAGTACTGTCTCTTTAAAAAATACTTCGACCCCCTAGTTCGCCACCTAAAACCTACCGAGGCCAATGTATGGGGAAAGTCCCCATAGGCTTCCTAACAATTTTTTGATCGAAAGAATATCCTTCGATCGATGGATTAAAATCCTTCGAATCGTTCGATTCGAAGGATTTAATCGTTCGATCAAACGATTATTCCTTCGATTGTTCGATCGTAGGAATAGAGGTAAATCCTTCAACTTTGATATTCGAAGTTGAAGGATTTTACTTAAATGGTTGAATATCGAGGGTTAATTAACCCTCGATATTCGACCCTAGGTAAATGTGCCCCAGAGTCTATGTATCATTATAGCTTTTGGACTATTTATTGCATAAAGGATCAATTCCCCTTTACATTTTCAGAATGATGCAAGTGGACCTATTTTTATCAACTTTTTGATATTCTTTCTAGTCTGCATCTGAATATGCCATTTGCTTGCCAGGGTCATTGACTCTGGTTTCAGTGACCTGGGAGTCCAGATTATCATGAGGAACAATAGGAGGGCTAAGGGCTTTAAATCTTTTCTAATGTAATTTTTTTTATTACTTTTCAGTCTACACTGTTATTTCCTTTTCTGTATTTTAGTTTAAATGCCGCCCTGAAAGCTACAGAACATAAAAATTCTATAAAAAAATATGATTGGCAGATTGTCTGCAGATAATACAATGCACAGCATATTGAAGTTAAATTTACAATTTCAGGTAAAATACCCTTTTAATTTTAATAGTTAGGTGCAATTAGAAATTGTGGAAACCAAAGAGCTAATTTAGGGATTATTTACTAAAATCTGAATCTATCTTAATATTCAAATAAAAAAAAAAAAACACAACCAAACTCCCATACCCAATTTATTTTTTAAAAAGCTCAATGTAATAGGTTTGGGTAAAAACCAGATAAAATTGAGTGAAAACCTGAACTGCACAATTTTTTCATGTTTTTCCTAAATTGCTCGATTTTTTCCGGCCTTTTCCTAAAAAGCCAGAATTTGTTCGGATTTTTGCCTGACAGGCTCAAAATGGTTTTGATTTTCAGGCTAATTCAAGCACAGACCACAGAAACATCTGAATAGGATAGGGACCTCTGCCACTGACTTATACACAACCTCGGCAGGTCTGATATGGCAGATTTTAAATTACGGCTTTTTGCTGCAAGAAATAAAGCATATAGACAATGCATTTGGCGCAAGTAAAAATGCTGAGAAAAATACCTATTGATTCCTGGACCTCTCCCTTTGACTTAAAGAGAAATTTGGCAAGTTTTAGGTGGTGAATACTCAAATTTGAGTTCAAATTTAAAAAAATTTAAAAATTCAAATCAATTTTGAATAACTCCCTAGTCAAATTTCACAGTTTTGACCACAAAAAAACTTGAAAATTTGAATTTCAAATTAAAATTTTTAATTCGATCCTTGATAAATCTGCCCCTTAATGTAGTAAAAAAATAACCAATGATTTCAATGCCTTCAGCATGAGAAAAAAAATCCCCAATGATTCCAATGCCTTTTGGTAAAATGTTGCCATTTAACAAATTTTTCAATGGTTTTGCGAACCACTAATTGTAATTCTGCTTTGCAATTAATAATGTTACATAAAAAGGTCAGGTCGGGAAAAAACTCGCCAAAATGAGTGAAAAATTTAATTGTACACACTTTTTGGATTATTGGACAAAACCCATCACAGAGCACGATCATCTTCAAGTTGTTGAAGGCACATTTGCCATTGACTTAGACATGACCTCAATAGGTTTGAGATGGCAGATTTTCAGATTTTGACTTTTTGCAGCTTCGGGGTATAATAAATCTCGAAATAGAGTTACCTCTATAAATTTGAGTTTTTGCCTCAAAAACCTTGACCAGAAAAAAATCGAGGTTTAATAAATAACCCCCTAAAAGTTAAAAAGTTAATGTTAAAATTAATGTGTGTTTCTTTCCTTTATGGCAATATAAAATAGTTTTCCTTTATACAATGGCTGCCATGTATAAATCAAGCCAAAGTCCTGCTATTATGCTTGGAATGTCCCAGTTGATTAAATCAAAAACAAATTCATAAATGTATTTTCAGTGACAAATGGCACTGCTTTGTTTATGTTCAAATTTACTATTCTCATTTGTTTGTTACTAGTTAACCATTTTAGATGAATGAATATACATTTTTATAGATTCGTTGTTTGGGGAAAACATAGCCGCCTTACTCCCAGTTCTAATTAAAGCTTAATGGACTTTTCCTTAAGCACCGCAGTAACAAAAAGCTGTGCTGGACAAATGCTTGTTTCAAGCTGAAGTTATTTCAGCAGCTTGTAATTCAGTGGATCTTTTTTTCTGGTTGTACAGTATGTACTTGCATTTGTTTTTTTCCCTAGGCATTGCACCAAAATAACTCTGCATGCCAACTGTATATCTGACCTGGTGTGTCATCTTTTTTTCATCTTTGTCCTTTCTGTTTTTAAATCCTTGGTCTATTCTTTGCACTGCTTTATTCGTTTCTAACTTGTAAAGTGAATGTGTGCTAAGGAGGAAGGCAATTCTGCTATTATCTTTTTGCTCTCTCTTGAAAATTGTCCCTGGCAACATAAACTGCCATAAAAAAGAGATTTGATTTCTTTTTTATGTTTTGTTTAAAGCTGACTTTTGGGCATGTGGGTGCAATGTAGAAATAGGATTAAATCCTTTTGTCTAGTAATCAGTTATTTGACCAGTAGATGCTTCCTGCTGCATGGTTGCTATTGGCTACTAGAACTTGAGCATCCCATTATTTTATATTTAAGAGATAATTGATATTATTGAAGTCCACAGCTTTATTGTTCTTGACATAACTTCCATGCTTATGTTGCATGACAACTGCTTTAGTTGTTTCAAATTAAAGGGATACTGTCATGAGAAAACATTTTTTTTTTCAAAATGAATCAGTTAATAGTGCTGCTCCAGCAGAATTCTGCACTGAAATCCATTTCTGAAAAGAGCAAACAGGTTTTTTTTATATTCAATTTTGAAATCTGACATGGAGCTAGACATATTGTCAATTTTCCAGCTGCCCCAAGCCATGTGACTTGTGCTCTGATAAACTTAAATCACTCTTTACTGCTGTACTGCAAGTTAGAGTGATATCACCGCCTCCCCCCCCCCCCCCCGCAGCAGCCAAACAAAAGAACAATGGGAAGGTAACGAGATAGCAGCTCCCTAACACAAGTTAACAGCTGCATGGTAGATCTAAGAACAGTACACAATAGTAAAAACCCATGTCCCACTGAGACACATTCAGTTACATTGAGAAGGAAAAACAGCAGCCTGCCAGAAATCATTTCTCTCCTAAAGTGCAGGCACAAGTCACATGACTGGGGCCAGCTGGGAAATTGACAAAATGTCTAGCCCCATGTCAGATTTCAAAATTGATTATAAAAAAATCTGTTTGCTCTTTTGAGAAATGGATTTCAGTGCAGAATTCTGCTGGAGCAGCACTATTAACTGATTCGTTTTAAAAAAAAAACATGTTTTCCGATGACAGGATCCCTTTAAGCAAGCTACAGTAACTACTCAGGGGATGAGAAAGGTATCTGCTTCTTTGGCCATTGGGAACTGTGAATGGATGTGAAGCCACGAGTAAGGAATTATACAAAAAGCTGGTGAAGCCTAGTGAACTTGCCTAGATTATGGTATAGTTAGTAAACTGGTCAGGGTGCATACTTTTTTCACATTAGTCTCTTCTCTTCATTTTGTCTATTTAATTTTCTTGTACCAAAGAGGGCAAAATCAGAAACTGAGAGTAAAGTCACATTATACTTATTGCTTATAGAATCACACCTAAAACAAATAAGCAGTTCACTAAGAGGTGCTCTGTATAATCAGACCCCTCCCTTCCCCAGCTGAATCAGTTGTTAAGATGTAAGCTCAAGAGCAGTGTAGGGCTTCTCAGTGGACTGCTGATTTATTTTCACTGTGCTCATGTTTATTAGGAGGTCAAATGTGACTTTACTTTCAATTTCGGATTTTGTCTTGTTTCAGAGGGGAATTCCAAATGTCTGACTCATTCTAGGATTAGACTCTTACATTCAGATCTTCGGCTGTTACAATCACATCTTAAATGTCTTGTGTGCTGCCGTAAAAAAATAATAGACACATTTCTATGATTTTTTTCAAGTAAGAATACAGTGTGTGAAACTCATGCATTATGCATATTGCAATCATACACTCAGGTGGACATATCATTAGCACAGCAAGAACTAACAAAGTAAATCAGCCATTAATCAAACACTGTGTGCTTCAAAGCTGTACAGTAGATCACTTACCCCATAAAACATAGCAGTAGGTACACTTTTGACGTAATGCTTTGTTTCATTTAGCAACTAGTACACAGCTGTCTCACTGGAAATGTTTGAAACATGTAAATTGCATTAAAGAATACTGCTGTTACTTGTTCCTCCTGTTACTTAATCAAAAATCAAAAAGGATTACGTATACATTGCAAAATAGAAAAAAAGCATTACACTAGCTATTACATAAGGGTGAAACCAGTTCTGCTGAATTTAGGAATATGCTGATTAGTTTGAGGTTAATGAGGTTAATACTCCTCAATAGTGTCAGGTTGATAAAATCCAAGCATTTCTCTATGTTGTTTTTCTAGTCAATGATGCCTACGAGTGGTTGACACACATATACGGGGGAGTATTAACCTCTTTAACCTCAAACTAATAAGCATATTCCTATATATATATATATATATATATATATATATATATATATATATATATATATATATATATATATATATATATATATATATATATATATATATATATATATATATATAGACAAATACAAGAGGTCCTCTTCACAGGGAGATACATTTTGTGCATACTGCTACTGAAAAATGCCTTACCCTTTAAACAAAACAGGGATTGTTTGTCCATATATTACAATATATTTAAGCTGGCCAACTACGTCAAAGTCATCCCATATCTGACCTGTCCTATGCTCAATGTTATCTGATTCATTAAGAATTCTATTGCTTCATTATACATTTTTATAAAGGGACTAAGTTTTACCTGCAACTTACTTGCTGCTTTCAAAGTAAAACTCCCAGACTTGGCTGCCCTTTTATTAGACACTAGTGGGATCACCTGACTATAGCTGGGAAGGGTGGGAGCTACAACATGGAGCTGGTCACTGCTCCTGTATAACTATAACAAACAAGGGAAAGTTGTGTTCACCACTATTTTTTAAAACCATTAGGCGGGGGTGCAATGAGGGTGTGACCACAAAATACACCCCCGCCTAATGGTTTTAAAAAATAGAATTCTTAATGAATCAGATGAAAATTGAGCATAGAACTGGCCAGATATGGGATGACGTTGACGTAGTTGGCCAGCTTAAATATATTGCAATATATGGACAAACAATCCCTGTGTTGTTTAAAGGGTAAGGCATTTTTTAGTAGCAGTATGCACAAAATGTCGCTGTCTTAAATATATTGATAATGGGTTGAGTGCAGAGGACCTCTTGTAGTTGACTATATGTATTTTGTGGTCACACCCTCATTGCACTCCCGCCTAATGGTTTTAAAAAATAGTGGTGAGCACAACTTTCCCTTGTTTGTGAGATATATATATATATATATATATATATGAACCTCATTTTCTGCTTGATGATTTGATGTGACCACTAAGATTAGCTTCCCAGCAGATGAGCAGAGCACACTGAGCATGTGCAGTGTCACTGACTTTCCTAACAAAATTCAAGATGGCGACCCCCCTCAATCACAAGGACTAAATCAATACTGTTATAGATGGCTAAAAGATCATGTACAGAAGATGGTTATTTCTCTGTTAGGGCTTCCACAGGGTACAACAAGGTTCTGTATTGGTTCCATTTTTTTGTTCGTTAATGGAGGATGTGTCAAGAACAGCCAGGACCTGAACTCTTATGTGTGCGGATTTGTGATGCATGCATTAAACTTGTGATCCACTGGAGGCTCTTGGGGCTGCCCCTGAGCTGTTCATCTATATTCCTGACTCTGTCTGTTCCCAGTCTGTTCTGTCCCTGCTCTCCTCCGATCTCGTTACCCTCATGTGTTTACCATCTTCATTTATGTCCCCTTTATAAGCCCAGCCCTCACCCTTACTTGGTGCTTGGTGATTGTGTATCATTATTCCAAGTTCCTGTATTCCAAGTTCCTGTATTCTGGTGTTCCTGTGTCCTGGTCACTACCTTCATGGATTTCCCAGTATTGACTTTGGCCTGTTCTGACCATGATTCTTGCCTTCTCTTTTCTTGTAACTTCTTGACCCCTGATCCTTCCAACTGCTGCAGATTCCCCTGGTCCTGACCTTGGCCTGTTCTGACTATGATTCCTGATCACTGTTTTCTTCATCACTGCCAGTACTTTTGTTTGCACCTTTCTATAAGTTTATTCTTTATTAAACTCTGTCCTGGCATCTATGGGTATACCCCAGCTTTCCCACTTTATTGTTATCTCCTGAATACCTCTCTGTAGTGTCAGAGCATTACAGGATGGCATTGAAAGTAATGTAAGTGTGTTTGCCAATTCATTTCATCCAGATTGTGTAATTCATGCAGGAGGATCTAGACAAACTGGGGTTATCTATTTGGGATTTAAAAATATGCAAGCTGATTACACCTTTAATGAGACTTTGGGGCAGATTTATGAAAATGTGAGATTACCACTAGTTTACCATTAGAATCTCACCCATTTTACTTCACCAAAAATCCATGAAATGGCAAAAAAATCGCCAAACTCAATGATGTTAAGGGGCATTTTTTCTTGCAACATTTTTCAAACTGTCATTCAAAATCCAAAGCTTGTGTCACTGTTAAGCTCAAAAATTAGTCTTTTGGGGACACAAGATGTTAAAAACATAAAATATAGTGCAGTTAGAGAGGACGATTGTGTTTTGCTGGTTTGGGACTAACCCTGATTTGGAACTCAAAGTTGTTTTGGTGAATTCATTTTTCATACTGTGCAACATTTTGCACCTGATGGCGTATTTGTCAGCTGACCTTATTAATGTCCATTTATCCTGTATGACAATTGGATGGACATGGGGGTTGAATATTTATAGACCAAAAAACACTATTAGAAGAGAACAAAAAAGAAAAACAGGAAAAGTGCTAAACAAACAATGATCCTTTAGGGTTAGGCCACACTGGGCGTTTTGGGGAGATTTGGTCACCTGGCGACTAATCGCCTCGTCTTTGCGGCGACCAATATCCCCAAACGCCTTCCCTGACTCTGTGATGGCTAAAATGAAAAAACGCCGGCACTAATCACACGCGCCGATTAGTTTTCCGAAGTCGCCCGAAGTTTCCTCGTGAGGCAATTTCAGGAGTCTTCGAAAAATGAATCACAACAATTTTCCCATTGTAATAAAGAATTTTATGTACAGTATGCTGTTTTACTAAATGTAAACACAGTCTATACAGTCTTAAAGCTAAGCCTCTCATGACAGCTTTAGAAAATTGCTATGGCTTTTCTTACTGTTACCATCTTAGTGGTTGTACAAAGTGGAGTCATTTTATACCATTTTATCAAATCATTATGCCATTCTAAAAGTGGTACAATCTGACAGTAAAATTTCCTATATTTAAAGATATGTAGAGAATAAGTATAATTTTGGCCATTTAAAATATCAGTTTAATGGAAATCTATCATAATTTTCTTAGCCCAAAACATTCCTTACTACAAAACATTATTGTACTTTGTGTCCTAAAATGCAGCAATAATCTGAAATAACTTTACAAATATTTTCTACTTTTAACAACTCACATCACCATTAAAACATATTCCCATTCAGACTGCTGCATTAAAGAAGCTAAAGATATTTTATACAATCAAAAAAGCCATTAATGTTTGAGCTATATCCCCAAAATAGATGTTCAAACATACTGTATATAATAGATACTAAATACAAATGAAAAAAAAAATCCCTCGTGTCATAGGCTTACTAGCTCTGTATCATTATGATAAAGAAGACTATAATGAATATATAGTTGCATTGTTAATGTGGGTTAAAAAAGACATCAAGTACATCAAGTTCAACACCTCCAAATTACCAGCAGTGCATATACATACACATATATATAGTAATAACTCAAATCATTACTTGCTGTAATCTTTTTTTCTTTTCCTCTTGAAGTTGTTTCACTAGTCCTCCAGCTGGCTTTCTCAATTCAGCAAAAAAAAGGCAGTTGGATGAAAAAAAAATTACAGCAAGTCCAGTTGATTTGACTTCTTACTATATATATATATACAGTATATATATATATATATATATATATATATATATATATATATATATATATATATATATATATACACCATGTGTGTATGAGAACATTTACAGACATACATACACACATGTACACAGATCTATCATATGTACTAAACTAAATGTAGATCTAAAGATTGCAATATGGTAGGATATTACTCTTGCCCAATAAGTCCCACAATCCCCTCTTCAAGCCATTAATATAATCTGCCATAAGGACATCATCCAGCAGGTTAGTCCACTATGCCATTGACCTCATTGTGAAGAACCACTTATGCTACAGTGGTCTCTAAAGAGTAATCATGTGACCTTGCAAGTTCCTTTTCTCCAGCAAACAACCTTTATAGTCTCTCCTTATGGCTTAATTCATCTATTTCAATAGCCTTTTTAAGGACTGGGGCCCAAAACTGCACTGCATACTCAAGGCGGAGCCCTAGAGGCAAAATTATGTTTTTATCCCTTAACTTAAACCCTGTTTTATGAAAGACAGCATTTTTTTTTTTTTTGCTTTAGCAGCTAGTAAGTGACTCTGCCTAGAGATAAACAGTTTTTTTCTTGAAACTTCCCAAATCCTTCTCCGATAAGAAGACCTCCAACCCACTATCATTTAGTGCATATCTTGCATTTTTGTTATTTGTACTGAAGTTCCTAACCTTCCATTTATCAACATCAAACCTCATTTGCTGCCCAATTCTCAAAACTCATCAGCAAAGTGGTAACATCATGTATGGAACTTGTGTAATCAATAAACAAATTAAAAATCAAAAGGCAAAACACAAACCCCCGCGGTACTCCACTCCATTTACCACCACTGTTTGTAATCAAATATTCAGCCAGTTCTCTATCCAAGTAAAGATATTATGTTCTAATATTACCTAATTTAATCCGTAAACTTCTGTGTTGTACTGTGTAGAGTTTCAAAAACTGTTTTTTTGTTTTTTTTAAATGTATACAGTAAATATATCACATGTGATGATGGGTGTTAGTACTACTGACTCCCCATTAAACAAAATCGTGTTCATTCTCTAATCATCTTTGATAAACATGTTATTTTTCTCCGCCAAAATGAATGTGTCCGGAAGGCTGCTGGACACACTTTAAAGGGGATAATGCCCTGATGCTAACAGAAACAATATATAAAGTTTGCAAAAATGCTGTTGATTTTTGCAGAGTACTTGATACCAGCACTCACCTCCCATGAATCAAATTGCTGGGTACTAACCAAAAAATACAAAATAGTACAAATGAGAGCACTCATGGCATAAATTTGAAAAATAAAATGGTTATTTTACTTCAATCCAAGCATAACAGACATCAGCGCGTTTCTATCCACTTCCATCCAGAAAGCTCCGAATTACGGAATGGCTGTCTCCCATAGACTCCATTTTATCCAAATAATCCAAATTTTTAAAAATGATTTCCTTTTTCTCAGTAATAATAAAACAGTAGCTTGTACTTGATCCCAACTAAGATATAATTAATCCTTATTGAAAGCAAAACCAGCCTTTTGGGTTTATTTAATGTATAAATTAATTTCTAGTAGACTTCAGGCATGAAGACCCAAATTCCGGAAAGATCCAATATACGGAAAACCCCAGTTCCCGAGCATTCTGGATAACAGGTCCCATACCTGTATGCAAATGAACAGTAAACTAAATGTAAAATATATATATATATATATATAATCAAATACAAGAGTCCTCTGCACTCAACCCATTATCAATATATTTAAGACAGCGACATTTTGTGCATACTGCTACTGAAACAATCCCTGTTTTGTTTAAAGGGTAAGGCATTTTTCAGTAGCAGTATGCACAAAATGTCGCTGTCTTAAATATATTGATAATGGGTTGAGTGCAGAGGAATCTTGTATTTGTCTATATGTATGTTGTGGTCACACCCTCATTGCACCCCCGCCTAATGGTTTTAAAAAATAGTGGTGAGCACAACTTTCCCTTGTTTGTTATAGTTATACAGGAGCAGTGACCAGCTCCATGTTGTAGCTCCCAACCTTCCCAACTATAGTCAGGTGATCCCACTGGTGTCTAATAAAAGGGCAGCCAAGTATGGGGGTTTACTTTGAAAGCAGCAAGTAAGTTGCAGGTAAAACCTAGTCCCTTTGTAAAATGTCAATCACCTCAAATGGTTATTCTACAATATCTTGAGTTTCTGGTGAATTTGTAGATCATAATTTCAAAAGGGGTGGGGCACACTCTCAACCCAATTGCTTAAAGAGGGTGGTGTAAATCAATATATATCAATACCAAGAAAAAACTGTACAGCTTCCATGGTATCAGAGCTAAATGTAAACAACTCCAAAGAGAATAATACTATTTCATTATTTTATTTTTGTTCATGTCACTGTAACACAATTACTTGTTTGAAACATGGTATGAAAGATGGCTACACAAGTATACCAAATTATAACACTACAATGGAACAAAGCCAATATAAGGCATACTGTATCCTGCATTTTTTTACAGGATAATGATAAATGTGTTACAAGAAAACTGTGTGTCTATCTCCTGTGCGTCTTTGCAATTGTGTTCTAAATTAAATGTAAATGTAATTTCTTTTATTTATTGTAGTGTTTGTTTTCCATGTCTGTGCAAAAATCGGCAATGCTACTTATACATGCACCATTATATAAAGATATTCTATAGATGTCCAGTTAATCAGATAGCGTTAATTATTCTGTATTTTGTAGCATTGTACCAAAAAAATGTGAAAAGAGAAATGTTATTGCACTAGTCTGCTGTGTCAGAAAAAGTATTATATACTAATTTAAACTAATATTTGTAACAGAAAGACCAACTACACCTTTTTTTGCATAGCGGGAACATGTGATGGGCAGTTTTTATTATCAGAAGCTTCTGGAACATTTCATTCAAAAAAGTACCCACAATTGTATGACCCACACCTTTCCTGCTGATGGATTATACAATAATACTGTTGAATTTTGAAATTAAAGTTAAATACTGTTCAAATAAATGGGTGATGTCCCTCGTGCAGAAAATATGTCCACATTCACATCACATTACAGTTGTGTTATGATCAGCTCACTAAACTATGTCAGTTTATATACAGTTTTCTTTCTTTTTATATTTTAAAGTGAGTAAAAAAAAAACACGTAAGGAAGAGAGAAAGTCAAATGACACTATTGGAAGGCTTCCTCTGTGATGATTTCACCCACAGAAGTATACAGTAGATTAGCAGAAATAGATATATTAATGTCTGAAATAATGTATAAAAAATATTGTATCTTTTGACAGTTCAAAAATGTAAAATGTAGCAATAAATCAATGTTTATGGTTACCTGCAACTTGATATATGCATTATTGGATATATCAAAGTACAGGTTGCCCTAAGGCATCTAATCCAATGAACACATTGGGATCAATATCTGAACCTTATATTTTAATATATATTAGAATGTCAATCCATTTTACATGTAAGGGGGTAATCTTAGGCCAAGATGGGGTCAGTTCTATTGGACAATGAGTCCAAAGAAAAGCATAGCATAATACTCATTCTTAATCTATGGTACCCCTGTCAGCAACATTTTATGACCCATCCCCTGCAATTAAATATGTGACTAGTAACTGGGTAGGGGTAATCTTTTTAAATATTATTAGATACAGATTAGGGTGCACCACACAAACATCAATTGAGAGAAACAGTAAATGGTGTGCAGGGTTAAAGAGATTAATAGTAATTGAAAAGAGAAAAAGCTAACCCTTAAAGTTGCACCCCCCCTCATCATAGGATCCGATAACTCAAGGAACAAGAACTTTTACTGATAAATTACATAAAAACCATGAGTCCTGGAAAACATTTGAAATAAAGTTAGGAACATGGAGATGAAGAAACTGAAGATAGGTTAAGCGATGTACAGCTGTATGCAGTGAAGCACTAAAGTAATAACGGGGTGGGAAAAAGGACAATTGTCCAGTAACCTAGAGAAAAATGGGTACCAAAAACACCTGCCCAGCTTCACGCTGGTTCACTTCCGAACCACAATTAATCAGCCACCCCTTCGCCCTCAGTTTAACCCCCCAGTTTCCTGGCATGAGAGATGGGTAAGTAAAGTGCCAATTGCACAGATCAATTGCACATAACCTGCAAACAAGGGAGAGCCTACTGAGAATACCACAACTCGTTCTAACCAATTATACAGTGGGTCAACTTTTGATGCCACCCAATATCTCCTTCTATGGAATTGGGAGGGTCCGCTTGAGGGTGAAGGGGTGGCATAATAACTGTGGCTGGAAAGTGTACCGTTGGTGGATTGTGCAGGCGGGTCTGTGACCCTTGTTTGCAGGTTATATGCAATTAATCCATGCAATTGCCACTTTACTTACCCATCTCTCTTGCCAGGAAACTGGGGGGTTAAACTGGGGGTGAAGGGGTGGCTGATTAATTGTGGTTTTCAGAAGTGAACCAGCGTGAAGCTGGGCAGGTGGGTTTTGTATTAATTTTTCTCTAGGTTACTGGACAATTGCCCTTATACCCACCTCGTTATTACTTTAGTGCTTCACTGTAGACCGAACAGGTCTAACAGTCTAACACCTGCCTCACGGCCTGCATACATCGCTTAACCTATTTTCAGTTTCTTCATCTCCATGTTCCTAATTTTATTTTAAACATTTTCCTGGACCAATGGTTTTGATATAATTTATCAGTAAATTTTTAATTTGTTCCTAAAACCTAAAAAAACAGCAGAAAATGTCAGTCAAGAATTCTTAGTGGGGGTTACAGCCATAATATTCATGAAAACATTACAGCTACACAACTTTTCAACAATTAATAATGTAGACACATAAATAACTGTTCCAAATTACCATAACAGGGCATGACATATATGATTGCTATTTTTGTTGGGTGCCATAGGTGAGCCTCTGCCCCATCACCTCCCCTCCTGCAACAATGAAGCCAAGGAGTGTCAAAGTTGGGGAGTAGTTCTGGCCCTGCTGACCCTCTACTTTTACAGTACTCATAGCATATAACATTTATGCCAGATCCAGTTAGATTGCTTGCACTTTTGATGGAGGAAGTGAAGCCTTCAAGCATATTATTTTAAAAATGCATAATGGTGAGCTTTATTTGTTAAATGTGGGGGGAAAACTACTTCTTATGTAGGGGAGATTACTAGAACAGTAGGAGGCTGTAAAATGTATTAAATGCACAGCATTGTATATTAGGCTGCACAGTTTTAGGGGGTGACAGTACTTGTGAGGAATATAATTTATCCCCTTTTATTGTTTAAAATTCTAGCAGCTATAATCTTAAAGTGGGTGGTTAGAACGGTTGGCCGCATGAAAATCCTTTAATTTATATGTTTTTCTAAGACATAACTTTTCACTGTGATTTTGAAAATATCCATTGTCACATCATTAACATTAATATAATTTGTATGTCTTCTGTTGGACCAAATAAAAGATAATGAAGGAAGATATGTGATAATTAAGGGGAAAATAGCTGATTATAATATTACAATTGCAAATGTTTATGCTCCGAATTCTGATCAGGTTTCTTTTATGTGTAAATTTCTTTCTAAGCTTTCATCATTTGCTGAAGGTTATATTGTGTTTGGGGGAGACTTCAATCTTCCTTTGAATCCTTTGATTGATACATCTAATAAAAAAACTAATGTATCATATAGAGGTCTTAAAAAAGTAAAAAAGGCCTTAGCCGACTTGCAACTAGTAGACTCCTGGAGATGTCTGAACCCTCATTCCATGGATTATTCTCATTATTCTAAAACTCATAATTGTTATTCCAGGATCGATTATATTTATGTTTCCCACAATTGGATCCAATATTGCTATGACGCAAAAATCACACAATGTATTTTATCAGACCACTCCCCAGTGGTGGTTAACTGCAAATTTCCTAATACCACTAAGTCTGAATTCAACTGGAGACTGAATAATACCCTTTTGCTCAATGATAAGAATAAGGCTGAAATACGGAGAATGTTAGAGGAATTTTTTCTGATTAACAACCTGCCAGATATTAATCCGGCAATACTCTGGGAAACACATAAATGTGTACTAAGAGGTAACCTGATTTCACTATGCTCCAAACTCAAAAAAGACAGAGAAAGGCTGATCCAGACCTTACTAAAAGAAATTGCCCTCCTTGAGCAAGCACATAAGCAGACATTAGCATCTGATACACTATCTAGTTTAAACAAAAAAAGGTTCCAACTGAAATCCATTCTTGATCAGTGCTCCTACAGAGCATACTTGAGAAGTAAGCAAAAAACGTATGAGTTAGGCGACAAAAGCACAAAGCATTTTGCTGCTATTCTTAAAAAAATCCAACCTAGTTCGTTCATACCAACTATTAAAGATAAGAACCAACAAATTTGCTTCTCTACTCCTAAAATAGCACAATGCTTTCAGCATTTCTACCAATCACTCTATAAATTAGAAAACCCAATGAACCCTTCCATCTTACACCCTGAGATAGAGAAATTCATTAATGAAGCTAATCTCCCTTACATAACCGAAGCACAACGCCAATTAATTGACAGTCCCTTCAATGAAAAAGAGTTATTGGAAATCTTACATTCAGTTCCTATTAATAAAAGTCCTGGGCCAGATGGCTACGGCTCTCTTTATTACAAAACATTTGCAGAGGAACTAACTCCTTTTATGCTATCATACTTTAATTCTATTGGTAGGGGCACTGAACTCCCTGCTCAAGTTAAAGAGGCCCACATAACTGTGATCCATAAACAGGGTAAAGACCCACAGAATTGCGCAAGTTATAGACCCATTTCCCTAATTAACGTAGATATAAAAATTTTTGCGAAAATAATAGCCAACAGATTAAAAGAAGTACTCCCCCAAATCATACACCCCGACCAGTCCGGGTTCGTCCCAAAAAGAGAGGGGAAAGATAACACGTACAAAATTCTTTCACTAATTCAACATGCAAAAACAAAACAGATCCCATCAATGCTTCTCACAACAGATGCCGAAAAAGCGTTCGATAGAGTGTCGTGGAAATTCCTCTATCATACACTAATAGGATTTGGCTTAGGTCAGCAGACCATAGATAGAATTTTTGCTCTTTATTGTAACCCCACGGCTAGGATTAGAATTAATGGAACGCTTTCCCCCCAGATCAAGATATACAATGGGACAAGACAGGGTTGCCCCCTTTCACCTATACTCTTTGTGCTGGTGATGGAAACCCTACTGTCACATATTCGAAATAATACAGATATTTCCGGCCTGAAAATAGGAAACACCGATCACAAAATTGCCGCCTTTGCGGACGATCTTTTACTCCTTATCACTAGACCGGTAATATCCATTCCCAACCTAATGATTATACTAACAAGATTTGGTAGACTTTCGAATTTCAAAATTAATACAAGTAAGTCCGAAGCCCTAAATATTAATTTGTCTTCTCATACCAGGTCCATTATCGAACAAAACTTTCCATTCCATTGGGCGAAGGATAACATAAAATATCTTGGAATTAATTTGACTTCGGACCTCTCAACACTATATCACTCCAATTTCATCCCACTACTTATCAAACTGACTAAACAATTAAACTTGTGGAGGAAATTAGGTCTTACTTGGTTCAGCAAAATTCATGCATTGAAAATGGTAATTATGCCTCAAATCCTCTATTACCTCCAAACTCTACCCATTATGATCCCGAGAACCTTTTTCCATAAAGTGAGAACTTTGTTTACTGAATTTATATGGGAAAATAAAACCCCTCGACTTAGGTATGAAACCCTTACTCTTACAAAAGATAACGGAGGACTCGCCCTCCCTGATTCATACCTTTACTACGTTGCGGTACATCTGGTCAGAACTCTTCACTGGCAGCTGAAAGATAAACAAAAAATATGGGTGGATATAGAACAGGCCTCTTGTGACATCCCACTTAGTAATTTTTTATGGTGTAAGAATGAGAAACTACCAGTAGTATTATCATCCCACCCTACGATTGCCGCAACACTGAGACTATGGTATAAACACAGATGTTCTTTTCATCTAGTTTCTCCATTTCCTAGGCTCCAACCTCTTCAACTGAACCCAGACTTCCCTCCTAGCCTTGACGCCAAGGCATTTGGAAGATGGGGTATGATTAGAAACAGAGACACCAAGCTAATAGATTTTTTTAAAAATAACAAAATATGTACGTTGGCAAATATCCAAAGAACTTGGGGCAACCACCCCAGGGACCTTTGGTGCTATAACCAACTTCATCATTACCTAGAAGGTTTCCATAATATTCCCGATAAATCTTCCTTCACGCGTTGGGAAAATATTATAGATTCAAAAAAATTTCCTGCCCGTCCATTATCCCTAACTTACCAAATTCTTTTAAGCAATAGGAAATTAAATCAGCCCAATTTTCTGGATGCATGGGAATCTGAATGTGGGATTGTGATGCCTCCACAGCTAAGAAAAAAGATCATGGAAAATATACATAAAGCCTCTAGAGCTTCCAGAATCAGGGAAATGCTTTATAAACTCATTACCAGATGGTACTACGTTCCCGAAAAACTACATAGATACTACCCTTCCACCTCTAAAACCTGTTGGAGATGTAATACAGAATGTGGTACATTTACACATGTATGGTTTACTTGCCCAATTATTATCCCTTTCTGGACTAGAATATGCAAAATCATTAGCGATATATCGGGCAGACAAATTTCCCATACAAACATTCCCTTATTGCTATTTAATCTCGACAGCTCGGGAGGGAGGACAGTACTAGATAAGCTAACTAAACACCTCCTGCATGCAGCGCTCGCTTTGGTACCAAAGAAATGGAAATCTCCATTACCTCCGATGGAACTGGAATGGTCTAACTTAGTAGAGGAGACCAGGAAACTGGAAGAAATTACAAGCCTTCTCCATAACAATGTATCCTCCCATAATCTCATATGGAAACCTTGGCTTGATCATTTAAAGATTAGAGATTAATTGAAAGGGTCTTCACCCTTTTCACACTGTTATACCAGGGTTATGAGATGTGTAATTGTTGGTGTATCCCATCACTAAATATGTGTGATAACTTTTGATTGTATTAGAAATGACTTGCTATGGACCATGTATAATTTCAAAATTTTTTGTATGACTTGTAGTTGTTGCCTTTGACCCCTCCTTCCCTTCCTTTCTGTAATCCTTCCCACCCCCCCAAAAAAAAAAAAAACTTTCAATAAATAGAGATTTACAAAAAAAAAAAAAAATATATATATAATTTGTATGTCAGTGTTCCATTACCCTGTTATATTTTGCACTTACATGTAATACATTACTGTTGAAATGGCTTATTCCAGAAATCCTAGTTATTACATTATCTTTACATATGAACAATTTTTAATTCACATGTGAACCAGAGATTCTGTATTAAATTGCTACAATAGGAAATCAAAGTTGCTCTAAACTAGCTGTTCTAGAAATATCAAGTCAATTAAACTAAATAAATGTACATTGGATACAATTATTGAAGAAATGGCTCAACCTTTCCAACTGTCACAATTCTGAAAGTTGGAAATAGGCTGGTATACACTATATTAATCATTAGCATTATACAGAGAAGTTAATGTTCCCCCGCTGTAATATGTAAGTCTGTTGAGGGTAACCAAGTCATCCCATGACCCCATAAATAGTACAAGGTCACAAGCTGCACAAACTGAAAACATCTATAATGAATAGATAGAGTTAGATTTTGGTTAGAAAGGGACTATGATGTGCTCTAGACTAGACTCCAATAAATCTGAATCAAGACAACTAGACATAGCATCATGCTCCCACACAAACACACACACACACACACACACACACACACACACACACACACATATATCGAACTCACAGCACATATTCACAGAATTGAAATTTTTACTCCATCAAAGCATTACTGACATCGACGCATTTCGATTCTCTAGGGACCATCTTTAGGATTTCTTTCTATATTTTTTGGTTAGCACCCGCCAGTTCATAAGATGGGAGGTGAGTGCCGGTAATCCAGTATATTATATATATATATATATATATATATATATATATATATATATATATATACGAGGTTACACGTATTTAAATGATGATCCTCTACACTTGTATTTTGTCCTTGATAAAGGTCCTAATGTGGGTCGAAACTTTGGATGCACAAGTTTGAGAAATAAAATATTGATGGTTCACTAACCATGGAGTGCGGGTCCTCTTGAACTGTACATAATGCTTTGACCCTGCCCCCTCACTAAAGGAAGACTGGTTCGGGGTGCAAACATTTGAGTCTGATTTTATGTATATATATATATATATATATATATATATATATATATATATATATATATATATATATATATATATATATATACTGCACATTCATTTTGGCATCTGTCAGATTTGCAAAGGGTACTGACTTGACACCAGCACCAATGATCCACTGTCCATTTAACATTGCACATTGGAATAATTCTGCCATCTTCCATATTTGCAGCTTTAATCGTTTTTGGAAATCTAAATTTGTGAATTCTTTTTTAATTAGAAAAAAAACCTCAAAAACTGTTGAAAAACCATGAAAATTCGTTTTTTTTTGTGGAAAACAGAACTCAAACCATATGCACCAATATGTATATACAGGCTTAAACCATGAAAAACTCTAAGACATAAATGTACCATCTAAAAGCTGGTGAGGCTAATTAGAGCTCAATGGGAACTGTCCTTTGCAAATTGTAAAATCTTTCTTTACTTTGAGCTTTTAGAGATTTTCAGGTTTTTTTCATTTGTGATCACACAAAAATTCTTACAAAAACAAGGATTGTGGGGTCCTTGTATTCTTATTCAGATTTGTTCTGCACTTTTTATTCATTAATGCTTTTTATATTCAGATATTATATTCAGATAATAAGTAAGTAGACATTCATGCTTTTTAAAATGTAAGTTAATTGCGGTAAAAAAAAAAACCTCTAAAAATACATAAATTTGAATTTTGATAAATAGGTCTCTCCATCATGCTATTTTAATTTTTGTTTTTTTGTAAAACAAGGCATTTTGTAGCAATTGAGGGTTTTTTTTGCAATGAATGCAATCAGGTTTATTCATGTGATTTGTAGTGAAATTGCATTGAATCTGAAAAACTTAAAGATTTAATTAAACTACCTCCAGTGTTTCTAATTTTTAAATTGTTATTTTAAATGGTTGTAGTGTTGAACATATTTAATTCATGCAGTCAACCAGAACCATATAAAAGGGGGGGGGAGTCAGGCCTTTATTCCATACATGACTGAAAAGCAAAAAATTCAAAAAATCGCAACCCACCTACGCAGAGCAAAAAAGGAACTAGAAAAGAATCAACATTCAGTTCAACATTCTTCTTTGCATCTGCCAGTCGTATTTTCTTTTTCAGCTGTTCTATTGTTGAAAGTTTGTATTGAACATTTAAGTTATTTTTACTGGCTTTGAAATAAAATATGCTTTTGACTTTCTGTGCTCAAATTCTGAAGTATTTTGCACATGAAGAGATGAAATAGCCATTTTTGTCACTGCAGATCATTTTAGGTTTATACAATAAGAATTTAACTTTTTATAGTACTTTATACTTGTGAAATGTTTTACAAGTGCAGCAACAGACTGTGTGATTTCATCTGCTCTTCAATAAGTTTGTAGTGATGAGCAAAATGTTTTATTTCACTGAATAATAAACTCCTTGGCCCAGAATTAGCATGGAATGGAGATGATTAAAAAAGGAAGAGATTCTGTAATTTAAAGGGGTTCTGTTACGAGATAACATTTAGGGGGCCCATTTACTAAGGGTCTAAGTGAATTTTCGAATCGAAAACTTCGAAGTAATTTTTGGGTATTTCGACCATCGAATAGGCCAAAATTCAATTTGAATTGAAAAAAAGCCTCTTCAAAAAAACTTTGACTTCGACACTTCGCCACCTTAAATCTGCCAAATTGCTGTTTAGCCTATGGGAGACCTCCTATAAACTTTGGCTAAGTTTTGAGTAGTCTAAGTATATTTTTTGTTAAATCGTTCGAAAGATTTAATCGATCAATCAAGTGATTTTTACTTCGATGGAAAAGCCCGTTTTCGATCAAAAAAATACTTTGACTATGGAAGTATCAAATACGATGGTCGAATTTTGAAGTTTTTTAGCTTTGAAATTCGACCCTTAGTAAATGTGCCCCTTATTGCTTCAAAACACATCAGTTAATAGTGCTGCTCCATCAGAACTCTGCACTGAAATCTGTTTTTCAAAAGTGCAAACAGATTTTTTTATATTTAATTTTGAAATCTGGCATTGGGCTAGACATGTTGTCCTTTTCTCAGGTACCCTCAGTCATGTGACTTGTGCTCTTATAAACTTCTGAATGTTAGACACCCTCTAATTTTCCTATGCAAATTAGGATTCGGTTCGGCCGGGCAGAAGGATTCAGTGCATCCCTAGAAGCAGCGTAGATGGTTCTTCACACTGAGGACAGTGAGGTTATGGAATGCCCTGCTGGATGATGTTGTGATGGCTGCTTCTGTTAATGACTTTGATAATATCAAAGGCTATTGTGATACTAAAATTTACAATTAGTATAGATATTGGTATATATAGTTTATATAAGTGTATGTGAGTACATATATACTGTATATCTACATTGAGGTTCATTTTGAAGGATTGAACTTGATGGACCTTGACCTTTTATCAAAGAGAGACTACATGTATCCAGTTTATATAAACAGGTAACATTAGCTGAAGTAATATGGATGCATTCACATATTAACTGTATCTATATGTTTACTGCCTATGTATCTATATTACTATATGAGCTATTATTATTATTATTATTGGTATTATTATTATTTGTATTATTATTATTGTTGTAGTTACTCTTTTATTTACAACAGTCTGAATAAAACAGCCACCAGACTAATGTAACTTTTGAATATCTTTAAAATTCTCACCACAGTGCACTGAATCTCATATTCACACAGCAAGTAAATCCCATATGACACCTTTTATTGCCTGAAGATTTACAACCTGATCACTTGAATAGTCCTGGGAATGTGTCACGGCTCCAGCAGATGTTTTATTAAAAATGTCATTGCTTACTAAATATGGGACAAAGTCAGCACTCAGAAAAGAAAGGGAATCCAGATATTCTTCAAGAGCATCTCTTAGAAAGCTGCAGGGAAAAGAATAGAATGTAACAATACACAGAGTTTGCATTGTGTTGCCAGTGCAAAAATTCAATTCCATGGATGTAATGTATGTAAACATGGCATATAATAATACAATCTTATTGTGTAAAAATACAAGAAGTCGGGGTAAATCATTTACTTTTACACTGTACTTTCCTTAAGGCCAAGACGCTTCCAACTGCTTTACACTGATTACAGCCATATCATTTATGTGAAGACCAATGCTGCAAAATTCTATTGTCAGTCTTAAGGAGGGCTACAGTATTAAATTAGACTTCTCAGCATTTGATTCTGAAGAGTTTTCTGATGTGTTAGATATCTATGAAGGCATTGGAGCAAATAAGATTTTGAGAGGTAGGTTTTCTTGGTCACGTAACAGCCATTAACAGATCTATTAATATGTTAACTATATGTTGAATAAAATCGTCTTTGTTAAAATAACTTCATGGTGCATAAACCAGTTCTTCATCTGCAAGTTATCTTTTAGTATGTTATAGAATGACTAATTCTAAGCAACTTTTCAATTGGCCATCATTTTTTTTTATAGTTTTTGAATTATAAATGTATTGTTCTTGCTACTTTTTATTACTCATCTTTCTATTCAGCTCCTCTCCTTAGTCATATTTCAGTCTCTCATATAAATCAACGCATGGCTGTTAGGGTAATTTGGACCCTAGATTGCTGAAATTGCAAACTGGAGTTGTAATATTAGTGTGTAGGAGCCATCTCAGGTCATTTTGCCTGGTTATGTGCTTTCAGAAAGAGCCAACACTTCAGGATGGAACTGCTTTCTGGCAGGCTGTTATTTCTCCTAAACAATGTAACTGAATGTGCACAGTGGGACCTGGATTTTACTATTGAGTGCTGTTCCCTAGTGTTAGGGAGCTGTTATCTGGTTACCTTCCCTTTATTCTGTTGTTAGGCTGCTGGGGGGGGGGGAGGGATTGGGCTGATATCACTCCAACTTGCAGTAAAGAGTGACTGAAGTTTATCAGAGTAAAAGTCACATGACTGGGGCAGCTAGGAAGCTGACAATATGTCTAGCACCATTTCAGATTTCAAAATTAAATATTAAAAAAATCTGTTTGCTCTTTTGAGAAATGGATTTCAGTGCAGAATTCTGCTGGTGTAGCACTATTAATTAATGCATTTTGAAAAAATAAATTCCCATGACAATATCCCTTTGATCAGGTTGTTCCTTTACGAATCAGACTCCAAAGGGCAACCACAACACTGATGCATATGGGGGCTGGACAGAGAATATTATTACAATTTTAAAAGCATACCTATCACCTATCACCGGACTTGGCAGGCAGGTAGTACACAGCCTGAGTCTACTAGTGCTCACTGTTTTGCAAGTTTGAATAACACTCCAGTTAGGAGATGGGAAGTAGGAAGCCAATTTCCCTCTTGAATACAGAGCTGTTGAATGCAGGCAGCACTGTATTCATGAGGCATATCTGTATGCAGGTTTCTGTGCTACAGAGAAGCGCAAGCATGGTGGTTTTCACTTTGTAAATTCCCCCTTATCTGGTTTATGATAAAACACTTTGCGGCAAACCATCATGTTATTGACTCAGCTGTAACGGTAGTTACTGTTACTATAATCATGGGCAAGCCCATAATTTTCAACAACATTACTATCATTTGAATCCTATCTGGTGCCACTAACCAATCATGAAGCTGCTAAAGATTAATAAGAGACCAATGGGAGTCAATAATAAGAATTTAGGCAACAGAAAACACAGTGGCTTTCACGAGCAAGACACAATGGGGCTCATTTATCAACACTGGGCAAATTTGCCCATGGGCAGTTACCTATAGCAACCAATCAGTGATTAGCTTTTTAAAGCCAGCTGCAAGTAGAACAATGAATGCAGCAATTTGATTGGTTGCCAAGGGTTACTGCCCATGGGCAAATTTGCCCAGTGTTGATAAATGACCCCCAATGTGCAAGCAGAGAAAGAAATATCCAAGCAAGTAAATCCAAACATAATTATACACCAGAATTTTATGCTACTAACTGAACAATAAATGGTTTTAAATAGTAAGCACAATCATCTTTGCAGGGCTGGTTCCTGATTCAGAAGTTATGTTGGGAGAAACATGCACTTTATGTATTTGGTGAAAGTAGATATTATCTGATTCCAGAAGTTTTAATCTGTTGCTGCCTATAATACTATTCATCACTGCCAGTGTCAAATTACATTTAATCTCTTTAAATTTGGGAGATTTCAATCAGCAAGATACCGCTCCGGCTGGACACAGCTGAGGATCATCGTACAAGCCAAATTATTGCATCTGTCTAAATAGTGATAGTACAAGTCACGTCAAAAGAATACATAACATGTTTTATATATATATATATATATATATATATATATATATATTTGTATAAAAAAGAGATAGTGTTTATAGGATTGCTGCATCAATGAGATAATACAGTGTTACTGCCAAAAGACAAACTGCTTGTTCGAATAATATCAACTCTATTTAATAGGAGGACATTGTTAAAGAGAAAACTGTGAAAACTGCCATCTATTCTCTTCACTTTAGCAGTAGACCCTTGTATTTTATATCCAAGAAATGTTCTAAATGTAAAATATATTACAAGCTCCAAAATATTTTTCTAAATAGACCTCTGAGATATGTGCAAAAATGGAAAAGAAAAACACCTGAATAGTTTTTAAATGCATGGAGAATGTTGATTTATAAGTGCACACTGTGTCCTCTTACAAGGTTTACTGACATAGAGGAGATGTATTCTGCAGCAATTTGGAAAAGTCATCAAGTTTAAAATGAAAAAGCCCTTACAGATGACCGAAAAAGGCATAGAGATCTGCTTTAGCTATAAAGAGAGTTGAGCAGATCAGAATGATATCATGAGCTATATTGTAAGAATAAAAAATATTGTGGCTACACAGTTTGAATTTTAGCCAGTAATGGAAAACTGAATAGCACTGAAAAATAGCTGTTTACTTAATGGATAATAGGGGACTGATAATATCAGTGTACAGTATATATATTTACTTTTTGGCAAACACCATGTACAATACATGCAAGTTAAATTGTAACAATTTTGATAATAAGGATGATATTATAAATATGGTAACATTGAAATTAAAATAACCATGGTTGTTTTATAAAACAGTTCATCCAATGTATGGCACTGGCAGAACCCAATGGGGTAGGTATCATACTTCCCAAATGTCCCGTTTTGAGTGGGTCAGTCTTTGCGGAATCCCTTTAGAGAAAAAACACAGGCATACAATTAAAAAAATACTTTGGAAGTCACTCTTCTCTTCCTGTGAAAAAGTATTTCCCCTTCTGCAATTTTATTAAATTCCCAAACTGCCAGCGACAAACCTTGCCAATGTTTGGATGTGTACATCCTAGTAGATATTAACACTGCACTTTCTACCATAAAACATAGAACTATTGCTGCTCTGTCATTTCATTTTTGTTAAAGGGATTCCCTCATGGGAAAATATGTTTTTTTACAGAATGCAATGTTAGCAAATAGCATTTCTCTGGCATTAAAATCCATTTTAAAAAAGAGCAAACAGATTTTTTTATTTAATTTTGGAGCTAGACATGTTGTTAGTTTCCCGGGTGTCCCCTGTCATGTGAAGAGTATTTATCAATGGCTGAAAGTGAAAGATCACCCTTTTATAAATACACCTTTAAAAATTTCATAGAAATGAATGGAGAATTTCACTCTAGCGGACCGTGGCGACCTCTAAATTCACTCTATGATAAATATACCCCTAAGCTCATATGCCAAAAACAGGCAAACAAGTCAGAGCAGGTTGAAAACTATACTCTCATAAACAGGCAATGGTCAAACCAGAGATTCAAGGGATCCAGGGATTATTTCCTGGAAATCCTGTTACCCCTTTCAAAGCTTCCCTAACATCCTCTGATTTCAAACCAACAAGTCTATAGTTTCCAGGCTGAAAAGGGGTTCTTTCTTTGAATAATTGCACTATATTAGCAATGCACTAATCTCTACTTAAATTATTACAATTGGACCTATTAAAAAGAAAGACTTGAATAAATGGTTTCTCAGCTGTGTAAACAGAAGAAAATGATGGGCCGATGTAAGAATGCTCCAGTCTTCATGATTGAGTCCAAAAATCACCTAAACTCTTATCTAAATATCACCTAAATATCTCCTGCCGAGCAATTTTTTTCCCTGACCTAGATATTAAAAGCTTGGCAGGTTTTAGGCATAAAGCTTTTTATTTTTTTGGAAAAACCTGCTTGGGGAATAAAAACAGATTGGCAGGAAGCCGAGATCTTAGAAGGAAGAAACTATGTGAGAGTTTTTAAAACTTGTGTAGTTTTTGGACCCGAATGCTTCAGCACGAAGACTCAAGTATTTCAAAATCTTCCCTAACCACCCTCTTATACTGTACCAAGGTTTCCATTCCTTTAGCATATTTTTTTTTTGATTTATATATTTTTAAAAACATATTTGGGATTTATTTTACTCTTTGTTGCAATTCCATTTCCATACTGTATTTTAGCTTCCCTGAATGCTCTTTTGCCTTCTGTATTGGCCTCCAAGTACCAAATTAAAGTTTCAGCTGACCAGGCTTGAATGTCTTCAATGCATGTTTTTTCACACCAACCAAATACCTCTTTTTTTGGTGCATTGAGAACAAGTAGAATTGTAACCACTTAATGGGAGAATACAAATCTCTTTTAAGGAAATGCTGCTGCCTTCAAGTATTATCACACCCAAGAGAGGTAAACCCTTGTAATAGGACTATATTTCCTTCAGTTCAGATGTTCAGTGTAAGTCTTCATGTTTTTTTTAAATTACAGTATATCAGAGAAGTCTCAATCTGGAATGCTTCCATATAAAACCTGGCCTGCAAAATGCTACTGTAATTCTTTGGGTGCACAGATTTTAACTTAAAGAGGACATTTCTTTGTAATCATTGATTTTTACTTTGGAAGGTGTCTTTATATAGAAACAAAGATGAAATAGACCCTATTTTAGCACCTGACAAATGGTATTGCTTATTTTTGTATTTTTGTGATACTCTTATTTCTGAAAGAGCCTTTGTTAAAAACGTACTTTTAAAGAAAAATTAAAGCCTAAAAACAAATATGGATACAAATGCTGTATTTCTGCACAAGCCTCAAGCCTAAAGTTTCAGAAGCTCTATAACAGTAATGATTCAGGCCTTCAAAGTTGTCCACAGGGGGTCACCATCTTGGATTTTGCTAGGGGTGTCAGTGACACTGCACATGCTCATTATAGTCAGGGCAGCTATTCAGAAGCTAAGCTTAGGGGTAGTCGTAAATTATCAAGCCGGGTCACCTGTCATAGAATATTTTACTATATTCTATGTATTTTGTGTCATCCCTAAACTCAGGTAACTGACAGTAACACAGAGCATGTGCAGTGATCAACATAGAAGAAGACGAGAAGCTAATAGGGCATCTTTGGAGGCACAGATCTTCACTGCTAAAGGGCTGTGGGCTGGTATAAAACTCCAAAACATAATGTGCAGAATTTTTACCATCCTTATTTGCATTGCTTTAATTCTCCTTTAAGTAAAGTCAGAAAGATTTCATGATATTGTGAAGATTGTGTAATACAGGTAGATGATCTGTTATCCTGAAACCCATTATCCAGAAAGCTCTGAATTACAGGAAGGTTGTCTCCCATAGACACAATTTTATCCAAATAATCCAAATTTTTAAATATCATTTCCTTTTTTTCTGTAATAATAAAACTGTAGCTTGTACTTGATCCCAACGAACATATAATTAAACCTTATTGGAAGTAAAACCAGCCTATTGGGTTTAATTAATGTTTAAACAATATTTATAGTAGACTTAGGGGGGTATTTATCAAGGGTTAAATTTCAAGTTCATGGACTCCCATAAACTCGAAATTTAAATAAAAAAAAAGTATTAACAAAAATCAAATTTTTTACATTTGTGTCAATAGGATAGACCCACAAAACTCATATTGAATTGAATTTTAAAAAAAATGACTCCAAATTGATTGTAGGTAGTGATGGGCGAATTAATTGACCAGGTGCTAATTTGTGGCAATTTTACCTGTTTTGACGCCAGTGAATAAATACATGAATTTGAAACATTTTTTCAATGCCGGCAAAAGTTTTGCTACTGGCACTAATTTAGACACCAGCGACGATAAACGGACACCCATTGACTTTAATCGCAGTTCCACAAATTTTTTTTCCCGAATTTCGCAGGAAATTTGAAAAATTCATGGCGAAGTGAAACGGGATAAATTCACCCATCACTAATTGTTGGAGGTCCCCCATAAGATAAAAACACCAATTCGGCAGGTTTTAGATTTAGTTGAATTACACTAAAATAAAATCAAAATTCGAATTTAAAAAAATTGAATTTTCATTTCGACCCTTGATAAATCTGCCCCTTAAGGTATGAAGATCCAAATTCCAGAAAGATCTGCAAAACCCCAGGTCCCGAGCATTTTGGATAACAGGTCTCGAACTTGTATATAGATTATATTTTGTTTTACCTCAGCAGAGAAATTAGTATGGCAACTTCCAACCATTTTAATAAATGGAAATATATGAGTATTTTTAATGCAAAGTACATTCTATATAGAGACATGTACATCTAATATGGTTGTATGTATATTCAAATGAGCTATAACTGTTAAAATTTCTGCACAATAATGCTGTGAACTTGGCTGAATTACAGTATGACCTGGAGAAAGATTGCTCCAATTGTTAACATTCACAGTAATAACAGAGCCGCACAAATCTGTTGGGTCGCCTCGTACAATTAAACTGTATTCAGTTCATGATTAACAGTAGACTTTATTATTTACTGAACCCAAGAAATTACATTGCCAGAGCAGCAATTAGTGAACTGTGGCAAGTTAAAAGGGCAGCTTTTATGTGACTCAATCGAGAGATCCGTTTGAACACCTCTAATTGACTTTTTATATGGGGGAAAAAACTGTGTAACAAACAGTTTTAGCCAATTTTTTTTTTTCAAACAGCAATTGAAGTGGCATTTATACTATTTATTGTAATTCATAAAATTCCTTAATTACCACTTATTCTGTGTGTTTATTCCTAGCATCACTCTGGGGAACAAATCATGGGACTGTGCGAATATTTTCCAATCAAGCAACAGCTGAGTTTATAACGGATTACAGTAATAATTACAATGGATTTAAAGCGGTATATGCTACATTTCTGAGCAACTAGTAAGTGTTCCATAAAAGCCAATGAATAGACAGAGCTCTTGTTTTTTTTTTTTTTTTTATTGCTACGCACCATGTAATTCATATACTTCTAATTAACCAAGATTAATTTAACCTACCCTAAATGATACGTTGTAAATCTTTTGCTCTATAGATCAGTAAGAATTAGTTTGCATTTGCTGTGTAAAAGGAACATTTGATATAGATAAAATTATACTATTATGGGACAGTAATTAGTGATGGACGAATCTCTCCCGTTTTGCTTTGCCGAAAAATTCGAGAATTTCCAGCGAATTTCGCAAAACTGTGAAAAATGTGCATACATTTTGATGCTTGCGTCAATTGTGACACCGGCGTTAAAGTCAAAGGGCATCCGAATAGTGTTGATGCGCAACGATTTTGATGCTAGTGACTTTACGCCAACGAATTTTCGCCGGCAAATTTTTGCAGGAGTTTGCAAATGTATTTGCCGCAAAATGCGGAAATTTACCGCAAATTTGCGTCAAGCAAATTTATTTGTCCATCACTGTCCGTATTATCAGAACCACTTAATTACTGCCTTTATAGATATGTCAATAAGTTTAAGGTTCCCACTGCAAGCTGCATCAGTATCCAAAAGAGACTCACACACTGATGTGATATCTAATGTAAAATGCTTTTGTTACCTTTGAATTAACTTTTAGTATGATGCAGAGAGTGATATTCTGAGACAATTGCAAATAATTAAAAAAAATATATTATTTTTAGTTTTTGAGTTATTTAACTTTTTATTCAGCAGCTATCCAGTTT
This sequence comes from Xenopus petersii, assembly GCA_038501925.1. Lineage (NCBI taxonomy): Eukaryota > Metazoa > Chordata > Amphibia > Anura > Pipidae > Xenopus > Xenopus petersii. Next base: position 177,296,735 of record CM076674.1, on the reverse strand, counting down.
GCAACATCAGGTCCAAATTACCCCATGCATTGATTTAAACAAGAGACTGGAATATGAATAGGAGGGGGCTTGACTAAAAAGATGAGTAATAAACTAACAATCAGTGATGGGCGTATAAATTCACCAGGCTTGAATTTGCGGCGAATTTAAACGTTTCGACGACCGTGAATGTTTTCGTGAAACTTAGTCGAAGATTCGCTGGTGAAAAAATTGTTAAGTGTGAAAAATTATTTTGACGCCCGTTGACCAATGCTTTTCGTGAATTTTTGCAGTTTTGTGATTTTTTCCTCCATTTCGCGAATTATTTGGGACAGATTCGCCCATCACTAATAACAATACATGTGAAGCCTTAAAGAGCATTTGTTTTTCCAATGGGGTCAATGACCCCCATTTAAAAGCTGGAAATAGTCAGATGAAGAAGCCAAATGATTCAACATTTGGAACATTTGGAACATTGTTGGTGGTGTTTGCCAACCAATAATTCCATCCTCAGAGAAGTATTCCTTCTTTACCAAAGCTCTCTGGTAAAAATGTTTGAAGGGCACAGTGTTTTCCAGCTTTCTGGGAAACAGACATGACAAATATTTGGCAAACAGGAACCCTTTATCGAAGGACAGGTAAGGTATCAAGACAAGCAAGGCAGCCACTGGTACACACAAGGCAGACAGGCAAGTGAAGACTTAGCAAGCTCAGTTCTAAGTCCAAGCAATGAGCCAGGGTAGGCAGAGATCATGCATGGTCAGAAACAGGCCAAATCAACTGGTAAAGGTATAATGCAAGATAAGTCTATATAGATACTGTATATAGGCAGTGTTTGTTGGGATGTAACTGGGAATGAGCTGTACCTATAATTAATACAGATCAATTGGCATAAATTGGGACAGTCTGAAATAGGTAGACTACAATACAAAGAAAAGAAATGCTTCTATAGCAGTGATCCTTAACCAGTGGCTTGTGAGAAACATGTTGATCTCTGAACCCTCGGATGTTGCTCTCAGTGGCCTTAAAGCTGGTACTTATTTTTGAATTCCTGGCTTGAAGGCAAGCTTTAGTTGCATAAATCCAGATGTACTGTCAAACAGAGCCTCCTTGCAGCTGCCAGTCCACATAAGGACTACTAATTGCCAATCACATTCCAGGAACTTTTTGCATGATTATGTTGCTCTCCAAATTTTTTACATTTCAGTGTGGCTCATGGAAAAAAAAGGTAGGGGCCCCTGCTCTATAGGGCGGAGGTAGTGCCAGTTCCTTGGTTCAAGCCCATCAGAAATCAACAAGTCAAGTAGGTGACTGTACCTTACACAACGTTATAGATATAGGAGAACTTCAGAGTGTCAGTCATCCAGCCATGTATTCAAAGCACATCTAGGTCATTGAGTTTTCATTCCAAAATCTCACCATAATGGACATTCAGACAGAGCGCCCCAGGGGGTGCCAGCCCCACCACTTGGGAACTATTGCTCTAATGTAACATAAAATAACCCAGCACTATGCAAGCTTTTGCAAATATAAAGGGAATTATTAAATTCAATCCAATGCAATTACTTTATCTGATTTAGCCTTTTAAGAAAGGGCAATGCACCCAATGCCTTATCTGCAAACATTTTTAAGCATGACCTCCCTTGACTAGCCGTTTCCAAACAATAAATGTATTTTACTTCTGTACTTTGTTGAATAACTTTGCACATGAAAGGAAAGCACCTTTCAAATATCCATCATGTTTTATTTTGCCATATTCTCTCAAACACACTGAAACATTTGTCAGCAAATAACATTTTTTTTTACCTTCAGGGAGAATGGCCACCATTTATTTTCTAAATCTAAAATGACAAGCAGAGATTTTGAGATTTCAATAATAAAAGTAATGCGTGACTGTCCAAATATAAAACGATATTGGAATTTTCCAGACTCTTCAGACTACAAATTCAGGGACTTGCTAAGGTAATATTTTCTTAACTATGTTTCAGTATAATATTAACCCTGTTCTCTTCTGTGCAGGTGTAATAGTAATAGCATTGCTGGCTCTCTCAGGACAATGGGTTTTGTTGCTCACTTTTATAAAAGAATTTTATAGGGATACCTGACTTGCAGCAACCCCCACTCTTATTAAATTCCGTAATTCCATGAAAGAGAAGGTTAAAACTAAGAAAGCTTTATCAGAAAGGTCTATATAAATATACCAGTAAACCCTCAAATTAATGCTTCATTTATGTCCTTCTATTGTGTACACATGGGGGCAGATTTACTAAGCGCGAGTGAATTTTCGAAGTTAAAAAAGTTCGAATTTCGAAGTAATTTTTTGGGCACTTCGACCATCGAATAGGATACTAAGACTTCAAATTGACTTTGTCTTCGATTCGAAGTAAAAATCGTTCGAATATTCGACCATTTGATAGTCGAAGTACTGTCTCTTTAAAAACAAGTTCGATTTCAATACTTTGCTAACTTAAACCTGCCGAAGTGCTATGTTATCCTATGGGGACCTGCCAGAGCAATTTTCTAAGTTTTTGGGTATTGAAGGAAAATCAATAAAATCGATCGAATCGTACGATTCGAAGTACGATCGGAGTACCATCGTACGGTCGTACTACGATCGGAATACGATAATAGGATGAATAAAATTCTCTGAATTCAAATGTCGGAGGATTCTATTCAATGGTCGAAGTTTCGAAGTATTTTCCACTTCGAAATTCGACCCTTGATAAATCTGCCCCATGGACTTCTATATCAGGCTTCCTGTTTCCATCTTAAATCTCCAGGGCTTGAGCTTGAGCATGCTCAGTTTGCTCCTTTCTCCATCCCTCCTCCCCTCCCTGCTGTAATCTGAACCCAGAGCTATGAGTGAGCAGGGATATACTCAGGCAGGAAGTGATGTCACAGCAAGCTAATATCGCAGCTGCTATCCTAAACAAACAGAATTTCTAGAGCTGTTCACTCAAATATTTTAAAACTTTCTACAGAAAAAATATAGCATTCTAGAGTGCACTATTTTGTGTAATCTATTGACAATAAACTGCCTCTGTAGCTGCCTTGGTAGCTTTCCTTCTCCTTTAACCTAAGAGTTGCCCACTGAAATTCACGTAGAAAAGATAACTTTAAAGAATTACATGAAAATCTTTCTGATTATGGATTTACTATTTGATAAATCAAAAACCAATTACACCAAAATGACTGTCCTTAATAATTTTTATTTATTTTTTATTTAAAGGGTTCGTAAGCTGCACACTTTCAGACAAAATTATTTCATTGTATCATTTCATGTACTAAAACTATATGGTAGAGTTAATAGAAATTCAAGTTTCAACCTTTTTTTTTATATAGAGGGGCACTAAAGTTTGCATTGGTATGTCATCTGTTATAGACTTTATGGCTCCTAAAGTGCTTTTAAAACAAATACAGACCTACAGATTTATTCTTCGGAATACCATTAGAGTTGAAATATATGTACTTCCATAAAAGGTTAGAATAAACACCATTCAGCTGAGAGCAACATTTGCTCCCAATAGTAACCGCTTCCTCACTTCATTTTATTAGACACTGCATTGCCTTCTTATTAATAGTTACATCTTTATTTATTGCTTTATAGTTTTAAGGACTTGGAGTTTAAGGCTGATGGATAATAATCCAAACTAAAAGAAAACAGAAATATAAACTCTTATTCTGCTTAAATTGTTGAATGGGCAGTATTAGTAACTCGTTGAGTACGTTTAGAACATTAAAACATAAATTTCAGCTTATGTGTATTCATAAAATTGTACATTAAAGCAAGCACTTTTACATAATGTCAAGAATTTGACTGAATCCAAACCTTGTAAAACTTCTCTGATAATGGATTAAATGCATGCTGAATTATAACCTTGTCTGGATTGTCTTCTCTTTCAACCAACACATTGTGCAAATGCATTCATTTTTGAACTGCTGTATATTTATGCCCCTTTTTACTGTGCCATCCAATAATTTGGTGTTTTAGAAATTAAAATGATCATTTGCATGATATTTTAAGATGAAGAAAAAATGAACTGTAATTTTGAAGATGGGTTTTGTTACTGGTTTCAAGAAATACAGGATTATGATAGTTGGGAATGAAGAAGTGGCCCGATGAATCCCTCTACATCTGGACCTAATGTAACTCTGGTAACTCTTTTGGTAAGCATCAAATAAAGTCTTACATATTTGAATACAGAACAGTACAAGTTAATAGCACATAATAAACAATATATTTATTGTATATATTAAAATAGGTGGGAGGAACAGAAATAGCCTTGCCTAGTATAATATAGAGAATAATGTACCCCCTATTGTAAAATAAAAGAATATTATAAGTCATCAAGTTGGCCATATAAATTCCAAATAGAAGTATCAGACGGGGTTCCAGGCCCACTGGAACTGCACATCAGGGGCCTGTACACACCCCCACAGGCTCCCCACCCCATCCGCAACCCCCATTTATCCCCCCATCTGCTCCCCTTCCCTCCCATGCCAGCCCATACCTTATCTCTTCATACTGTCATACGGTGGGGGAAGGTCAGAGGTAGCTCAGGTGGCCGTGTAGAGTGGGTCTAGGCCGGTGTCCTGCCAGCCCAGTTGACCGTGTATATAGGTCATGGAATTAACTAAAATGATGAGTTTGGAACTTATTAAATAAAAACTGTTTTTAAAATTATAATTTACAGCATATTCATATATGTTGTGTATGTAAAGAGACAAAAGTGTGCTTACTATACCAGTGTTCTGAAAATGTAAGTAGTTATAACTACTGTTATATCCTATAAATATGCAAGGGGTTTGGTGCGCTAAGTCGATGTCCTGTCCCCAATATCTAGATAAGAAAAAAGGTATATAGTGCAATACAGCCAATGTATCCTTGTTAGAAATGCTAATCAGAGCTACTCACAATTTTGAATCGATTAATAGGCTTCGAATTGGCTCATTCACGCTGGGATCAGTCTTAAGCATACACCGAGTGTCGAATAGGTATAGGCGTTTCAAAGGTGTGTGCTTTGCAGCGCAGAATGCCGTCTCACAGTGAGTGTCTGGCGTGCGGTGATGGAATCTCCAATTTTCGCGATGTTCCTTTGCGCTGCGAGGCTCTGTATGTTATTAGCCGCAACACCTTGATGTAGTCGATGAGTGCAGACCGATGGTTCCAACTTGAAACTTAACACAGTGGCTGTCAGCACAGTGATTGTGCGTTCCTGGATGTCGTTCACGTGCACCTTTGTAGCAGGGAATCTTCCAGCGTGCTGGTGTCTGCACTCATCGACTACATCAAGGTGTTGCGGCTAATAACATACAGAGCCTCGCAGCGCAAAGGAACATCGCGAAAATTGGATTCACCGCACGCCAGACACTCACTGTGAGACGGCATTCTGCGCTGCAAAGCACACACCTTTGAAACGCCTATACCTATTCGACACTCGGTGTATGCTTAAGACTGATCCCAGCGTGAATGAGCCAATTCGAAGCCTATTAATCGATTCAAAATTGTGAGTAGCTCTGATTAGCATTTCTAACAAGGATGCATTGGCTGTATTGCACTATATACCTTTTTTCTTATCTAGATATTGGGGACAGGACATCGACTTAGCGCACCAAACCCCTTGCATATTTATTCAGTACAAATTTGCGGACCAGGTGGACCCACATAAATCCTTTGGTGCAGAAAGCAAGAACTTGTATGTAACTTGGACTGAGCGCAGCACGTACAATTACCAGATATACTGTTATATCCTATATTTTTATTCTTAGTACAGGGGAAATCCAAGGCTGTATAATCTTGGTGTCTACTTATACAGGTCCCAAGCATTATATAGAATGCTCGAGACGTGGGGTTTTATGGATAAGGGATCTTTCTGTAATTTGGATCTTCATACCCTTGTGGGGCAAAGTTATCAAGGGTCGAATTTCGAAATTGAAAAAACTTTGAAATTCGAATTCAAAAAGACCAACTGAAATTAAGTTGAAGTTTTTTTTTGATCGAATAGGTAGGTCCGTATTCGGCCGAATTCAAATCGTTCGAATCTAAATAATAGCGCATTCGATCGAATTCGATTCAAAGTTTTTCCAAAGTCCATCAATTGACTCCAAATGGATTCTAGGAGGTCTCCCATAGGCTAAAACAGCAATTCAGCAGGTTTTCGAAGGCAAATGGTTGTCGAATTTTGAAAGAGACAGTACATGATACATTTTGATATTCAAATTTTTGGGGTTTTTTTCAAATTCAAATCGAATTTGGACTATTACCTTTTAAATAGCTCAAAATTCGATTTTTTTTCATTCGAAAATTCATTTTATTTCATTTGATAAATTTGCCCCTAAGTCTACTAAAAAATCATGTAAACATGAAATAAACCCGACTGAATTGTTTTGCCTCCAATAAGCATTAATTATATCTTTGTTAGGGTGGAATGCAAGGTACTGTTTCATTATTATAAAAAAAAAAGGGAAAATATTACAAATTTGAATTGTGTGATAAAAATGAAGTCTATGGGAGATGGCCTTCCTGTAAATTGGAACTTTTTGGATATTCTGTAAAATGGATCCAATACCTCTACAGGTAATAGAAGAAATTTGAACCTGTCCTTGTTGCACTCATTGATTCCTTCCATGAAATATGTCCATATCTGCTCTGCTGGTCAAATTGGTGTATGATAATGTAGGGATGTGAAAATCCTATACACTCTTACACATTACAGACAGGCACATCCCTAGTTATATGGACGCCTAAAAGGTCCTTATGGGGACTTTGTGCTTATGTAACCCCTGTAGTTCTCACAGTGTACACCAGATGGCACTGTGCCAGAGTATAAAAGGTTTAGGAACCATGAGGACTGGGTCCATTGCTTTAGCCCAACCAAGCAGGCTGGAAGGGAATGGGTAGTGTTGACCCTAGGCGCCTTGGCCCTAGTAATTAGACAGCTATACTCAATTATAGATCACTCTAGGAGTGAGAGAGGCTAAATAGTTGAGCAGCTCAAGGCTCCGCCGAGGAGATTAGAGGGATTAAGATCCTAGGGTATTACTGACCCGGAGTAAGGACTAAAGTGTTGAGATTAGGGATGATAGGAATTCCCCTAGTCTGCCACTGGAAGATATCCTGAAAACTGGGCAATACCCCTCACTCGCTGCCAACTTACTCTCTGCTGTGTATTCCCTAGCCTGTAGGGATTCAGCCTATACGTGCTGTGAGTATATGCTTCCTTTATGCTGCTGTGTTATTCTATGCTCCATTGTGGATCAATGTGCTGAATGATCTATGTGCTATTGTTTAATAAACACAGTTCTATGTTCAAACGTTAAAGAACTACTGGTGCCCATCATTTTGCTATCGCACCTAGTTACAGTTACACTACACCCTGCCTCCACCTCGCTACGAGGGCTTGCCCCTGAGAAAGAGAGCTCATCTGTGGTATCAGCCCACAAAGGAAAGTAGCTATAACTGCTAAATACAAAGCAGTTTACTATAGCGCTACAATAACATGATAGGAGATCCATGGGAGATGAATAAAAAGGGTGCATCCAGACAGAATTTATCATGTCAGTACAAATCAGTACAGACACAGTGTTTTCATAATGATACATTAGTAATATGATTATGTAAAAAGGTTCACAGAATAAGAACTGAATTAACATTTATATTTACAGTTAAATAGGTTCTTGAAACATCAAAGGAATTCTATTTTTCTTTCATTGTGTTTTCCATTAAAGTTTAATATGCAGCTGGTATAATAATGAAGTATTGTCGTTAAAGTTATTTTGAATAATCCTTTGACGTTATCACTTAGGACTTTTGTTTCACAGAAGCTGAAGGGCATATCTATAAAGGCACGACCTTATGATGTTGAATTACAACAAACGTTGCCACTTGGCTTGCAGAATGACAATAGTTATAAAGTTGTGTAACAATCTGGTGGTTTAAAGAAACGTAAAAATGGCTGACACTTTTTTGCACAGAATTTTTCACCACTTTTCACACCAAAACTTCTTTGACTTTTGAATTTGTCCTACTGATTTCAATAGGTTACACCATCTCTACTGGGATAAAACAATAATGACTCTTTTCTTGAGCTAAGATTTAAATGAACACAATTGTGTAGTTTGTGTATTTAATTTTACATCAAAATATACAATAGCCCCTTTCTGTGTAATGACTTTGAGTAAGATACTTGTACATATACTAGATTTAAACAGGAAGTTACCCCAAAAGTGTTGGTGTAACGAACATACCTGGTGGTCTAGGGGGACGACTACAGGGACGCCTGTCGCCCCCTCGGCGGGGACGCCCGCCTCGACGAGCGGCTTCCTGTAGGCCGCATGCGCCGGCGTCTTAGGGTGCGCCCGGCGCGCTCTGACTTTTCTTAAAGGTGCAGGCGCGCTGACGTAGTGACGTCAGCACGCAAGGGCGCGCAATGGCGCGCAATTCAAACACTATTTAAAGCCCATTAGGGCTGTGGGACTTTGCCCGTGATAGGATTTGTTCCTGGTGCTTTTGAGCTTGTGCTAAATTCTGAAACTTGTTTGATTCCTGTTTTTGACCCCTGCCTGGCTATTTGACTACTCTGACTTCTGGATTCTGACCCTTGCCTGATTACTGACTACCGCCTCTGATTAACCCTCTGATTGACTCCCTGGTTTGACCCTTGCCTGTCTGATAACGTTTATTCTCTGCCTGCCTCGACCCGGCCTGATCTGACTACTCCTTTGCCTAAACGCCTTGTACTGCGATCTTCTGTCCAAAGACTTTGCTTTACTGTCGTGCCCCTCTGCCTATCCAGAACCCTCATCTTGCACCTCTCGTTTAAGTCCAGGTGGCATCCAAGTAAGCCGAGGGATCCTCCCGAGGCCCAAAGGCGGTCACACTACTGGTGAAGCATGAGCCGAGACTATGGTGCCTGGTGTTTGTTCTGGTGTTGGGTGCCGACCGTGACAGTTGGTTATGGGATCCATTTTCCAGAAAGCTCTGAATTACAGAAAAGAGATCTCCCATGGTTTTAATTTTAAATAATTTTTCAAAATAATTCAGTTTTTTTTTTTTTAAATTGATTTATTTTTTTCTCTATAGTAATAAACCAGTACCTTGTACTTGATCCAAACTAAGCTATACCAAATTAAAGGTAAAACAATCCTATTGGGTTTATACAGTGGTTTATTTTAATCAAAGGTCGAATTTTAGAGTTTTGTGAGGTTTTTATACCTCGCATGAACTCACAACTCAAATGTATTTCCAATTTAAGAAAAAACTGAAATGGAAAAACTGTAATCAGTGAATTTGAGGTGAACAACCGAATTTTCAGTGGGAAAAAACTCAAATCACTCAAATAAATCTAGTTTTCATGGGAAACAAACTGAAAAAACTCGAACATTATGAAGGCTATTAACATATTCAAATAGTTCAAGGGACCTCTGCCACTGACTTCTACTTGACCTCCACAGGTTTTAGTCGGTGTATTTTTGAATTCAAGCTATTTTTAGCTTTGGGGTATAATAAATCTCAAAAAAATGTGTTTTTTTTATCCCAAAAATACCCTTGAAAACGAAAATGTTGGGGTTAAATACAACTCGACCTTTAATTAATTTGCCCCACAATGTTTAAATAAATTTTAGTAGATTTAGGGGCTCAGATTTATCTGGTCAAGGTTTTTAAAGGGAAACCTTGAACTGTTAGTGGAAAAAACTTGAATTTATTATACCCCAAAACTGCTAAAAATCATCTGAATCTGAAAATGCTCCATCTTAAACCTGTTGAGGTCATGTAGTAGTAAATGGCAGAAGTTGTTTCTTGACATTGTGATCTGTGCTGGGTAATCCTATAAAGTCAAGGTTTTTGTCCAATAATCCAAAATAGTTGAGTTTTCACAGCGAAAATTCGATAAAGTCGAATTCTTGGAGTGTCAATCATACAATTCAAAATGCTCGATTTTGTTGAAACACTTTGCCATTCCTTTTTTTTCGAGAAAAAATATTGATAAATGAGTTTCATTTGTGAAAGGGGGTTTGTTCGACCTTGTTTTCCTAAAAAACTGAGATTAATTAAATTTTTTAGTAAATAACCCCCTTAATGCATAGAGATCCAAGTCCCTTATCTGTAAAACCTCAAGTCCTTAGCATTTTGGATAATAGGCTCCATACTTGTACTTAACAATGGTCTTGGAGGTCCACTGAAGTACATAGGAAACCAGAATTAGTAAAATTGTCATAGAATTGCTGATTCTTAGCAACTTTTCAGTTGGTCTAAATTATTTTTTATGATTGATTGATCATAAATGCCTAGGAGTCATCTTAGACTCTCATCTGTCTTTTTCACCACACATTCAAACACTTGCAAAATCTTGCCGTATTCAACTGCGCAACATTGCTCGAATACGACCCTATCTCAGTTCAGAATCAACTAAAACACTGATTCAGTCTCTCATCATCTCCCGCCTTGATTACTGCAACTTACTCCTCACAGGTATTCCAACAAGTCACCTTTCACAACTCCGATCTATTCTAAACGCGGCCGCTAGACTCATTCATCTAGCTCGCCGCTCAACATCAGCTGCTCCCATATGTATGTCCCTTCACTGGCTCCCAATCTCTTCTAGAATCAAATTCAAATTACTTACACTCACATTCAAGGCCCTTAATAAAGAAACCCCTCCCTATATTTCATCTCTAATCTCCAAATACACTCCTTGACGAAACCTACGCTCTGCTTCTAATCTTCGCCTCACTTCTCCTCTGGTCACTTCTGCCCATTCTCGTCTACAAGACTTCTCTCGGGCTTCTGCTTTTCTCTGGAACTCTCTGCCACAAGCTGTCAGACTTTCTCCTTCCTTCCTAACTTTCAAGCGCTCCTTAAAGACCCATCTATTTAAAGAGGCCTATTCAATGTACCTTAATTAATCATTGCTGTATCAAAAATGACAAATAGTAGGGATGTAGCGAACCGCCGACAATGTGTTCGCGAACGCCGTTCGCGAACTCCGGAAAAAAATTCGAACAGTTCGCGAACTTCGAACATCCGTAAATCGTTCGATTTGAACGATCGAAGGATTTTAATCGTTCAATCGAACGATTTCCGTTCGAATCGAACGATCGAAGCCATTGGATCGAATGATTTCATTCAATCCAATGGCTTCGATCGTTCGATTCGAACGAAAATCGTTCGATTTTAGCGATCGAATGGTCGAATGGTCGAACGATTTTGACGCGAACGCCTATTGGCGAACGTCGCGCGACGTTCTCGAACTTGCGGCGGACGCGAACAGTCGAAGTTCGCGCAAACTAGTTCGCCGGCGAACAGTTCGCTACATCCCTAACAAATAGTTTATACAATCCTAATGTCTCAATTGTACCCTAATCTTTTAGTTTGTAAACCCTATTGTATTCTGTAATCCTTGTCTGTTATCCACCATTTATTCCCTGTTTGCTATAACTGCAGTAAAGCACTGCGTATCTTGACAGCGCTATATAAATAAATGATGATGATGATTCTTGAATTATTTGCCTTTTTTGGGCTATACATGTATTGTTATTGCTACTTTGTATTATTCATGTCTCTATTCAGGCCACTCCTATTCATATTCCAGTCTCTTGTTCACATCAATGCATTGTTTGTTTGTTCCTTTAGAATAAGTATTAGACAGATAGGCCACAGATACTGAACAGCATTCTTTCTCAAGAGATATCAAAAGAGGGAATTCCAAAGTCTGTTTGCTTACAAAATTAAACACATCTGTGGGTGATACAAATTGTCTGAGAGCAAGGCAACAGTTAAAAGTAAAAATTTCAATCATCCTTCCACTGTTTGCTATCACTAGAGATGGGCGAATTTATTCGCCGGCGTCAAAAAATCACTCTTCTTTATTTTTCCTATAAATAAATATTTTGGTATTTGGCCAAATCCCAAATCCTTTGTGAAAAATTTGGCCAAATACTAAACCAAGGGGCACATTTACTAAAGAGTGAATTGTGTTTTGATGAAAACATTTTTGCTAAAAAGACAAGTCGTAACAACATTGCCTCTTTACTAAATGATGAGTAAGACACTGCTGGATAAATTTTCTCAGATGAATGATCGTTTATCCCCTAATTTATAAAAGTCTGAAGAAAATACGCCAGCATTCCCTTGCCAAGACATAATTTCGCATGACAAGGGGACTCCTCAATTGACCCTTGCCTTTCAGCCATCCCAGTGAACCCTATTGTTAAATACCTTAATGAAACACCATGAGCCAAAAATGGCCACATTATTTATTGACAGCCTCACCCCAAGGCAATATTCAAAGCCAGAATTCCATAAGAGATCGCTACTACGTTCTGCCATTCCTCTTTAAAGACTTGAGATCAGCACTATGTCATTATACCCACCATTGATTATTATGCTGCCTCTACAAACAGAGAGGATGGGACCAAACTCTGCTACCAGCAGGAGCTGCATCTCCTACCATGAGAGAAGTTCAGCAGCCCTGCTGTCGCTCCTGAATCTACAATGTCTCGATGATAGGAAATCCAAGCAGGCTGTCACCTAGCACAAGCAGAAGTGGAGTCTGTATCAATCAACTCACTGTGCAGTCACAGGAGAGAACCTCCTTTCTCCCTCTTCTAAAATTTCCTGTGCTGTACTCTAGCAAGGTCCTACCACTGCTGTGACAAATAAAACTTGAAATACATTATCAGATATCCACTTCTTTGATCCAGAGGAAGCCAAATACCCAGCCTGAAGCCAGTGCCAATTATTCCTCAAGAGGGAAAAAATTCCTTCTTGACCACAATGGGGATCGGAAAAATTCCCTGGATCAAGCATTTCTCATTAATTTAACATGAATAATACCATGCAGACATTTATATTGTATAAGAGAAGCGAAACCACAATATAATGCATTTGGGCTTTGAATCCAGGTTTCTGGCATCTTTTTATATTGATTTTTCACTCCTCAGTATGGTGTAATAATGTCACTCACGTCCACTTAGTGACATCAGTGCGTGCCATGACGTGACATGCTGCCACATCATGACAAGGCACACCACTGATGTCACTGCGCTGCGATGGGTGCCACCATCTTAAAAAAGAGGAGCGGTCTGTAATGGAGCACGCCTGACATGCTGGTGGGGTGGTGAAAATTATCCACTTGGTTCCCTTCGGGTAATAGTCAGCCCACTACAGTAGAGTTGCCCTTTAATAAGACTGTTTCTTTATGTGCTTGACCAAAGGATATTTTCAGTATTTAAAACAAGCTAGAACAAATTGAATGATATTTTTGAAATATACAGTATATTGAGTTTCTGTAATAGACAAAACAAAATATTTTGCTCTCAACACATTTATCACAAACTGTGCCACCGTTATGAAGAAAGGTCTTGTGGTAATTATTATGGTATTTAAATGGTAACATTGTCCAAGATAAGAGTTTATATGCCGAGAACTTCCCAGTCAGTTGAACTGAAGAAGCTGCTCGGATGAGTAGTGAAACGTCTTCATTGATTACTCAGCAAGTCCAGTTGTTTTTACATTTACCTATACTAGATATACCATGACCTGGATGAATGAAAATCTTCATAGTCATATGCAACTTCGAGATAACCAAGTTACTGACTTGTTGCTTGATTGTTCAGATTCGTTCAATTTGGGGATCAGAGAAAGGATGAACAATGAAGATTTATAATACAAAAATATATAATGAAAAATATTCATGCAAATGTTTATAGTTCTAGCTGGTGCCTTAATACATTTTTAATATATCATACAGCCATTCTTTTTAAGACATTTCAGTGCTAGCACAGGTATATTGGATGACTGTTTCTAGAGAATAGAGCAGAAATATTGATTTTAACATTTTTAGAAACTTTTATCTGAAATAGCAGAGACTTTCTGCTTATAATAATAATTGTTTCAGATAATCACCTTTGTGAATAGGGCATCGTTTAGTGAAAATTTTAATTCCTGGATTGCTTAATGTTCCAGTTTTCAAGCTTAGTTAACATAAATTTGCAAATGTACAGCAGCTCCTAAGAAATTTAGTTATGCATAAATGAAGGATTCAGAGAGTTATTGCTAAGATATTTTAATGATCTATTTTCTGGAATAATAAACTTGTTTTTGAGGTGTTTTGCATAAATGCTTTTAAAAATTGATGTAAGGACATTTTTTCTTTTATTAAATGTGCACTACAATGCCATTGGACTATGAGAAAATACCCATACCTTCAGTACCTACAATATAACTAACTGGTATGCACATTTTTCTTAAAGACATAGTAATGTTCCTCAGCTCCATTCAAGAGCAGGTTTACTAAACTCAGCTGGAGAATTTGAAAAGATTGCAAGAAATCCTTCTTTTAACACATTTATAAAGCTTGTTCCTGATTGCCAGGGATGTTTTACTGACAGGAAAGTGTTAACATAAAGAGGGTTACTTAACAAAGTCCAAATTGATCTAAATTTTTTCTGCTACAAACTCTAATCAAATCAGCATGATTTTTTACGCTTATTTATTATTACATTTGACCAAAAATTTGCTTTGCAGGAAAAAATTAGATTTTCATGATTTTTTTTCATCCGATTTTCACAATATACATGATTTTTCAGAATTTTCATCCGAAAACTTCCGGGTATTGCATGAAACCCAGCGCACATCAAAAACTCGTTGGGACTTCTCCCATTAACTGATATGCAACCTTGAAAGGTCTGAGATGCCGAATTTTCAGATTCAGACTTTTCCATCCTCGGGGTTTAATAGATTCTGAAAAATTCAGATTTTAGCAAAAAAAATCATTAATTTTTCATGATTTTTGCATTCGGTGTTTAGTAAATAACCCCCATAGACAGATAGAATGAGCTCAACTGGTTGTACAATGTGATGTACTATGGGGTGTTAGAGCTCAATGGCAGCTTTAATATATAGTAAATGAAAGTCAGTATATTTAACGCAATCCTTAAAATGACTGGATGAAATGGACAAGGTGCAGTCTGCAATTATTAACAGCAATATTAATATACAGTTTAACCCATAGCTGAAAAGTCATAAGTAGTGATGGGCCAATTAAAGTCAATGAGCGTCAAAATTATTGATATGTGCTCCTATTTTGTCCCAATGCATTAATGTCAATGAGAGTTTGAATAATTTTGATGCGCGACTATTTTTATGTGTACGACTATTCTGACGCGCACCAACATTTTTTTGACGCAGTGAATTTTTTGTTGGTGGATTTTCGCCACAGTTTTGCAAATTGATTCAATGGTGGCAAAACACAGAAATTTGCTGTGAATTCACCCCTGGCGAATATTTTCGCCCATCACTAGTCATAACGGGTTCATCATTGTCACCTGTACTCACTAGAGATGACATGAATACATTGCTGCTAGATGGGGACAGTGCAGTATTTATGGAGGAAACACAGGTTCTTTCAGAGTGAAACCAACAGATGCTTCTTGGTAGGGCCCCACACTCTGCTGTCAGTATATGACCACTACTGACTTTTGTTGTGTAGACCGGTTTTATTGTAGAGGAATCACCATAAGGCAGTTTCCTGTAGAATTTAGAACTAAATGTGTACATCTGGCTCCATCTGAAAGACTCACAATGTCATATCATCTGTTTGATGATGATGAATATTTTTTTTTATATTTAACAGTTGTGCTTTGTCACTTACATATGTAAAAAAGAAGAAACCCACACATTCATCTCCCTAGCATTAATCTTTTTTTATAATCTTTTGTAACAATATTGTGTTAAACCATTAAATAAAATCAGACAAAACAGTACTATGGATTTATTATATTAACGGTGAGGGATGTAGAGATGGGAGGGTTTGTACATCCTTAGTGTTTGAAGTGCACAATAACATTTATGAATTCTCCAGTAACACTGCCTTTAAAATATACCAGTCAGGAGATTGTGGAAGGATGAATCAGTAATACCAAGCTTGTTGTATATATCACAAGTTTATAGATTTTGCAAAATCATTTCATGCTTAATACTAAGCAGTTGGATATGCAACACTCACATACTCGCTCTATGTGCCCAGAGACCTATCTTCATTTGCTTTAATTAATCAGCACAGTTTGTGCTATCCTATTAATAATAATCTCAGTTGTGCATTCTCCAGCTTCTTCTTCTGGAATATAAATCTGGCACCACCTCACAGGGTAAAGCAGTTTATAGTGTAACCTAGAAACCCTTTGCAAGAAAAAGAACAAAGCACTCAAAATTTCACCTCCAAGGATTTTTGTCACCACACAGTGAAGTCCTTTTTGGGATAGCATGTTTCTATACTAAAAGTATTTCTATACTGAAAGTAGCTACCATAACCCTAATTCCTGTTAGGGGGTGATTTATCAAAGTTCACATTCTTGCAACAATTCAATTTTCTTGCACAAAAAACTCACACATTTGAATTGTATTTTCAAACCCTCAAATTTTTTGTATTTTTTATTTTTTTTAATTTAAAATTTTTACTGATTTAAATTTTTAAATGAAAAACAGTTGAATGTTTACAAAGATAACATGAATAACATGAATCGATTTTGTTAAATGCTATACATATAACTGACTGAACAGCATCAAGGAACTGTCGCATGATGTGTTATAGGTGTCAGGGAGCCGGGAGCTCCCTCCAGGGAGGTAGTCAGGATCGAGGAGGAAGCCCTCTTGAGGGAGCAAGGTCGCGGTTTCCAAAGGGTTAATCAAAGGAGTAGTCAGAATCCAGGCAAGAGTTCACAGACAGGCGGATAACAGCAAAGTCCAAAGTCCAGGCAAGGGTCAGGATAATAATCAGGAACAAGATTAAAGCAAAAGTAGCTCACAGGGAACCCAAGATAAGCTAAGGGAAAGTTTCCTATACTTGGGCACCATTCTGGCGTCTTGGTAGCATTTTTATATTTGAATTTGGCGCCATTGTGACGTCATTGGCGTCCTTGCACCGACGTTGTCGCACTGACGTCATTGCGCCAGCGCTGCTACCCACGTGGCGGCCATGGGCACTGCCGGCAGGGGAGGACGCGCCGCCCGGAGCTCTTGGAACTGCTCCGGGCGGCAATCGTGACAATAGGCATCTGTGCCTGGATGAGCCTCCCTAGTCATGACATTGGTGCATCAACAGAAAAGTAATAAAGGTTCACATTGGGTTAGGTAAAGGGGTTGTAGAAAGAGAAAAAGATAAAAGTGAAGCGTGGGGGGGGGAAGGAAGGAAGGGTAGTTTATCAGGTCCTAACTATATAAAGTCAGAGTAGCTCGTGCTCAACTGGTGGTACCTCTAGGCTGCGAGTTCTCCAGGTGCTGAACCCATGGATACCACTCCAGCTCCCCTTCATAGCTTATCTTTGATGTCAGGGCATGCCTCCCTGGAATTTTGGGTTGTTTCCAATTCGCTGCTCTTGCTGCAGTGATGATGTGAGTAGCTAATTTTTGGGATTGTTTGGAATGTATGGCTCTGATCTTCATTCCTAAGAGGAATTTGTGTGGTGTCGCCTGTATGTTGCAGTGTAGAACCTCAGAGAACAGAGTCGCTACCATCCCCCAGAATTCCTGAGCTACGATACAGGTCCACCAGGAAGGACCCTCTCTCTCCACATCCTCTGAAGCACCTAGCATGATCTGGATTACCGCTGAGTTTACTGATACGTGTGGGGGTGTAATACCATCGGAATATAATTTTGTATTCCTTTTCATTAGAGACTGCACAGATGGATGTTTTTCTGGCTGTTTCCCAGATTGCCAACCAGTTTTTCTCCGAAATTGTGATATTGAGATCTTCCTCCCATTTCGACATATATGGCTAAGTATTATCTGTATTGTTTGATGCGAGATGGAAATATAGTAATGAGATATGAGTGATTGCGCCACATTGTTTCAAAATATGTAAGTCTGATTTGATCGAGTTTGAAGAGAAGTTTCCACAAAGTGTCTTATTTGTAAATATCGGAAGAATTGTGTGTGTGTGGAATCTCATGTTCCTCCCTATACTGCTGGAATGGGTGAAGTGTCTGATCCTTTGTAAAATCAAGCAGAGTTACAATCCATGGTCTGAATTCCATGGGGGAGCATCCTGGCGAGAAACTTTTGTTACAGAAAATAGTTCTGTATCTGGTATTGAGGGTGCTTAATTTCATTTTAATTGCTATGGCATCCCAGCGATCTACTGCTTCTTTTGATGTGGGCAAGAAGTCTGGTGGAGTAACTCTAAACTTCTTAGGTATCCAAAATATGTGAGCCAATTGTATTGGGGCTGTGAATTGATTTTGAGTTTCTTTCCAGGGTTCTCCTGTCGTGCATGGATATGTACCATAACTTCCAGTCTGTTAGCCAGATAGTATCTATATAGATGGGGTACTACTAGTCCTCCTAATGATTTCGGTATGGTAATGATAGCTGCTTTGATTCTAGGTTTGCACCCCCCCCCAAATGAAATCTGAAATAGCTTTTTGAAGCGATGAGGCTATTTTTTAGGGTATTGTACTGGCAGTGTCCTGAATAAGTACAGTAGTCGGGGTAGTAGCGTCATTTTAACAGCCAAACCAGGAGAGGTTGTAGGAATGCCACTTTGTCAGGTCCTTTTTCAGTCTATCTATCTTTGGGGTTTATTTTGTATCTTTAGATAAGTTGGAAGCTTTCTAGGGTCCTCAATAAGTTTGGTAATGTGGTTTGTGGGGATGTGAGGAGTGAGGAGGATGTCATTTGCAAACAGATTAATTTTGTATTCTTTGTCTCCCATTTGCAAACCCTTGATGTCAGGATGTTGTCTGGTGTGAGCCAATGGTTCTAGGGATAGGGCAAAAAGTAAGGGGGACATTGGCCAACCTAGACGTGTTCCTCCTTGAATGTCAATGTGGGCAGATTGAAGCCCCATGCTAGCCACTTGACCAGAGGGTGCTGTGTATAGTTGTTTTATCCCTATGAGAAATGGTTTAGGTAAGTTTAATTTATCTAATACCACAAACATATAGTTCCAATCTATTCTGTCAAATGCTTTTTGCGCATCTAGTGAAAGAAGGAGGGAGGAAGAGGTTATTTTGGACGCCCTACTGATCAGGTTTACTGCTTTACGGATGTTATCTGCGGCTTGGCGTCCTGGTACAAATCCTCCTTGATCATGATGAATGAGGTTAGGGAGCACCAGTGAGAGTCTGTTAGCTAATATTTTTGCAAACATTATAATGTCAGTGTTGATTAATGAAATGGGTCTATAGCTATCACAATTTTCAGGGGTCCTTTCCTGGCTTTAAAATCATTACAGTGGAGGCCGTGTGCATATGTTTCGTAGGGGGGGAGCCCTTTATAAAAGATTGGAAAAGGTCTTTCAAGTAGGGGGCCAGGTTTTTTATGAATTTTTTGTAGTACTTTAATGTTTAACCATCTGGGCCTGGTGCTTTCCCTGGCTTAGAGTCTTTAATTACCCTTTCAATCTCGTCAATATCTATTGGCGCAGATATCATTGCCTGGTCTTCCTGTGTTAATTTAGGTGGCGTCCATTGGGTTAGAAATTTAGATTTACCCACGCAAGTTGCTTCAGGGGCTTTATATAGGTTTGTGTATAATTTTTTTGTATTTTTTAAGCATAAAAAATTTAAAAAACTTCAATGTAAAGCTTCAGTATTGAAAAACTTGCAAATTCATATAGAAGTCAATGGGAGTTGTCCAGGCAATATTCAAGACATTCTTTAGGATTGTAAATGCACAAGTTTGAGGTATTCCAGTTTTTTTACTTACAAGTTAATTCGTAGTAGAAAGAAAACTCTAAACCTCTAATAACCTCACAAATTCAATTTTTGATAAATAAATCCATTAGATTTTAAAAAAAAGCCCTTTGTTTTGGGTTGAACCTAATTTAAGGGGTTGTTTGCGACATTATTTGAGAATGTTCTTACTTTCTTCTCTATTTTTGATCCTGTGCTCATAGTATAAAATGCAACCCCTTTTTCTCTCTATTGGTAATGATATAATATAATATAATAGTAGGTAATTATGAAATATAGCAGTTTAGTAGAATGTTTGAAGATAACTGTTCATGAAATATAAGGTTCCATGGCTTGGTAACATAAGCCCTATTTTTAAAGCATAAAGTTGCTATCGGGGGTGGGCACTTATTTATCTGATAATTTATTTCTTGTCAAGGAAAAATACTATAGTTGTATGTTGCACAATTTGAAAGTATTCACTGCTTTTAGTCAGTTTTAAGTAGGTTGATGTGTTTGCCCAAGGGAACAGACATTTTTGTCTACTTTTTCATGATTTATATATAATGATCAAGAAGAAGACATGACATAATTGCTGATAGAAAATGTAAGTGGTCTCAGGACAATCCAGTTTAAATTACATTGTATTTCTGGAGCGGGTGGGTCCCATCAAATTCAAGCCTCAAAATGATAGCAACTTCAGTATTTTCAACAAAACCAATCATCATTTGTATCATACCCTGTATTCACAACATTGATGGAGTTTGTAAAGGAGTTGTTCAACTTTAAAATAACTTTTAGTATGATGTAGAAAGTGATATTCTGAGACAATTTGCAATTGGTTTTCATTTGTTAATAATTTTTTTTTCATTATTTAGGTTTATATTACATTATATCAGAAAATTTCAGAAATCTGGTTGCTAGGGTCCAAAGGATGAATAGGAGAGTCTTAAATAGCAAGATGAGTATGAAAAAAGTAGCAATAACAATAAATGTGTAGCCATACAGAGCGATTTTAGAAGGGGTCAGTGACCCCCATTTGAAATCTGGAAAGAGTCAGAAGAAGGCAAATAATTAAGTTATAAACTATAAAAAAGAATAAATGAAGACCAATTGAAAAGCTGCATAATTAGCCATTCTATAGCATACTAAAAGTTAACTTAAAGGTGAACCACCCCTTTGAGGTGGTTAACTAAAGAGGAAAAAAAGTAAAC
The DNA here is from genome assembly GCA_038501925.1 of Xenopus petersii. Taxonomy (NCBI): domain Eukaryota; kingdom Metazoa; phylum Chordata; class Amphibia; order Anura; family Pipidae; genus Xenopus; species Xenopus petersii. The sequence goes on along the minus strand of CM076674.1, from coordinate 177,275,868 downwards.
TAGGAAGTAAATGAAAAAGAGAACCAATTAATAAAATTGACCTAGGATTCAGATGATGATGTCTTTATAGAGAGGACCTCTTTAAGCTACCCTTAATTACATAGACAAAGAGACAGATGCAAATCAACAGATTGACCTGTATATTTTTCTTGCATGTTGAAGATATTACTTAAAGGGCATGTAAAGGCAAAAAAAAAATCCCATTTTTACTTTCTTTAATGAAAAAGAAACCTATCTCCAATATACTTTAATTAAAAAATATGTACCGTTTTTATAAGAAACCTGACTGTATGCAGTGAAATTCTCCCTTCATTTACTGCTGTGGATAGGAATTGTCAGACGGTCCCTAACTGCTGAGCAGGGAAACAATCATACTTATGAACAGCAGGGGGAGCCCCCGCCTTACTTACCAGCCATGCAGAACTCAAGCAGCTTTGTTTATGACAACCCCTAAGCAGCCCAGACCACACTGAGCATGTGCACAGTCTTAGTCTTGCAAAGATGTTTAACAAAGTTACAAGATGACAGCCCCCTGTGGCCAACCTGAAAGCATAAATCATTTGTTTGTTTGGCTTGTGGTGCAGTAAGTTCATGCTTATGTTTAGTATAAAAAATACAGCATTTCTAGCCTTATTCTAGTTTACACTTTCCTTGTCCTTTAATAACAGAAGGGCATCAAATCATTCTCTGTTGTAGGTTGGATTCAAAGCTATTCAAAACCAGCATTTTGGTGACATAGCAATAGATGACATTGGCCTGTTTCCCGGAAGCTGTAGTGGTTTTCCTGAACCAACACGTGTTCCTACAGTTCCAACTACTGCTCTCTTGACTTGTAAGTACATTGCGCACTCATTTTTTTATTTAATAATATTCCTAATTATCTACATCAATAGTTGCATCTCATAGCTATTAATGTTCACTAGTTTATGAGTCATATCCATTCCACAGTCCCCTTGGTACATATTATACTAGGCTATGCATTTGGATCATGTTTTAGAGCAGTTATTTTGACAGATGGTAACTCTGAGTCGTATGAGAAGTGGAGTGGGATAATTGGCTGTGTTGACTTTGAAATTCATAAAATAAATCTGTCTTCTTTGGTTGACTATCAATTTTCAGTGATGTGCACTTTTCTTGTAGATGATTTTTGCCGTTAATACACTACTATAATAAGAGCTTCATTTATAATTTTCTACCAGCCTACCAGCACATGACACCTTCTGCCATTTATTTTGGCAGATCACGAGCATATATATATTACTGTCATGACTTTATTTATTGAATAAATGTTTTAATTTCTTGGTAGAACATTTGTAGATAGCAGATAGCAGTGTCTATACAAGGATCTAATGCACAGGTTACAGAACTACAGGGATGAGTAAGTTTCTATTATATACAATACCAGACAGAAAATAACAAATTTAATCAATTTTAATTTTTAAAAAAATATTCTAGACTGTCAAAATAAATCCAAAAAGAGACTAGGTGGCACATTTACTTAGGGTTGAATATCGAGGGTTAATTAACCCTCGATTTTCGACCGTCGAAGTAAAATCCTTTGACTTTGAATATCGAAGTCGATGGATTTACCGCTATTCGTTCATTCGAACGATCATAGGAAAAATCGTTCGATCGAACGATTAAATCCTTCGAATCGAACGGTTCGAAGAATTTTAATCCATTGATCAAATGATTTTCCTTCAATCAGAAAATGGCTAGAAAGCCTAAGAGGACCTTCCACATAGGCTAACATTGATGCTTGGTAGGTTTTAGGTGGCGAAGTAGGTGATCAAAGTACAAAGAGACAGTACTTCGACTATCGAATGGTCGAATAGTCTAATGATTTTTAGTTCGAATCATTCGATTCGAAGTTGAAGTCGTAGTGGAAGGTTGAAGTAGCCAAAAAAAAACCTTTGAAATTCGAAGTATTTCTTATTCTATTCCTTCACTCGAGCTAAGTAAATGTGCCCCTGAATGTCTGTGAAACCTTCTGGATTCTTCATTTCAATCTTCAAAAATCTGCTGCTATGTTTATTTGCTTTTGTCATAAGACTCGTGTAAATTAAAGCAAAATTACAGCAGTTAAGCAAATTTCAGAAAAAAATAAAGATTTTTTTTTCAAGATAATGTGTTTTCAATGTCTAAGGTAAAACTGACTTCAGATTTGTATACCAATTCCTAAAGTTCATGCAAATGAGAACAAGTGCTTTATTATAGTGAGCGGTGGCAGAAACAACATCTATTTACGACCAGTCGGGGTACTTTTTCTATTGTATTAAACATTCACAACTTCTATCATCTAATTTCAACCAGTATAGAAACCTCCACACGTACACATATATAAATGCAGTAGTGTAGACCATGTATATTCTACAGGCCACATACTTGGAATATATATTGCATATTTTCACTGCACATAGTCTAATGACTGCATGAAGTTTAAAGTCATTGATCTTTAAGGTTGGTCATGTCTAGCTAATATATAAATACTACTAATGCAGACCAGGACTGGATAATGTTATTGATATGCCTACTAGGCATTGTCATCCTTCTTGAATAAAAAAATAATTTCAGAAAAGAAGCAGCACTCACTCAATATGTTTGACAGCTTTACTAAAAGCAATAGTCATCAAATATTATGAATTGTTGAAACATGGGAACCATCATTATGGCGACATTACTTGTTTTTCTATTTTGTCCATAACTGTCCCTTCTCTTAAGCACCAGCTTCAGGGTGTAATCACCAGTCATTACATGTCAGTCATTGTGGAAAATTATATCTTTCTCCCTCCTAATCTTCTCAGTTTTTAAATCCTTTTATGCACCGAGATTGTGTTTTATCGATATTTGTCACTCAGTATCTCAGCAGTCTTTTCTATCACAGCTTTGATGGGGCATTTAAGGTGGTTCAGTCAGGATAAAAAAAAAAAACTTATGTGAAGCAATAAATAAGAACACCAAAGACAAATACATTGATCTACATGTTCATGTTCAATATATGAGTAGAATAAAACACAATTTATTCTATGTATTACATATATATATATAGAAAGGCTTGAGTGCAAGCCGAAACGTTAGTCGTTTTTTATTTAAATAAACACTTTTTGACCTTGTAAGTCCTGTGAGTGCGAGCTTTTCATCTTTCTATTCATATTTTGGGCTTTTTTGCACCCAGGCAACTTTGACCCTTCGACGCACAGTGCCGGCTTCCTGACTATTATATATATATATATATACAGCATATATATATATATATATATATATATATATATATATATATATATATATATATATATGTATAACTATATATATAGACATATAACTATATAGGTGCACTCAGATAGCAATGGTGATGCCTAGGTGCTGGAACAAAAATTCATATCTATAAAGCAAAAAAACTTCCGTACACATAGGTCTTGATAAGTGAAAAAAAGCTGGTAGATTTATTTCAACATTTCGGCTTACAAACTCAAGCCGTCATCAGACTTCAGCAAGTATAAACATTATAGTAGAAAGAACTTTATTCATCATTAATTATATCTCCACGTTTCGTTCTGCAGGAGATCGCCATCAGGATCATATATATATATATATATATATATATATATATATATATATATATATATACATATATATATTTTGCTCCAAATAAATTATTTATTTTACGAACATTTTAGCTTTATCTGAAACCTTTATCAATTTAACAAACATATAGTTACATAGTTACATAGTTAAATTGGGTTAAAAAAAGACAAAGTCCATCAAGTTCAACCCCTCCAAATGAAAACCCAGCATCCATACACACACCCCTACATACTTTCACATAAATTCTATATACCCATATCTATACTAACTATAGAGCTTAGTATCACAATAGCCTTTGATATTATGTCTGTCCAAAAAATCATCCAAGCCATTCTTATAGTCATTAACTGAATCAGCATCACAACATCACCCGGCAGTGCATTCCACAACCTCACTGTCCTGACTGTGAAGAACCCCCTACGTTGCATCAAATGAAAGTTCTTTTCTTCTAGTCTGAAGGGGAGGCCTCTGGTATGGTGATCCACTTTATGAGTAAAAAGGTCCCCTGCTATTTGTCTATAATGTCCTCTAATGTACTGTACTTGTAAAGTGTAATCATGTCCCCGATAACATGATTATCATTTGTGTCTACTCTCCCAAATGTTGAACCCCAAAAGTACCAAGTGCAATTGAATGGTGGTGTAAACAACAAAGTACAGTAAGTGTATATATCTCAAAGAGTATATCAAAGTTTGTCAACTGTATATAGTCAGTTGCTAACAGAGAGAATAATTACAAATCATCCAGTTCATAATTAACCCTGTAAGACTTTATCGAGTCACCTCATTATGTTGTTGAATCCCATCATATGAACTTTATACTAACAGCATAAAAGCATCAGAGTAGAATAATTTGTATAACTGTATATTTTCATTTTAGTGTCATTTCATAGGAATAATTCTTATTTTCAGCTCACAGTTGATTTGATTCAAGCTTATTCACAAAGTTGATGTAGGAAGAGGTGGGCATTAGGTCATGTGCCTTAGTCTGATTGGCCTTTGGCAACAAAACCATTAGGATTTTGGCTACAATTGATTTTGATATGGCTTTTAAGAATATCATTTAGAACATAGTATTTTCATTATAGGGATCTTATGGTATAGTTTTCTTATTTCAAAATTACACTGTTTACATTACAAACAGATTTCAGTGCAGAATTTTACTATATTAAATTTTATTCCTAAACCAACACGTATATATATATATATTTTAGTTTTAATATTGGTGTGTGGGCAACCATCTCAGGTCATTCTGCCAGCATAATGAAATTGCTTTTTGATTAGCTATTGTTTCTCATATTTAGGGGCCGATTCACTAACTTCGAGTGAAGGATTCGAAGTAAAAAAACTTCGAATTTCAAAGTTTTTTTGGGCTACTTCGACCATCGAATGGGCTACTTCGACCTTCCACTATGACTACGACTTTGGATCGAAGGATTCGAAGTAAAAATCGTTTGACTATTTGACCATTCGATAGTCGAAGTACTGTCTCTTTAAAAAAAACTTCGACCCCCTAGTTTGCCATCTAAAAGCTACTGAAGTCAATGTTAGCCTATGGGGAAGGTCCCCATAGGCTTGGCTGACTTTTTTGATCGAAGGATATTCGTTCGATCGTTGGATTTAAATCCTTCGAATCGTTTGATTCAAAGGATTTTATCGTTCGATCGAAGGAATAATCCTTCGATCGTTCAATCATACTATCTGCGCTAAATCCTTCGACTTCGATATTCGAAGTCGAAGGATTTCAATTCCCAGTTGAATATCGAGGGTTAATTAACCCTCGATATTCAATCCTTAGTGAATCAGCCCCTTAATGTAGCAGGAGGAGCCGTCTGGGATTTTTACTATTGAGTGCTATAATCATATCTACCAAGGTAATTTCTTACCTTTCCATTGTTCTGTTCATGGGAAATGGGAGGAAGTAATAGCACTGCAGTGCAGCAGTAAAGAGTGATTGAAGTTTATCAGAGCACAAGGAACATGACTGAGGGCACCTAAAAAATTAACAATTTAAATATGAAAAAAAAATCTGTTTGCTCTTTTGAAAACTGGATTTCAGTGAAGAATTCTGCTGGAGCAGCACTATTAACTTATGCATTTTCAAAAAAGCATGTTTGCCTGTGACAGAGCTCCTTTAAGACCTTCAGTGGTGTATGTTCATGCAGCCTGGGTTTTGCACCTTTTACTTAATATGAAGGACAGCAATTTATAATGTATGCATGAGCAGGGCCCTGCTGCACCTTGTTGACAATGCTGTATTCACCAGACCAGTGCAGGTCTTTGCACATTATACCTGAGTCAATGACCTTCATCTATGGTGCTTATCTAGTATAGGGTAGATTTCACAAAACATGGCAGTTCATGCCCTGCACTTTGCACCACTTAGCAGATGGGTCTGTTAAAAAGAATACAACTGCAAAGTGCTAAAATGAAAGCAAAACTGTGCATGCACGGACTTCAAATATATATGTACTTATCCCTCATGCACGCTCCTGAAAACTTGTTACAGCACTATCCAGCCTTTTCTGATGAATTGTGGTCAAAGCTCATGCATGGGCATAGGTACCTGGATTTACCACCAAGTAAATTGGATGCTAGTGACTTTATTAACACTGTGCTTTGGAAACCCAAATCCTGTGATTTGTGTTATGGTTGCAAATTTGTGTCCATATTAGTGTTTTGCATGTATGATGGTCTGATCTTTGCACATAGCTGCAATTACACTGTATACAAAGTTGCATTGTGTGAACAAAAACATGGTTATTTGCCTCCAGAAATAGCACTTTGCACCATGCACTGTGTTAGTAACTGAGTTAACAATAAAGCATGAGAGAGTTCCTGTTTTTGGGGCAAATAAATAATAAATACTTACAGATTCAAACACAATCTATAAAATGTATTATTTATTAAAAATATATATTATTGCATTTTAATCTTTTGTGTCTTTGACCTTTTAATAGCTGATTGCGGGGAACCTACTGAATTATGCGAGCCTAATGTTACATTTTACTCTACAAACTACCCACAAAATTACCCAAATCTGGCTTCATGTAAGTTCTCCGTCTCTTCCTCTGATCATTTTGTTCTCTCAAGCTGAACATTTTAAATATCAAGTATGCTATAAACTGTAATACATAGTTAGTACTTGTCATCTTGTAGATGATTGCATTGAAAAAGACTTGTGATTATTGCAGTATGTTGATCATGAAAACTCACTCCACTTTATTGAAATGTTTGCAATAATAATATGAGCGCACAAAAAGCATTCTAAAGTACATTTCACAATAAAACTTTTCTATAGGACCTGTAATTGGCAGATGTATAACTCTCACTGTGTACTACTCTGTCATCAGCAATACTTAAAGAAAAAAGTAATATATAATAGGTATATGGGCAAAGTCTTCTCCAGTTACCCATAACAATCAGTAAGATTTTACTGCTCTAATTCATTAACAATAAAGACTTGTGCAATAAAGTTCTTAGAAGAATAGCTGATGGAAAGTGCTGCTAGTATCTACTGTAATTCAATTATTTGGCACCAAGGTTCACAGTTTTGCTTTCTTCCATTATTACTTTTTCACTTTTTCTAAACTTTTTGCTAAATGATCCTTATAGCTGTAAAAATATCCGGCGCCATTACAGATATTAAGAAATATTGTACCAAGTGTTTTGGTTTAACAAGTTCTAGTCTGTTTTGAACTCTACACCACTTAAGTAGCCTGTGTTATGTTTTATAAGCGATTGAACTTTTGTGAACTAAATTCCTCAGTTATGCGAGTATACCTATTGTGCAGAATTTAATAGCTGTACTTTTCTAACAGCATATGTACGGCAAATCTGATTAAAAAACTCCAGAGATAGTCCTGTGCAGGTGCAGTTTTAACTAAATTGCAAACAATGAATCCAGAAATGACCCTGTCATTTTTAATCATTTCTTCTGGGACATAAGTACTTATTGAGAGAACTTTCCAAGCTTCCCTCATCAGATAGACCTGCAATATAGACAAGATAGGTTTACAATTATTAATCTTTTTACTCTTTTCTGACCATTTTCTTCTTTATCTTCTGATCTGATAATGTTAGAACGTGCATTAATATTGTTCCGAAACTAAACAAAACAATGAAACAGATTTAAACTGCACCTTTGCAGTTGACCAGAGCAACCAATGAGATCTTTGCTTTCATTGTATAACTTACAGCTGACGGATGAAACAAATTGTTGATTGGTTGCTATTGCAATTTTACTGCCGATGATCGTAAATCAGCCCCATGGTAATGTGCTGGGACTGTCAATTAAAATAAATGTCTTTCTGTGATTATATTTATATATACTGTATATACGGTTCTTTGCTGATTGCCAGTTTTGCACTGAGATGTAAACACTTGTATACTGCATCTAATTCTGCTTCAGCATTTATTTTAGCGAGTAAACAGAAAGAAAAGGCTTTAATCAGGCAGCTGTACCTTCTTTACTGATGTGTTCATTAAATTATAGTTATTACTTAGCTTTGCTGTATAGGAAAGCAGAAGAGTAATAATGTTGTACTGTATAAAAACCCAGCAATGTTCTCTGCTCTGCATCGCTAGACTAAATTAGTGCCATAACTAAAACAGAATCTTGCCAACAAGATATAAATATGAGGATTTCAGCACTGCTGTTGTGCATGATAGACATTGCCGTGCCATATATGGTGCAAGTCATAGCCCAGTGTGGATTGACCAAAATTATCAATAATTCCTGTGCAAAGATCGTCTGCCCCACTTATTTAATGTCTAGTATCTTTCTGCCAATGGTCAGGTCAATATTTATTAATCTTCGTCAATGGCCATTAACCCCTTGACATCAGAAAAGGAATGAAGTGTGAAGTTTTGTAAAGAGCAGGTAAGAAGGGGATATGAAAGTTGCAGGCCAATTTATATCTATTTGGAATAAATGAACAGCCAATTTAAGCTCTTTACTACCATCAATTTAAGTATATATATACAGATGAAGCCACTTGGATTTGTGAGTTAAATGCGTCATGACTCAGAGTTAATTGAATAAACTGTGTTATCTAAAGTCATCTTAACCCATTTAATGCATATAACCTTTTCATTAGCATACCAAAGCACCATTGTTCACAATGGGGAATGCTTTAATTAGATGGGATGTTGTGATGCAGTTTTCTGTGTTAAATGAGATAAATGGGATATCTGTGTTTAGTTATTCTGTGTCAAACAGACAAACCAAAGTGGCTGCATCTGTATATATATATATATATATATATATATATATATATATATATAGTGGTTGAGATAACGAAAAAAATGTCTTTTCTGCCTGGGTGCAATTCCACAAATCGTATGAATCATCCAATACGTTTTTCTTCACCTGCAATAAAGCATCTTTTGTCCACTATAAGTCCTGTGAGTGTGGCTACCTTCTTGGATGATATTTATATATATATATATATATATATATACAGATGAAGCCACTTGGATTTGTGAGTTAAATGCGTCATGACTCAGGGGTAATTGAAGAAACTGTGTTATCTTAAGTCATCTTAACTCATTTAATGCATTTAACCTTTTCATTAGCATACCAAAGCTCCATTGTTCACAATGGTGAATGCTTTAATTAGATGGGATGTTGTGACGCAGTTTTCTGTGTTAAATGAGATAAATGGGATATCTGTGTTTAGTTATTCTGTGTCAAACAGACAAACCAAAGTGGCTGCATCTGTATATATATATATATATATATATATATAAAAACAAGGAAAAGTTGTGCTCACCACTAATTTTTAAAACATTAAACGGGGTACAATAAGGCTGTGACCACAAAATTCATATAGACAAATACAAGAATTTGAATATATATATATATATATATATATATATATATATATATATATATAGTGATTGAGATAACGAAAAAAATGTCTTTTCTGCCTGGGTGCAATTCCACAAATCGTATGAATCATCCAATACATTTTTCTTTACCTGCAATAAAGCATCTTTTGTCCACTATAAGTCCTGTGAGTGTGGCTACCTTCTTGGATGATATTTATATATATATATATATATATATATATATATATATATATATATATATATATATATATATATATATATATATAAACAAGGAAAAGTTGTGCTCACCACTAATTTTTAAAACATTAAATGGGGGTGCAATAAGGCTGTGACACAAAATTCATATCGACAAATACAAGAGTCCTCTGCACAGTGTATGCCCCTGTTGCAATTTAGAAGCATATTAGAAGTCAAGTACTTTTTATTACATTTTTTTCTGCACTCAGTAGTAAAAAACTTGGTCTTTAGTGTATTCTATATCCCAGGTGTTTGTGTTCTAGTTACAGGGGATGACAAAAGATGTACCAGCTTCAATAGGCTCATTTGAATTTACACATCAATTTAAACAGATAAAAAAAAACATTTTAATCTTGGTATCTGCTTAAAAAAGCATAAACATAATTATTTTGAAGTATGCTTAAACTAAGAAGATTTTGGAGAAAAATGAACACATTGTACCTGCAGCATACATGCACATTCGGCACTGACTTGCACCTGTGAAGTTGTGTAGGTATATGTATCTTGTTAATAGATATTATAGCTAATAGATTTGCTCAACCAGAGAGTTTGGTCAACTAGTAGCAGTAAAAAACAGATGCAGCCTCTACAGTGTCCCTACAATATCAAACTTTACTCTCCAAGAAGAAGTTGTTGTTCTCCACGTTTAATCTCCCTGCCACAGCAGATCTCACTCTTGTACATCATTGAAACACATGATGCTTTGTGTGGACCCTCATGTTGTATACAATTTTCTTGAATCCTTTATGTAGTATTGCCATCAGACTGGCTCCTTAATGCCGTCATTTCCCTAATGCCTGACACTGTATTTTAACAGCTTTAGATTCTTCCAGTTTAGATAGCACCTCTTCAGAGGCACTAGCTGGTGTTTACTAAGGTCATGGCACTGTAGGTTTTGGTGGTTGATTATCATATTTTATAAAAAAAAAAAATTTATATCCTGGGGGAATTCTTGCTTTTTCATGTGTCTTTCTGTAGACATACTGTATCTGAAGATATGGATTAAAGGATTGTGGAGGACATTTCAATAATTTTAGGATTGTCAAATGGAGACTTGAGGAGGATCAGATCAAATATGGAGGTCATGGTATGACTCCAAGGGGGTTATTTATCAAGCTCCGAATTTATCTCAGTATTTCGAAGATAAAAATCCGAGCAACTCAGAATTCCCAAATGGACCTTATTTATCATTCAAAAAAATAGGTTCAGGCAAAAATCCGAAAACTTCGAAAAGTCAGAAGTTTTCCGATTTTTCCACAAAAAACAAAAAAATTTTCAGTGTTTTCTGATTTTTTGTCCCAAAATCCCCGAAATCATCGGATTTCGATACTGACAGCAGAGCAGACACTGGGACCGATTGATTGATACAGGACCCCGAGAGCTTTTCATACCATTCAGATTTTTTTAAAGGTCCGAAAAATATGACAAATGAGATTTGGACCCGTAAAGTATTATTATTATACAGGTATGGGGTCCATTATCCAGAAGCTCGTTATCCAAATAGCTCTACATTATGGAAAGGCCATCTCCCATAGACTCAGTTTTATCCAAATAATTAGCGATGGGCGAATAAATTTGTCAGGTGCAAATTTGCACCAAATTTCCTCATTTCGCCACTGGCAAATACATAAAATACATAATATTTTGGACGCTCGCTGTAAAAGTCGCTTGCGTCAAACCCACCACACGTCAACATTATTGGGACACTTTATAGCCCGCATCAAAATTGATGCAAGCGTCTGAATTGACGCGGGCATCGAGATTCACATTCCGTGAATTTTTCTCCATTTCACTGGAAATTCACGGATTTTGCGGCAAAGCAAAGCAGGGCAAATTTGCAGATCACTACAAGTAATCCAGATTTTTAAAAAATTATTTCCTTTTTCTCTGTAAAAATAAAAAAGTACCTTGTACTTTATCCAAACTAAGATATAATAAATCCTTATTGGAAGCAAAACCAGCCTATTGGGTTTATTTAATGTTTACATTCTTTTCTAGTAAACATAAGGAATGAAAATCCAAATTACAGGAAAATTAATTATCCGGAAAACCCCAGGTCCCAAGCATTCTGGATAACAGGTCCCATACCTGTAGCTATTAGTACCAGCAAAAATAGAGATTCAGAAAAAGTATGGTCAACTTGTACCTTTACAAACAGTATAAAAGTACAAACAGATTTGCTATCTATTCAGCTTTTATAGAGTCACAGAAAGATATTCTAGGGGATTTAGTTGCAATATACAAACATAGATTTGCTATGTGAGAGCTGCACTTTCCAGCTTCTATGGAATCAACTAGTACCAGCACTTATAAATTTTCCGCCTACATGAGTCCATTTATAAAAGCACAAACATAGATCTGGCAGTTTTGTTTTTCAGCACCTTTTGGGGTTAACTAATACCTTCACAAAAAGATTCTTCAGGGTCAGTGAATACAAGCAGAGGCGTCTGTGGGATACATTTATGAAGGCCTGAAGACTGTATCACTTTTCAGTTAATGCAGGCAAAATCACTTTGCAGAAGTAACGAGGCGGCCATGTTTGAAATGCAGCAGAGCGGATGCGAGTATAAAGCAAATAAAATCAAATTATTAATTCTGTTGGTGCAGTTGACCTTTAAACAATATCTATAAAGGAAGAGATCACACGCACAGGACAGTACTGATAAATAATAAGGTAAAAAGTAAAAGCACCTCAAAGGTGAATACATAAAGAAAACAAATTGATTGATAGAGGGAGTGATCAAACCATGAGATTCCCCTTTTGGATGTAAATTATAAGTTAATACATCATCTTGCTCATTAAGGATAAAGGTTGTCTGGGTGGACACATATATTCTCACATGTATTTACTCTTTTGAAAGAGGAAGTAGAAGAGAAGATCACAGTGTAACTCAATTTATTTCATAAGAACATAAAAGAACAACCAATTCTACTCAGAGAAATATCTATGGGGCTGATTTACCTATATTATTACATATATTCAGATCAGCCATTTTTTCATGAATCACATTTTTTCTCTCAAACATTTTTCTCTAAAGATTTGGAATGTATTACGTGTAAAAACCACAAAAAGACTCTAACACAAAACTTTGCCAAGTAAAAGCATTTGAGGTCCTATAAAAGTCAGTGGGAGCTGTGCTGATACTATTGGGCCTTTTTTTAGACATTCAGACTTGTAGAGGTTTTTTGATTTTTTTTTTGTCTAGTAATTGTCTGAAAGACTTAATTTTTTAGAGGTTTTTGAGAGGTTTTAGAGATTTTTTTTCCTTTATAATTGGATCTTTTAATAACTTTCATAGCATTTGGGGTTTTAGGGAAAATTAGTTTAATTGTAGTTTCAAAAAGCTCTTATACCACTAAAGTTTGACCTTTAATAAATTCAGCAATGAAGGTTATTTATCAAAGTCGGAATTTATCTCAATATTTTCTGAAAAAAACTCTGATCAAATCCGCACAAGTTTTTTAGGCTTATTTATTAATGCACTTTACCGAAAATTTTTATTTGATGGAAATATTCAGAATTTTCACCCAAAAACCCAGACAACTAGATTATTGCACGAAACACAGTGCAGATCAAAAAATCTTTTTGACTTCTCCCATTCACTTATATGCAACCTCAGACTTTTTCCATCCTCGTGGTATAATACATTCTGAAAAATGTGTGATTTTTTTTTTCACTAAAAATTCGGATTTTATACAAAAAAAAAACGTATTTTTCGGGTTTTTGGCATTCAGAGTTTAGTAAATAACCCCCCTAATCTGAGCAGTAGATAGAATTGACTGTATCACAAACCCATGTGATGCTGTAGAGCAGTGATCGATCCCCAACCAGTAGCTCATGAGCAATATGTTGCCCTCCAACCCCTTGGATGTTGCTCCCAGTGGCCTCAAAGCAGGAGTTGATTTTTGAATTTCAGGCTTGGAGGCAAGTTTTGGTTGTATAAAACCAGGTGTATTGCCAAACAGAGCCTCAATGTAGTTTGACAATCCACATAGGGGCTACCAAATGTCCAATCACAGCCCTTATTTGACACCCCAAGAACATTTTTCATGCTAGTGTTGCTCCCCAACCCCTTTAGCTTCTAAATGTTGCCCACAGGTTCAAAAGGTTTGGGATCCCTGCTGTAGAGCAACCAAATTAAATTGTATACTTTTTCAGCAGTAGGACATATGCCACTGCTATTAATAAATCAGTATAATGAATTTGCTGCTTTAATCTATGCATCTCATGTGCTTGATTCATGCAACAGTGGAACATCTAATGGTATATTATACTGGAAGGCTTTAAGAGGTGCAGTTCAAATCTCACATTCTGTGACTTTAAAAGGTACAGGTTGGGTTTTTATTACAGGTATGGGATCTGTTATCTGGAAACCTGTTATCTAGAAAGCTCCAAGTTATGGGAACAGCAGCATCAGATTGAGGTGTGCTGGGCCCACCAGAGCTGCAACATCAAGGGCTCCTCTCCCAGCTTCCACCTCCTCCACCTGCCCTGCTCTGCATACCCTTTACCTCTTTTGGATTGCTTAACTTGTGAATGCAGCATCCACAGGGAACGTTTATGGGTTGTTGGGGGCTCATTCTGATTTCTTCCTGGTGTCCCGCAAGCCCAGTCCAACCATGTACAGGAAGGCCATCTCTCCTAGATGTCATTTTAATCAAATAATTCAAATTTTTAAAAATTGTTTATTTTTTCCCCATAATATCAAACCAGTACAATCTAGATATTAGACAGGCCTTTGATCGCCCATAGCGTATTATTTAAAAATAATTCTTAATTATGTTTATTTTTGATAAAACATAATTCCAATGGGCCTTGGACATATTACTGTATGAAAATAAAAAAAACAGGTACTGTAGTCAGCCAGCAAGTATTTGTTTTTTTCCATCAAGTGCCACAAGGGGAGAAGGTCCCAGCTGTTGAAGTAGCAGAACTCACAGCTTATAATATATGTGGAGTCTAGAGCTAAAAGCTTTGCCTGTGATACTGTATAATCCCCTTAGTTCTAGCAATGACCACAACCTGGAAGAAATAATAGTTATTAGTGCATCAGGTTACAGTATAGATTCTGACATGTCCCCATTAAGGGAATGTGCATTATTCTAATACCACCTTAAGAATGCCTCACTTTTCTTTATTGTCCACTTATTTTTACAAATAAAAAGTGCGGGGGGGGGGAGAAGCTTTCAGCAAGAAGAATCATTTTGTTTCATAACAATGGAATGAAAATGAAGATGCAAGGCATCTTATAATCTCCCAATTTTCCCTAGAGGAAAAAGTATGCTTTTAAAGCACTTCTCTCTTCATAGTATGCACTTTTCCCTTGGTTTTCAGCTTAATGGATGGATGAAGATGCCATTATTAAAAACAAAATATATAAATAGCACATGCAGTATGGTCATAGCAAACTTAACGCTACAAGCTCAGACTTAGAAAGTTCTACAAGCAATTCTAATCAAGTCTGCTCATTTTCACAGGACAATAGTGAGTACAGGTATAAGATCCGTTATTCGGAAACCAGTTATCCAGAAAACTCCAAATTATGGGAAGGCCGTCTTCCAAAGACTTTATTTTAATCAAATAATTCACATTTTTTTACATGATTTCCTTTTTCTCTGTAATAATAAAACAGCACTTTGAACTGAGATATAATTAATCCATGTTGGAGGCAAAACAGTCCTGAGCTTAATTAATGTTTAAATTATTTTAGCAGACTAGTAGAAGGTATGGAGATCCAAATTACATGAAGATCCCTTTTCCAAGCCCCCCATCCCTGTATAAGCAAACCTTAACTGTCCCTACTATAAGGTATATTTATTATTCAGGATAGATAAGCTACCAGCAGATGGAAAACCGATTTATTCCACGTTTGTTTAAATATTTGTCATGCTTTATACTTACAAACAGGGAAGCATAAATATATTTTTGCTAGTTAATTGTCCCAAAACCTGAATTTTTAGAGGTTTTAGAGGATGTTTGAATTTTTTAATATATCGTTCAGCATTTTTTTCATTCTTTATTTTAATATTAGAACCTTTTAATAACGTAAATTACATTTGTGGGTTTAGAGAGTTTGAACGTGGTTTCAAAAAGCTCCAATACCACTAAAATGTGGCCTTTAATAAACGGGACTCCGAGAGAGATGTTATCTGCTTCATTCGTGAAAATGATTTGAACTAATTGGAAGGTTAAGTCTGTCTCTGATGGGTTTATTGGGTCACCTTCAACTAAATCAGGTCAATATTGGTACTGTACTGTCCAAAATTGATTCATGTTACAATCTTATGGATTTTGTGTGAAAAAGGCTCTGATAATGCTGGAGGCTCAAAGGGGTGGACCTGGGAAGTCACATGGGCAGGAAACAGTTTGCTCAGAGAGGTCAGGAGGAAGTGGGAGTGTCTCCTGGGGTGGAAGTTTCTGGAAAGACTTGCTGCAGTGTGGGCTGGTGGCTGCACAGCAACCTTCATAAATTACCCCCTGTGAATGTTATAGTTTGTGATAGTGTGCAGTGTATGCAATAAAACTCCTTTCTGTAGTGTGCAATTAATATTTGCAATGCAACAAAAGTCTAACAAAGAACATTACCTTGCGAAATGTGAATTTTTATTCTTATTTGAGCAAATAGTTTTTCTCTTTGCCACTTTTATTACCTTTCCCCCAATGCGTTTCCTGTAGGGATGCACTGAATCCAGGATTCGGTTCGGGATTCGGGCAGGATTCGGCCTTTTTCAGCAGGATTCAGATTTGGCTGAATCCTTTTACCTGGCCGAACCGAATCCGAATCCTAATTTGCATATGTAAATTAGGGTTGGGGAGGGAAATCACGTGATTTTTTTCACAAAACAAGGAAGTAAAAAATGTTTTCCCCTTCCCACCCCTAATTTGCATATGTAAATTAGGGTTCGGATTCGGTTCAGTATTCGGCTGAATCTCATAAAGGGTTCGGGGGTGCAGCCAAATCCAAAAAAGTGGATTCGGTGCATCCCTAGTTTCCTGTACCCTGGACACAGTCATTTTCCCAAGTTCAATCATGCATAATATCTATATTTAGTGATATTTTGGGAGTTTCAGCATTTTATTTGGAGACTTATTTCCGGAAAAAAAATTTTTTAAGCTTTATGGATATTCCATATTTTTAAAATTTCCCTATTAAATTAAAAAGTAAGGCCTTTTGAGTTTGGACTGGAGGTTTAACCTGTAATTAATGCTGTGGTTTTTCATTCCTGTTTTTCTTTAGGTGTTTGGTACCTGAATGTGGCCCCAGGGAAAAATATTCAGCTTCACTTTCAAGTTTTAAACCTGGAAAATTGTAGAGATTAGAGACAGCAGAGGACCTGATTCATTGTTGCTGGGTAAGTAACCTTCTGTAGTGAGAGCTTGCTTTCAAAAAACACAGAGAAGGATTTCTAGCTCTTTTCTGAGTCACCAAGAACCAAGAACTAATAGATTCCAAGCTGTGATAGAAAAACAGAAAAAAATGACTATGTGCCGCAGTGCAGAGGTTCTGGCCGTACTTTTTATATAAGAAATAAAATCAGGTCGCAAAGTTCATCTCTCTCATGATCGCTACTTGCTGAGAAAAGGTTTCTTGATGGTGGTGATGTGATGGGGGGACTCTAGACAATATGCTAAGACAGTAAAGAATAATACAGCACTGTATAAAAGACAAGTAATGGCTGAAAGGCTGATTATTAGTTTAGAAATGTGATGGGCTGTGATTTTTGATGCATTTCAATGCGAATAGCAACCTTCATGAGCATCAGTATAAATTGACTTTTTTATTCTGCATGGACTTGTTGTCTATCTGTTTTTTTTTTTATTTAATATGGTTTGTTGCCACTCATTTCAGTTTTTCCACAAGTAAATAGCAGGGGATTGTAGGCAGGAACAAAAACTTTAATACATTCCATTGACAAAAAGCATTACACAGACTATACAGGAATGGGGCCAGAATGTTCAGGACCTGGGGTTTTCTGAAAAGTGGATGTTTCAGTAATTTGGATCTTCATACCTTAAGGGGCAGATTTATCAAGGGTCGAATTTTGAAGTAAGGGGAGGTTTTTGAACTCCCATAACTTCAAAAGAAAAAAAAAAATACCAACCGAAATGTATTAAAAAAAATCAAAGGTTTTTTTTTTGCAGGTGAATAAATGTCACTTTGATTGGTCTATCAAATTTGATTCAAAGTATTTTAAAAAAAACTTTCCACCAATTGACTCCAAATAGGTTAAAGGAGGTCCCCCATAGGCTAAAAGGCAATTTTAAAAGTTTTAGATGGCGAATGGTTGAAGTCAAAGTTTTAATTAGATAATACATGATAAATTTCAATATTTGAATAGTTGAATTTTTTTCAAATTCAAATCGAATTTTGGCCTATTCGATAGTCGAAGTACACAAAAATAGCTTGAAATTCAAATTTTTTTTACTTCAAATTTTTACTTCGAGCCTTGATAAATCTGCCCCTAAGTCTACTAGAAAATCATGTAAACATTAAATAAACCCAATTTGCTTCCAATAAGTATTTATTATAGCTTACTTGTATTATTACAAAGAAAAAAAATGTAAACATTTTTTTTAAAAATGGACTCTATGGGAAATGGCTTTTCCGTAATTCGGAGCTTCTGGTTAACGGGTTTCCTAATAACTAATCCCATACTTGTACAGGACAAGTTTTTACAAATGAGTGAATTTGGGGTGAAAACCCCAAATACTTGAATTAATCAAGTTTTCCACAGAAAAACTCAAATGGCTCAAATTAATTGAGTTTTCGAGAGAAACCAACCAAAATAAAACCCGAACATCATGAAGGCTGTTCAAATGGTTCAAGGGACCTCTGCCATTAACTTCTACATGACCTCAACAGGTGCTAGCTGGAGTATTTTCGGATTCAAGCTATTTCCAGATTTGGGGTATAATAAATCTTGAAAAATTTGAGTTTTTTTAAACTAGAATTTTTTTTTACTGAAAACTACACTTGAAAAACTCGAATTTTTCATGAAAACACAACTCGACCATTGATAACTTTGCGCTTAATATACAGTGATGTCTAAAAACCTCAAAGGAACAGTTCAGTGTAAAAATAAAAACTGGATAAATAGATAGGCTGTGCAAAATAAAAAAATGTTACAACAATCTATAAAAGGCTAGAGTGACTGGATGTCTAATATAATAGCCAGAATCCAACTTCCTGCTTTTCAGCACTCTAACTCTGAGTTAGTCAGTGACTTTAAGGGGGCCCACATGGGACATAACTGTTCAGTGAGTTTGCAATTAATCCTCAGCATTCAGCTCAGATTCAAAAGCAACAGTTATAACCCATGTGGCTCCCCTCAAGTCGCTGATTAGTTACTGCTTGGTCACCAGGGTAACCAGTCAGTGGAAACCAAGAGAGAGCTGAAAAGCAGGAAGTAGTGTTCTGTTCTGTTAGACATCCGGTCACTCCAGCCTTTATACAATACATTTTTGCCTAACTAACTATTTCAGAAACATTTTTTTGTTTTTCACAACCTATCGATTTACCCAGTTTTTATTTTTATACTGAACAATTCCTTTACAGCAGGTAAAAAGAGCAAAAAAGAAAATTACACTTAAATCAATCCTAACACATTGTAAATGTGTGTAAAGGTTGTGTATTGCAAGGGCCAAATCTATAGTAATCACAACTGCAAAGTATATTCTATATTTTCTTGCCATTAAAAGGGATACTGTCATGGGGAAAACATTTGTTTTCAAAATAAATCAGTTAATAGTGCTGCTCCAGCAGAATTCTGCACCGAAAGCTGTTTCTCAAAAGAGCAAACAATTTTGAAATCTGGCATGGGGCTAGATATATTGTCAATTTCCCAGCTGCCCCAAGTCATGTGACTTGTGCTCTCATAAACTTCAATCACTCTTTACTGCTGTACTGCAAGTTGGAATGATATCACCCTCCAGCAGCCAAACAAAAGAACAATGGGAAGGTAACCAGATAGCAGCTCCCTAACACAAGATAACAGCTGCCTGGTAGATCTAAGAACAACACTCAATAGTAAAAACCCATGTCTCACTGAGACACATTCAGTTACATTGAGAAGGAAAAACAGCAACCTGCCAGAAAGCATTTCTCTCCTAAAGTGCAGGCACAAGTCACATGACCAGGGGCAGCTGGGAAAATGACAAAATGTGTAGCCCCATGTCAGATTTCAAAATTAAATATAAAAAAATCTGTCTGCTCTTTTGAGAAATGGATTTCAGTGCAGAATTCTGCTGGAATTTGCTAGCACTATTAACTGATGCGTTTTTAAAAAAACATGTTTTTTCCCATGACAGGATCCTTTAAGCATGGAAGATTTATGCCAATGGAACTATGAAAATTAAATGGGGAAACTCATGTATAAAACCACATCAAATAATTAAACAACTGAGAGTATGATCATACAGTTGCAGGAAAGAAAGCATAAAGAAGGAGTCCTATACCTTACCATTCACCACTATGGAAATCTGGCTATCACGCCTCTCTGCCAGTGAATTACCACTCCCTATTAATGATGATGTTCTACCATAAAATGTGCAGGAACTTACGATCACCATTTCTTCTGCTAGAAATAAAGCCAAATGCTAAATGATTACAGAAAGGTGAACAAATCATGTGATAAATCAGGGAAACTTCTAGAAAACCCAACTAGAAAAAGGGTTGCATTCCATTGGCAACATTTCATGTAAATATAATTAATACAAACCAGCCTTTATTAGATGCAGCTCATTATTTTTTACTGAGCTGGTTACCTTAGATCACAGGCTTAATTGCTTTGTATACCAAAGTCATGACATTTTGTATGTATGATTTTTAAAGGGTGCTTGTTTAATTGCCCACATGCACAAACTATAATTAATTCTCCAATGGGGCAACTTTATAGGTCATAATTACCATTTAAAGATAAGTTAACTGATCTGTTAACTGATTTTGAAAATAATTAGGGAGATATTTTCAAAAGAATGAATTACCAATATGTATCAATAAATTTGTTCCTGAAAATATTCTGGTATATAGAAATAGAGTAACACTTTGCATTTGATAAAAACATACTTGAAAATACAGTACTATACAATATCATTTTTATTTTAAATGGAATCCCCAAGGTGCACCCTCACTGAGATCACTGATCACTGAGATCACTCTACTTGTGGTTTAGAGCCAATTCAGGCTGATCTATTTATATGGCCAATGGGCCAATGGTTTGATCCCAACAAGGGATTGATGCAGAAGACTACATCAACTGCTCTATTGCACAACTGTTACATCCTTGCCCTCTAAGATGTTTAAATAGACTAGTTCAATATTTCCATTTCCCAACCAAATATTTGCCAGACAGCATATTGTTTTGTCCCCATACAATGGCCAATAAGTTACCCAGCTCAGTCAAGAGTGAACTCCTTCAGTACATTAAAGGGGTCCCAAGTAACATCAAAAATATCCCGTAATGATATATCCTGTGCAGTGAAGTTACATTATTGGGCCTATTTACTAACATACAGATTTACTTTTTTCCCCACAAATCATATTTTTTCTTAAAAAATATGTGTGTGTTTATTTCTATAAAACTCTAAAAATTTTAGATTTATTAAGTGTAAAAACTATTAAAAACTGTAATACAAAACTTCTCCCATAGAAGTCAAATGGCGCTGCACTGATCCTACTGGACTTTTTTTAACCATTCAGACTTTTTCATTTATTTTAGTGATATTCATTTTTTTTTCCGCATCCTTAAACATTTTTTTCCATTCGTATTTTTTCCATTCTGATCTTTAATTACTTTCATGGCATTTGTGGTTTTAGAGAAATAGAATTAAATCATGGTTTCAAAAAGCTCTAATACCACTAAAATTCGACCTTTAATAAATGGGGCTCTTAATGTACAAATGTACGAACACACCAGCTTGCCCCACATCTCATTGCAGAACCAAGATATATTTATATATATTTCCCTTGAGTAAAATCCTCTTCTCTTCTGGAAAGGCTTACAACTAGATGTTGGAAAGTTGTTGGTGGCATTTGCTTCCATTCGTGTTTCAGATGATGGGCAATGATTTTGGGGATCAGGCCTGGCTTACATTAGGTGTTCATTTGGGTTGAGTTAAGGGTTTTGGGCAGACAAGTTCTTCTATTTAAATCTCTTCTGAATGGACCTCACTTTCAGTAGGGGGTTATTACCCAACTAAGACAGGAAAGATCCTGCACCAAACTGTTGCTGCAAATTCGTAAGTACACAGTTGTCAAGAATGTCATTATCAATAGCCAATTCTAGCAATGATAAGGAGTGTCCACATACTTTTTTCTATATAGTGTATGTTTCCTTACCCTACCAATGTACTGGACAATTCTGCTTTAAATTTCTCAAGGACTGTAGCATTTTTAGATTGCTACTCAAACACCACAATTTCACATATAACCAAACAATTTCCCAGCCTCTCACTGGACGACTTCTATATTAATAATAACATGCACACAGGCCTTCCACCATTTAAAACTTTCTGCTCATTAACAGGTTTTAATATAGTCATATCAACTCGCTGCATTATTTTAAAAATTCTTGTAAATGTAAATGTCGTATATTACCACCAAGCACATAAAAAAGTTACTTGAAAGGTTTTTATGTATTCATTATATAACTAGCAGCCTATTAAAAAAATATACAGAAAAAAACAAAACAAACCTCCCTTTCTGTGTTTTACTCCCAGCTGTACTAATTCAGATATAGATATGATGTTTTCTACATTGACACCAATTCAACTTGTGCCTAATTTATAAAACAGGTTTTGTACCAGCCTTGAAACATCAGATATCAGTTAGAATGCTATTCAAGAAAATGGCATTGTAGTTAAAATTAAAAAAACAAACAAAAATACTTAAGTGGTTTCCTCACTACATGGCACTATATAACCATTCTTATTTTATTAACATAAATTCAATCCTTTAAAGGAATTGTTCAGTGTAAAAATAAAAACTGGGTAAATAGATAGGCTGTGCAATATAAAAAATGTTTCTAATATAGTTAGTTAGCCAAAAATGTAATGTATAAAGGCTGGAGTGATTTCATGTATAACAAGTCAGTCAGATCACTACTTACTGCTTTTCAACTCTCTTTGTTTACACTGACTGGTTGCCCTGGCTACCAGGCAGTAACCAATCAGAGACTTGAGGGGGGGCCACATGGGTCATTTCTGTTGCTTTTGAATCTGAGCTGAATGCTGAGGGTCAATTACAAACTCACTGAACAGAAATGTCCCATTTGGCCCCCCTTCAAGTCGCTGACTAACTCAGAGTTATAGAGCTGAAAAGCAGGAAGTTGGATTCTGGCTGTTTTATTAGACATCTGTTCACGCCAGCCTTTATATATTACATTTTTGGCTAACTAACTATATTAGAAACATTTTTTATTTTGCACAGCCTATCTATTTACACAGTTTTTATTTTCACACTGAACTATTCCTTTAATACTTGCTCATTAGGTTCAACCATAGCAGCCATCTGTGTTTGACAGGTGGTACAACTGTAGAGGGACACGTCATTGCTGGGGGCCTGTGAACCAATATTCAGAATTGTTTGGAATTACACAAGGTGGACCAAGATGTTGCAGTTGCATTGGGCTCCCACAGTCATATGGCCTTATATGTTTTTGTTAACTCTGAAATTTAAATTCTAGATTGGAGTGCTGACTGCTGCCAGTAGATGTAGGTCCCATTACAGTATTCTGCAACGACACTAAAAAGTGAACTACAACCCCATATACATTAGGAGCTGCAGTTCAGTAAGGAAACTTAGCATAGTAATTGATGTGCACCATAATCATAAGATGTCATTCAGATTTTATTTATACACCACTCATGTTAAAATACTCTATCCCAAAAAAACAAAGCACAGTATTTGGAGGGGCCCCTTGGATTAAAACATATATCATATGCCCATATATGGCCAATAAGACCTGAGAAAATTGCCAAATCAATATTTTAATAGTTGCAGCTGGTATTGTGAAGTTATTAGTTGGTGTTGAGTATCCTATTGCTTAAAATCATTATACGCCATTGATGGAGAGTTCCCAGAGGTACTGCCAAATCTGGCATTAGAGTCAATCTGTGTAGCATAAGTAAAAAGACTCCTTTATTGTGTATCCAAGCCCCAAACCAACGTATTAGGCACAACAATATAACAATTTGATATTACTGAATTCCATCATAGAGTAAACCAACCTCATAGCCAGATAGGTCCCCATTTTCATTACAATACCGCTGAAGTAATGGAAAGACTCACAAGTTTTATTGATGTCCAGTCATGCCATGGCAATGAACATCTCTTCCACCAAATTCTTCCACCAAATAACCAGTGTCAGACAGAATCACTCTGTAAATGCATCATCCCACAGACTTTTCAAAATATCTTTGGCATGAAAAGTCTACAGATTGATACTAAGAGTAAATTGGCAGTCTGATGGTACAGGGCCGATTCCAGACCAGCGTAGGCCTTAAAGAATTTTTGAAGGACAGAAATTAAGGAAAAATTGTACTGATGGCAAAAAACTCCATTGTGTGACACCAACATATTCTTTAATTTAAAGGCTGGAAGATTAATACTTTAGTGGTTAGTGTTTCTGTCCATGGTTTAACTGATAAAAGCTGCTCAGTAGAGGTTAGTAATACAGTATATTGGGAAAGCTTTCTTAGCTTGCAGCGGACCTATGAAGCATTGAGGTGTACAAGGGTACTTGACCTACTGATCTCTGTAACATCTTATTGTAGCCACTTTCACAATACTACTAACATTCAAAAGGGATCAATTTGTATTTCTTATAGCGGAATAATTATTGTTCTTTCTTTTATTGCAAGTGCACTGCAGAGAAGGCATGCACCTCTTAGCTCATAGAACTAATTCTTATTCAGCAAGCGTTTCAATGAAAGAGGCTGCCTGGCAATTTTCTACATAGTTCTACTGTTCAAAAAAAGAATAGTCTCTAAAACATTATTCAGAAATAACCTTAATCATGTTTTCTTCTATAGGAGAAGAAAATGAACTTTAAAACCCTGGTTCTCGGTTAATGAGAAATCATTAGTTACTGTAATAGTGATCATATTGCACATATTGATTTATGGAGTAGAACTTTGTTTAGAACTATCAAAGATCAACACAAGCAGTCCCCATGAAGTCACCTTACAAATTAATTTAAGCATTATAGTGTTGAACTGCAATATAAGTTAATTAGCTGTGTGAAATGGTGTGTTTCCAGTTGACAATTTAAGATAACAAAAAGCAGCGGAGCAAGTGTTTGTATTAGAGAAGCCAAGACACAAAGAAAGTAATAAAAAATACTTGGATACTGGAAATGGAAAGGTCACAGCTTAGAAATGGCGGGGGGAAGCTGTTGAATTCATGGATGGGAACGTAAATACATATACTCAAAGGAGCAATACACACAGTATAAATAGAACAGGAACTCTTCATACTCCACCTTTTTTCCTACCTGATTTTGATGGAAATTTCAAATTCGACCCTTATATATGGTGTCAGGGATGAGGTAGCTGAGACCAGCTTTCTGGGGGTAAAGCAGCCCATGGCACAATCACTACTCACGAGAGTATAGTCTCTTTTCGCCAGTTTATTTATGTTACACTTTATGTTTCCTAACTAACCAGGAGTTGGCCTAAATCCTGTCTCCCAAACAGAGAAAATGAAGGAAAACAAAGACCCAACCTTGTAATAATTCAACATATCTCAGTGAGCTCATACAGGCAGCTTTCCTGTGTCTTTTCCCCAGACTGTAGCTCTTCCTTCTGACTTGAGATGCCTTTTTAATTATCCCCCTGAGATGCCTCAGGTAAACCTAAAACACCCGGGCTGGACAGTAAGTCCTGAAACCTCTGTTAGGAACCTGGGAGATATATAAGCCCCATCTTGGACTTTCCCAGTTATCCTGATACTGACCTCACCACAATGGATATAATGCACCCAGTCTATTTATTATACTGGTGAGGTCAAACACATAGGGGCTTTAGGGGATTTACTAACCACTGGATTTAAAAAATGTTCACAAATCTAATTTTTTTAAAAATTTCTATAAGACTTTAAGGGGCATATTTATCAAGGGTCGAATTTCGAATTTGAAAAACTTTGAATTCAAAAAGACCAACTCAAATTAAGTTGAAGGGTTTTTTTTGCCGAATAGGTCCATTTTCGATCGAATAGGTCCGTAATTGCCCGTATTCGAATTGTACTAATCAAAGTAATAGCGCATTCGATCAAATTCAAATCCAAATTTTCCCCCAAAAAAATGTGAGTTTTTCCATTTAAAAACTCAACCAGAAGAATTTGAGGTTTAATAAGTAGGCCCCTAATTGTGGCTACAAAAGGCTCATTAATATGAACTTTATACAGATATAGGATCTGCTACTTGGAAACCCATTATCCAGAAAGCTCCAAATTATGGAAAGGCCATCTCACAGACTCCATTTTAATCAAATTAATTTATTTTTTAATTTTTAATTAATAATTAATTTTTTTGAAAATGATTTTTCTGTAATAATTAACCAGTGACATGTACTTCATCGAAACTTAGATATGATTAATCCAAATTGGAGGCAAAACAATCCTACTGTGTTTATTTAATGTTTAACAGATTTTTTAGTAGATTTACAGTATGGAGATCCAAATTATGGAAAGACCAGGGGGCATAAATATAGAGGAAGCAGACCCTGTAGCTGCTTCAATTAGAATTTTAATAAATCAGCCCTATAGTCCTTAACTTTTTGCTACTGATAGATTTAAAGAGGGTTATTTACTAAACAACTTTTTTTTCTGATCTGGGTTTTTGGGCAAAAACTCACATATTTATACCCCGAAGCTGCAAAAAGTCTGAATTCGAAAATCCACCATCTCAAACCTGCTGAGATCATGTAGAAGTCAATAGGTGATGTCCCATTTACATGAAGATATATTTGTTTGCACTGGGTTTTGTCCAATAATCAAAAAAATTCAGACATCAAATCGATTTGGGTTTTTTCTCGATTTTATCAAGTTGCTTGGTTTAATTAAAACATTTTTAGTTTTAGTAAATAACCCCCCAAATATCGAGCCAGATTCATTTCAGTGAGAAAAGATTTTCTCATTGAATTGAATCTGATAAGTGGAAGTGCTGTCCTCCAGGATCTGTTTACCACAGAAATCAAGGTTATGGACCCTCACATATGGTTGGAGGAAGGGTATCACTGAACTACAACCTTCAGTTGAGCAAATAGATTGGGTTCCAGTGGTTCTTAAACGAAAAGTTACATCTAAAATAACCAAACGTTATTTACAAAATTGTAGCACAACCTCCAAAAGCACCATGCACCAATTGTAGCACCAAGCTTCAGCCATCAGGGTTAAGACTTTGAAGTTTCCAGTCCCAAGTACCAGGCCCTTCAAGTGACACCTAGATGAGCTACAGTAGTCACTAAGGGGCCCATTTACTAAGGGTAGAAGTTCCAAAATGTCGAATTTCAAAGTAATTTTTGGTTACTTAGACCATCGAATAGGTCAAAATTGGATTTGAATTAAAAACATTTCACAAATTCGACAATTTGACAATTAAAAAACTTTGACTTCGACACTTCACCACCTTAAACTTGCCGAATTGCTGTTTAGCCTATGGGAGACCTCCTAGAACCTCCCTGAGTCTTTGGCTAAGTTTTTAGAAGCTGAAGTTTTTTTTTATCGAATCGTTCGATTTGAAGGATTTAATCGGTTGATCGAACGATTTTTACTTCACTCGAAAACGACCGTTTTGTATTGAAAAAATACTTCGACTATCGAAGTATCACATTCAATGGTCGAATTTCTAAGTTTTTTAACTTAAAAATTCGACCCTAAGTAAATGTGCCCCTAAGTCTGCATACTTGAGTCCATAACTCTGTGGATGATATACCCAGGTCTCTAATCCTTTTATTTCTCCTTGGTGTAGCCTCAGACTACTCACTAGCTAACCGGATCCTATCTCTCACTCCTGGAGTGAGCAATCACAGACCTACTGTATACTCACAGTAACTTCACCTACTGGGCCTACCTGCACCTGAGCCTACTTCAGCCCTGGTCCTAACCTGCCTCCACCTTCCAGGGAGGTGTAATCCAAAGAAAGAGGCAGAGCAAATGTTGACTTCCCCTTTTATGGAACAGAACAATCTGTCCGGTTACTGAACTGCCAGAAAATATTTTTACAGAAGATAAGGAAACAGATTCCCATCCATATTAGGACCACGCTTAGGTGTCCATAATAAAGGGCACCTAATCCTTCAGTCCCCTACACTGGTGCTTATAATTTTTTTTTAAATTTTGTTGGCATGGCTTTTACACAATGATACTATTATCATTATATAGTTCTGTATATATATATATACTTTATATATGTGCTTGAAACCACATTAATTATGGGCTGTAATGATCAGACTTTATTCAATCTAGTGCATTGTTTGTAACATATATAAATTGGATTGTGTTTTCCTCTATTTAACAGAGTTTTCCTTTCTATGAGCGTCTAACTGAGATACGAAATGCTCAGAACACCATCTGAAAACTTTCTTCCTTTTGATATAATGACAGTTCCATTACACAGTCACTTTCGGAGTAATTAAAATCCCCAGTGATTAGGACTTGGCACATTTGTGCAGCTTCTTCTGTAACTGCAGCCTCTTTCTCTTCATTTATATGAGAAAGCATCCATCAAAATACAATCATTGTCAGCAGTTGTAGTCATGCTATGAGTTTATATACAAGAAATCTGTGTCAAGATAAATTCCTTGATAGCCTCACATTCAGAGCCGATGGACTGTTAACTGTTGCTCTGTTAACTCTTTCTTGACATTTATCTTATAAAAATATATAGGTATTTTCTCACAGTGAAGGTCCATGAATTTAAAGTTGCCAGCTGAGGTTCCATGCCATTTGTGCTGCCTTTATACAACCCATACTGTATGTGCCAAGTGTGATATATGTATTTTCACATCCCACCCAAAGCTCTACACTAGCCTAGGAGCATTGTGCTAAAATGATTGCTCAGTTGAATATGCCAGAAGAAAGAAGAAAATGTATGTTTAATTGAAAGAACTTGAATATTACATTTTGAAAAAAAGAAAACATTTTCAAATTTTTCAAATTGGCATTTACACAGATAGAAGTCCAGAGCACACTTAGCATGTGGACAGCTAATGGCACCTGGGAGAAAGCCTGCCAAGATAAGACAGATATGAAACTATGGGGGGCAAGTTCTGAGGAACCATGTTAAAGTTTGCCTTGCAGTGTTGGTTTCTCTCCA
Source organism: Xenopus petersii (assembly GCA_038501925.1). Lineage (NCBI taxonomy): Eukaryota > Metazoa > Chordata > Amphibia > Anura > Pipidae > Xenopus > Xenopus petersii. The sequence goes on along the minus strand of CM076674.1, from coordinate 177,246,880 downwards.
GGGTACCATCTGTGTGAAGTGTTCTGTTCTTCCTGAGTTTGTTTGGCTTTTCTCCCAAAGTCCAATTTATGCTGGTAGGCTAATTGATTCCTGATTAAGGTCACACTACAAAATGAAAATAATCTAAATACTTAGATACATAATGGTCTCTTAATCTGCTGTTTTAGAATTTGTGTATACTTTCTACAAAGCATTTTAATTTAAAAATATTTTTATATCATAATTAATTGTATTTATTTTTTAAAATACCTGTTGAGGGTGTTGGTTCAGGTTATGAACATGATTGTTTCAGACGTCATTGAATACAATTGAATGGGTGGGACTTTGTATTGACAACAAATAAAATATGGCTGATTACTGTTTATCAAATGCACCGCAGTAAAAAACAGGACTTTCACTTTAAAGTGATATATTTATACATAAAATATAGATTCCAAGCTCTTCTGGAGCAGTGCTTGATGTGAATGTATAGGCACACTCTTTGAAGTTCTTTGTAATATATTGATGCCATATAAATATAGGACAATAAAATAAATATATGGATTTTCACTACTATAAGACTGCTGTGCCTCTGGGCTGGTATAGCAAGTTCTAGACTCCAGGACCCAATTACTAATTCATTCTGAAGCTTTATTTGCCTTTTAGAATGAGAAAAAAAAGCATGGTGCACTTAGGGAAGGCATTTTATATTAAATATACAAAACCTTTATTTTGTATATTTAAAAATGTAACATATTACATGGAGATAAAAGTACTCGTATACTCAGAGGAGACCATACACTTTACACATTTAGTATCCCCAGTCTTCCTTCTCAGAAGCAATCTGATCCCATGGGGCCTTGCAGCAACTATAAATACATCACAAAACATACACCCATAAAATCCCAAGGTCCCTTATTCAATCTACCATACCATAGGTGCATACACAGTGAACCCACATCTATTAGGTCCATTAGTATTATTTCTAATGAATAATACATCATACAGAATATATCTATGTCAATTAAAACATGACAGTTCTCATTCTCTATTTAAAGGGCCATACATTTCCTTGGTAAATCCAATAAGCTTCACATCTTGACAATCTTTATTCAAAGTCCTCCATCTATAACCTGAAACGTAACCCCAGCTATGCCATCATGCATGTCCATACACATGTTTTGCTGATTTTATAACCTTCCTATCAATCGCTGATGAATGTTTCAAAAATCTAGTACCTGCTGCATGTGTGGTTTTACCTACATACTGGGTCTACAATCTCATGTCGCTAAATACACTATCTTCTTTGTTTTACAGTTACAATATTGCTTCATTTTATAACACAGTACTCAAATATTTTGGATGCTTTTAAAAACTTATATTACTCCTAAAACACCTATAGGTACTTTTACAGCCTAGACATATCAGACCCTCTCTTGTTCATTTATTTAAACCTATATACCCAGGAAATTATATTTCTATCTCTCTTAAAGACAAAGGGTGGAATGTCATCCAAAAACTCTTTTAAGAACTGGGTCCTGTACATGAATCCCCAATATTTCTAAATATTTCTTTCTATCCTATGCACTTTCTTCCCTTAGGTTATACAGTTTCTCAATTATTGCTCATAAGTCAATTTCATTACAAACCAGATATCTTTGCTCATCTATCCCATAGAGCATTGTTGATCAATAACTGCCCAAATAGGATACCCCTCACCAAGAAAGAAGGATACCCACTACATGTAAAAGTTCATTCCATGGAACAGGCCTATGACACACCAATCTAAAATAAAAAAAATAATAATTCCAGTAATTTTTTAAAAAAATATCTGTTTAAATAAAGATATTACCGTATATACCCGAGTATAAGTCGCGTTTTCAGCATCCAAAATGTGCTGAAAAAGTCTACCTCGGCTTATACTAGGGTCAGTGGTACCCGACCCAAGTAGCTGAGATTGCAGTCACTTTTAATCATTCCTATACCAACAGTTCACTTGGGGAGAGACTGCAATATCCCACAATGCCCTATGTTGGTTATATGAAAGAATAACAGTGCGCCGTCTGTTGGTTATATGAAAGAATGACAGTGACTGCAATATCACACAGCGCCATCTGTTGGTTATATGAAAGAATAACAGTGACTGCAATATCACACAGCGCCATCTATTGGTTGTATGAAAGAATAACAATGCGCCCTCTGTTGGTTATATGAAAGATTAACAGTGACTGCAATATCACACAGCTACATCTGCTGGATGTATGAAAGAATAACAGTGCGCCCTCTGTTGGTTATATGAAAGAATAACAGTGACTGCAATATCACACAGCACCCTCTGTTGGTTATATGAAAGAATAACAGTGCGCCCTCTGTTGGTTATATGAAAGAATAACAGTGACTGCAATATCACACAGCGCCATTTGTTGGTTATATGGAAGAATAACAGTGACTGCAATATCACACAGTGCCCTCTGTTGGTTATATAAAAGATTAACAGTGACTGCAATATCACACAGCACCCTCTGTTGGTTATATGAAAGAATAACAGTGACTGCAATATCACACAGCACCCTGTGTTGGTTATATGAAAGAATAACAGTGCGCCCTCTGTTGGTTATATGAAAGAATAACAGTGACTGCAATATCACACAGCGCCATCTGTTGGTTATATGAAAGAATAACAGTGACTGCAATATCACACAGCACCCTCTGTTGGTTATATGAAAGAATAACAGTGCGCCCTCTGTTGGTTATATGAAAGAATAACAGTGACTGCAATATCACACAGCGCCATTTGTTGGTTATATGGAAGAATAACAGTGACTGCAATATCACACAGTGCCCTCTGTTGGTTATATGAAAGATTAACAGTGACTGCAATATCACACAGCACCCTCTGTTGGTTATATGAAAGAATAACAGTGACTGCAATATCACACAGCGCCCTCTGTTGGTTATATGAAAGAATAACAGTGACTGCAATATCACACAGTGCCCTCTGTTGGTTATACGAAAGATTAACAGTGATGGCAATATCAAACAGCACCCTCTGCACATGGTAGTGGGACAGTGGGACAATGCACACAGTAATCCGTTTGGCAATTCTCTGTCATTATCAACTTTGCAAAGTTCGCTGGGGGGGTCGCTTTGGCAGAATGTGCGCTGCTGGGAGACAGGGCTGTAGTTTTTGTCTAGGCTTATACTACAGTCAATAAGTTTTCCCAGTTTTCCTAGGTAAAATTAGGTACCTCGGCTTATACTCGGGTCGGCTTATACTCGAGTATATACGGTAAATTAAATATTTTGAATTGTAAAAATACACCTCCCATTGTATTTGAACCTACAAGATTTTTTCTTGACATATTGAGTTCAGACACTAAGGGGCACATTTACTTAGCTCAAGTGAAGGAATAGAATAAAAAATACTTCGAATTTCGAAGTATTTTTTTGGCTACTTCGACCATTGAATTGGCTACTTCGACCTTCGACTACGACTTTGAATCGAACGATTCGAACTAAAAATCGTTCGACTATTCAATAGTTGAAGTACTGTCTCTTTAAAAAAAACTTCAACCACCTACTTCGCCACCTAAAACCTACTGAGCATCAATGTTAGCCTATGGGGAAGGTCCCCATAGGCTTTCTAGCCAATTTCTGATCTAAGGGAAATCGTCCCTTCGAACGATTATTCCTTTGATCGTTCGATCGAACGAATATCGCTAAATTCTTCGACTTTGTTATTCGAAGTCGAAGGATTTAACTTCGAAGGGTCGAATATCGAGGGTTAATTAACCCTTGATATACGACCATTAGTAAATGTGCCCCTAATTTTTTTTTTTAAAGAATTTTTTGTTCAATTTTCTGGAATTGTGAGAAATAAGTATGATCTAAATGTTTTATAAATGCACTCCCAAGAACAGAGGGCACATTTACAACATTTTCAAAAGTTTTTCAAATTATAAATTGAAACCTTGAATTAATGCGTGCAATTTTTTTCTCAATTGCCAGCATATTTACAAATAAACTTGTATCTGTAAAATGGTGATCATGTTTACTCAATATTTATTTTCTATTAGTCTACAAAATCTCAATTTTTTTCCAAAATGCAAATTTTAAATTAGCTTGGATTTTGAAACTATACCTCCCGTTGACTTCTACAGAAGCTCACCAGTTTTTAGCTGCTGATTGTTTTCAGTTTTCCTGTTTGACAAATCCCAAACATTTTAGGAAAATTGGAATTTGGATTAATTGTGGCTGAATAACACTGATTATGTTTCCCTGACTTTTACACCGTGTTTTGTGGTCCCACCATAATATAATGCATAATACATTTCCCAGATTTTGAACTTTACTGTTTTTTACACCTTTATTTTCTGGTCCCCTAAAAACATAAAATAGGGGTTCTACAGTATTTTACCATGGAACACTCAACTCATGGAAAATAAATATAATTTTGAATTATAATAAATCCACACCTTAGACTCCAGCAGTTGTATCATAGTTGTATCTAATCATCATACGGTAATGCAGCAATTTCTTACGACATAAGGACGAGAACATACAGCATATGCCATTCTGAATCTGTATTGTGTCTTGAGGTGTGTGTGACCTTTAAGTGCATACATATATGGGAATTCACCCTGCTTCCTAATGTAGCTTGAACATTACGGCAATTAGAAAAGAACAACAATGCTGGCATGCTACACAAAGGGACCTTTATTTATCAAAAGTGCAGCAGTTCTAGGCCATGGCCGTTGCCATATATTTATCATCAGAAAATACTGAATAAAAATCAATGAAGCACCTTCTTTTGATAAATACCGAACTGTCCCCATTACACCACAGCTGTTCTAATTTCCTCTTGATAAATGTTGACCCTGTGCATTTTATTATCTGGTGAAAGGACTCTGCTATGTACTGCTGTCTCTGCATTTGAGCCTGTGACTGAGGCAATTAGCCACTGGAAGCCTGTACATAACAAGCAGGTTTATAGAAAGTTGTTTAAGGTTATGAATTCATATATTGAATATATTACAAGATTATGTATTCTTAGCCTTGGCTGATAGATCATATGCAGCTATAGTATCCAGTTATAGGCTGAAATTAAAGTTCATTTATGCACAATGCTAGAGCAATTTGCCTTTTCATGCTTAGGCATTTTTAATGTAGCAATCTACTCAGCTTGAAACAAATGTGTCCCTCCAGAGAGAGATTCTTCTGAGGAAGACATATTAGGTGTTGCATGACTATATATTTCCTTAATTTGTCCTCCTCTCTTGTCTGTATCGCATTTACTTTGTTCAGCCAAAATATGCTTTATTTTGTGCTGTTTCAGCTCCTTTGTACTTAATGTTGCTGAGAAAAGTCAAGCTTATTCTTTCTGCTTCATATATCACCAACAACAGTGGCCAGATAGCAGAAATGATTATCAATATGAGGATGATTATGCCTGGTAATGATGTATGAAGCAAAAAAGTTATAATGGGATCCAGCAACATTACTTTCTGCAGACTGTACAGAGAAATTGATCAAAATTGGTACTTAGCTCAAGCAAATATTTGCACAGCTTCAGTATTTACCAGCTGTTGTTATGTTTTTTGTTACATAAAGCATTGATTGGGACCTGGCCTAATTATTTTGGCATTCTATTGCTTTCAATGAGAGGTATAGATGCTGTTCTATGGTTCTTAGCCAGAACATACCTGTATAATAATTAGTGATGGACGAATATATTCGCCAGGCGCAAATTCACTGAGAATTTGTACGATTCAGCACAGGAAATTACATTTGCGAAAATTCGCCCTCGTCAAAAAAAATGGACGACAGCATCCTTTTTTTTGGACGCGGGCACATTTCCGCCAGAGAATTTGCGCCGGCGTAAAAAAACACGGACACAGCGTCAAAAAAACGGACACCGGTTGTAAAAAAAGCTGATTTTTCCACGGGAAGTTCGCTAAATTTTCGGCAAAGCAAAATGCCCTAAATTCGCCCATCACTAATAATAAAAAGGACTGATGTAGATTTACAAAGAATGCCCTGAGACTGCACCTAGTATCAACCATAAAGATACGCTATTATGCATATTTTTAAATATCTTAATTATATATTATATTAATTTGTAAGCATTATAAATGGACCTCACTCTGTTACTAAAAAGATACTGTTTACATAAATACCTATTGTATTGTGCAGTTTAGTTTGGCACTTACAGTATGTTGTAAGATGAACAAATGTTTGTCAATTTGGCCATCTGATATAATTAATATTATCAACTAGTGGTGGGCAAATAAATTCGCCAGGCACGAATTCGATGTGAATTTCCGCATTTCGCCACTGACGAATAAATTTGCGAAACTGCAGTGAAAATTCACCGGTGTCAAAAAAATCTGGACATGCAACGGAATAGTCGTTCACGTCAAAACCATCACGCGTCAACACTATTCAGACGCCCATTGACTTTAATGCGGGTGTCAAAATTGACGCAAGCGTCAAAGTTACACTGGCGTCAAAATTGATGTGGGCTTCAAAATTCGCGATTCGTGAATTTTTCGCCATTTTGCGGGAAATTTGCGAATTTTTCAGGCACACTGAAACCGGGTTAAATTCGTTCATCGCTGTTATCAACATGTATATATAAAGAGACAACATATTTCAGAGTGCTGTATAATAAATGGGTTTATAGTTTGCACATACAGATTGCAACCGATACAAGAGGCCCTGCTAAAAACAGTTTTTACTTAATTGTTTTCCCTCATGACAAATGATTAGATCTCATAGGGGTCCAAGGTGAAATTGTAAGGAAAATGTCAGGACTGGCAGAAGCACCTGACGGCGCTGCTTACCTTCCCGGCGGTCACAATGAAAATCCAAGATGGCGGCGCCCATGCTGAACACATGGGTGCTGCGTCGCTGCATAATGACGTCATCACTGGTGCCTGGATTTTCTAAATAAAGGGCGCCCTGGACGCTGAAACCCTGCCCAATTATAGGTCTTCAATCCTGTGAGTACATGGGTGTATTATTGTCCGTCTGATTCCTGGTTATGATCCCTGCTTCGAAAGTGACTTTGATCCGTATCTGCCTGCCTGTTTAAACTCTTGCCTGGACTTTTACTAATGATTGTGCCTGATTCCTGTTTGTACTGCATACTCGGACTTTAACCCTTTTGGGGCTTCCACCTCGGTCCAGACTACTCCCTCTGGGAGCCGATAGGCCCCCTGACAGAAAGGGCTACACTACAATTCTATGCAGGCCTTATCTGGCAGAACTTTCCTTCCAGGCCAGTTGACATTTGACTTAACCCTAACCCAATATCAGTCATGGTGATTTGATTTGGCCTCATAAATGAGCCACATTAGTTATTGACGGCACCAGTCAGTGGTTTGTTTTCTTAAAATGCTTTTGGGGTCAGAGCCCATGTCCTAATAAAGGCATTTTTCAGAAAACAAACCACTGACTGGTGCCGTCAATAACTAATGTAGTTTTATTGAATAGATTGGAGGTGGAAACCGTTGGACGTGCATCAGGTTAAAGCAATTTGGAGGTGAAGGGTGCTGACTGTGAAACCTGTGAAACTAATCTCATAAATTAGGCAACACCTTCCTTTGATTAGTTTATCTGTTAATTAAGTTAAGGTCCCATGATCCTGCAGTTACGTACACATTATGGTGGCCATACACCTGAAGATTAAAAATTGCCCAGCACATAGATGGTCTTATTGGGGTGATCTGATTGTTTGGCCAACGTTCGGATCATAACAGAGGCCAATGCAAATCATTGGTTTGATCGAACCAATGTCCACATCTCAACAGAATTTTTGAATCTGCTCAATAGATATCTGTACAATCTTCCGCAAGATTTCTGTCAGGGAGGAAGTTGAGGAGGGCCCATACACGGCAGATAAGCTGCCGATCTGATAGAAAGCAAGCTTAAGTCTCAGAAGGGATACCTGCCTACCATGATTTGATGATGACTCTTCTGTTTTAAAGACCAATAAAATCTCATGACACAGCTGTCAAAAATTCTTTCAGTTAAATATTACACATTGTTTTAGGCATAAATACATGATAGCGTCCTTTTAAAAGAACACTTCACCCTATATTTACTTTATTTTCCCTAGAATTAGCCATTAATGCTCTAATAAGCAGAAACAGAACTAGCCCATCCTGAGCCCGGGTGCGGGCCATGCAGCCGGGCTCCCCCACCCCCTCCAGAAGCGATCTTCTTAACTGCGTTATCTTCCAGTGGACCCCTGAGGGTTGCGGGGGCCTGGTCCAATCGCACCCTCTGCTCCCCCGGTAGTTCCGACATTGCTAATAATGTAACACATCCACTGACTCACCTGATAGGTGTCCTCAAGTGGCCAAATCATAAAGGAAAAATGCATTTGACTTTAATGCATTTGGAATGAGAAAAAAACGCCCATTGACAAAAAACTTGAGAAAAAAAACACCCATTGACTTTAATGAAATTAGAGTGAGAAATATCGTCTCCTATAGACTCTAATATATTTTGCTACAAAAAAGTTGCCGTTACAAAAAAGAAGTCCATAGCTTTTCGTGAATTTTTCCCCATTTTGCGAAGTTTTCAGCAGTTTCGCAAGTTTTTCAAAAAAAAAAAATCTACATTTGTGCATTACTAGTGATGGACGAATTTCTCCCATTTCGCTTTGTCAAAAAATGTGAATTTACTGATGGAAAATAAGATATTTATGATTTAGTTTTTCCCAAAGCTGCATCCAGTGTTCCTGGAAATTAGATGTATTGGAAACAAATATGTTGTCTTGTAATTGCAAGAGTATGTGGGACACTGTAAGCAGTACTTCAGGTCTTCTTGACAAGTGCTATATAAAATAATTTTGTTTATGGCAGCAATGCTATGTGCGGTGCTTTAGCCACTCGTACTGATAAGCCTTTCTTTGATGTACCCATCAAACCAACACCCCCTTTGCAATTAAGCCCAAACACCTCAGAACCTCTGTGCATTGACTCGTTTCTTTGATAATATCCTTTCTTGTGATGTAGTGAAAGTTTTCTTTTGTTGTGGCAGACAAAACGGAATACTGCAGCCAATTAATGAGTCACAGACTAGTTGCTATGATGTGAATGTGATATAGGAACTCCAATGCCCACTGAGAAGTTTTTCAAGATATGAGCACCTAGTGCTTAGACGAGTCATTAGAGCAGATCTCCAAAGCTCTCTTTTGCTTTTATATGTGTATATCCTAGCCTGTAGCTTTGAGGTTTTTGGCACATAGATGGTCTTATTGGGGTGATCTGATTGTTTGGCCAACGTTCGGATCATAACAGAGGCCAATGCAAATCATTGGTTTGATCGAACCAATGTCCACATCTCAACAGAATTTTTGAATCTGCTCAATAGATATCTGTACAATCTTCCGCAAGATTTCTGTCAGGGAGGAAGTTGAGGAGGGCCCATACACGGCAGATAAGCTGCCGATCTGATAGAAAGCAAGCTTAAGTCTCAGAAGGGATACCTGCCTACCATGATTTGATGATGACTCTTCTGTTTTAAAGACCAATAAAATCTCATGACACAGCTGTCAAAAATTCTTTCAGTTAAATATTACACATTGTTTTAGGCATAAATACATGATAGCGTCCTTTTAAAAGAACACTTCACCCTATATTTACTTTATTTTCCCTAGAATTAGCCATTAATGCTCTAATAAGCAGAAACAGAACTAGCCCATCCTGAGCCCGGGTGCGGGCCATGCAGCCGGGCTCCCCCACCCCCTCCAGAAGCGATCTTCTTAACTGCGTTATCTTCCAGTGGACCCCTGAGGGTTGCGGGGGCCTGGTCCAATCGCACCCTCTGCTCCCCCGGTAGTTCCGACATTGCTAATAATGTAACACATCCACTGACTCACCTGATAGGTGTCCTCAAGTGGCCAAATCATAAAGGAAAAATGCATTTGACTTTAATGCATTTGGAATGAGAAAAAAACGCCCATTGACAAAAAACTTGAGAAAAAAAACACCCATTGACTTTAATGAAATTAGAGTGAGAAATATCGTCTCCTATAGACTCTAATATATTTTGCTACAAAAAAGTTGCCGTTACAAAAAAGAAGTCCATAGCTTTTCGTGAATTTTTCCCCATTTTGCGAAGTTTTCAGCAGTTTCGCAAGTTTTTCAAAAAAAAAAAATCTACATTTGTGCATTACTAGTGATGGACGAATTTCTCCCATTTCGCTTTGTCAAAAAATGTGAATTTACTGATGGAAAATAAGATATTTATGATTTAGTTTTTCCCAAAGCTGCATCCAGTGTTCCTGGAAATTAGATGTATTGGAAACAAATATGTTGTCTTGTAATTGCAAGAGTATGTGGGACACTGTAAGCAGTACTTCAGGTCTTCTTGACAAGTGCTATATAAAATAATTTTGTTTATGGCAGCAATGCTATGTGCGGTGCTTTAGCCACTCGTACTGATAAGCCTTTCTTTGATGTACCCATCAAACCAACACCCCCTTTGCAATTAAGCCCAAACACCTCAGAACCTCTGTGCATTGACTCGTTTCTTTGATAATATCCTTTCTTGTGATGTAGTGAAAGTTTTCTTTTGTTGTGGCAGACAAAACGGAATACTGCAGCCAATTAATGAGTCACAGACTAGTTGCTATGATGTGAATGTGATATAGGAACTCCAATGCCCACTGAGAAGTTTTTCAAGATATGAGCACCTAGTGCTTAGACGAGTCATTAGAGCAGATCTCCAAAGCTCTCTTTTGCTTTTATATGTGTATATCCTAGCCTGTAGCTTTGAGGTTTTTGGAGGTTTTATACCAGAGAAACAGTTCATACTGTATATGTAGCCAAAGTTTCCAATTTATTTTAAAAGCTCTAAAAATGTGAGATTTATTTATCTAATACAAAACATTGTCAAGATAGAAATGAAACATCTGTAGTATTAGGGTCTTCGGAAGTAAATAATTACCACAAAAGGGAAGTGGCCCAGATGCACCGGCCCTGAGCCCTCAGCATGGGGATCGGACAAACCAAAAAAAAACAATTGAGAGCAGGCAATCAAAGAAGGCAAACTTCCACCAGGCCAGTAGTTCAAAGTGAAGAAAGTTTATTGTGTCCATAGCCTTATGCGGTTTGTGTCATAAACACTTAATCATAGGCTAACTTTTCAGAACCATGACTCAAATATGTAAACACAAGTGCACCAATCTAACCACTGCACCGATTAACTATCCACCAAATAAAAAACCTTCTTTAGGTGCACTAATCCCTGCTCAGTATCGGTGGGTGTGGATACAGGTCAAAGGGTCATAGCCTTGACTCTAGTGATGGGTGAATTTATTCGGCAGGCGCAAATTTGCGGCGAATTTGCGTGTTTTGTTGCCGGCATCAAAAAACAGATGCCAGCAACAAAAACAAGATGCCAGCTCCGTTTTGCGCAATGGCGCAAATTCACCCATCACTACTTGACTCTTTTTTTCGGTGTCCATTTTGGTACACCCCAAACTGGATGGAGCAGCATATTGGTACACCTCAGCTAGGTTTAAAATGACAGTGCCATATAAATACATAAATACATTAAAAAATTATATATATATATATATATATATATATATATATATATATATACACTGTATATATATATAAAAGTATGTAAGCCCTGTAATAGTGTGTATAAATATTATAGATGATAAATATAAATATTGTTAAGAAGTATAAACAGAAGTAGGACAATATATTATATATATATATATATATATATATATATATATATATATATATTATATTATATATATATATATATATATATATATATATATATATATATATATATATATATCATGTCATAAATATAGGTAGATATAATTCGAACCAAAGTGTCTTAATTAGGAAAGGTACAAATGAGACTACTTAGGTAGTCTCATTAAATGGAAACAACATACAGAACAATAAACAAAGAAAAATAAAATAAATACTATACTGAGTTTACATTATAGATATATATAACAAATTAGGAGTGGTCAGGGAGAAGGCTTCAAAAGATTCACCAGAGAAAATACTATGATAAATAAATGAAACCTCCATGACTGTAGCAGTTAGAAATAGTAGGATACACCGTATTCACTATTTAGACCCAACGGGGCCCTTGTGGCTAAAACAAAGATCCACTTGGTTTCCAAATAAAGTAATTTCTTTATTTAGTCCCCTCCTCTCTGGTCAGGTATTAATTTTTGAATACCCTGAATCGAGAAGAGATCTAGGTTGCCATTAGTACAGTCCAAGAAGTGAATGGCTACCTTGGTGTCTGTTTTGTTTCTGATATTGTTGATGTGTTCTCTTGCTCTCTCTTTTAGGGTCCTACTTGTTTGACCGACATATTGAATCCCACTCTTTTTGCATGTAATAAGATAAACAACATGGTGGGTGTTGCAGTTGATGTATTGATTCATATTGTATTTCTTCCCGGTGGTGTGGGATGTGAAAGTATTACTTATGGTAATAAAATTACATGTAATGCATTTGCTTGCTCCGCATTTAAAGGAGCCTTTGTACTCCAAACATGTGTGTTTTTGTGTACTGCAAATTCTACTTGGTGATATTACATTTTTTAATGTTCTAGGTATTCTGGAAACAAACCTGCAGCCTCTTTGTATAATATCATCTAGGATAGGGTCAGTTTTTAGGATCGCCAGATTTCTTTTTATGACATTAACAACTTCCTGATATTGTGGACTATAGGTAAGAATGCATGTGGTAATATCAATATCCTTCGTTCTGTTCTCAACCATTTTTGTACCTCCTTTATATTTACTAAACAATGTATCACATAGAGTGAACAATGCTCTTTTGAAAGCTTTTAGTAAACTTAACTCACATGACTTTTTTTTACAAAATCCTCCTGGTCTGAAGCATTGTCGCTGTAGTCTTAAAAATTGCCCTGTTGGTATATAACAAATAATGTGGGGTAGGTGAGCCGTTGTTGCTCTTAGAATTGTATTACCAGTGCATTCCTTCCTATAAAGGATGTTGTTATAGTATGTTCATCTGATTTGAGAACTACATTAAGGTAAGGGATTGAGGTAGCATTTTTGCAATATGTGAGTTTAAGTTTTAAATCATTAGTATTGAGGTATGTAAAGAAGTCATTAAAAATATTCTCCCTACCAGTCCAAATAAGTATAATATTATCGATAAAACGTGCATAGAAGTAGATGTTATGTTTAAACGGGTTTTCACAATTGTAGACAAATTGCTCCTCCCACCAACCCATGTACAGGTCGGCAAAGGAAGGAGCAAATTTTGCCCCCATAGCTGTGCCACATCTCTGTACATAAAACTCCTTTTCAAAGAAGAAAAAGTTGTGTGTCAGAAGATAGTGTATAGCAATCAGTAGAAACTTTTTTAGTGACTTAGAGTAGGAACTGTATTTGTGCAGATGATAGGATATAGACTCAGTGCCCAAAGCATGTAGGATACAGGAACATTGTGAGGATACATCTATTGTAACCCACATATGAGAAGACTTCCAAAGACAATTTTGTAATTGCGTAATCAGATGTGAGCTGTCTATTTGGTATCCCGGTAGTCTAAGTTGTAAGAAATAATCCACAAGTTCAGAGAGTGGTTCCCCTAAAGACCCCATACCCACTATTATAGGTCGGCCCAACGGGGGAATGTTCAATTTTATGTATTTTAGGAAGATGGTAAAATATGGGGCATATAGGTAATTGTACCCTTAAGTAGTTTTCTGAAGCTGGTGTGATAAGAGACCTTTCTTTTGTTTGATCAATCAATTGGAAGAGTTCACTTTGGAATTTTTTGGTAGGATTACTACTAAAGGTGGTTATAAGTAATTCATCTTTTAATTGGCGCAGTGCTTCATTAACATAATCTGTCCTGTTCATAACCACTATGGCTCTCCCTTTATCTGCAGATCGAATAACGATTTCTTTATCATTTTGTAGATTATCGCTAGTTTTTCAGCATAAGTTAAATTGTGTTTTCTATGATTATTTGATGTATTGGTCAAAAGCTTAAGTTTTGTATGGTCTCTTTCCACTGGTTTTTGAAATATTTTCACAATATCGTCTCTTAGGTGAACTGGAAAGAAATCAGATCTGGGCCTGAATTTTCTAACATCTAAATCCGGGTTTGCACCCACTCTACCTATATCTGGATCATTTTCTCTCTGGAACTCACTCAAATTTATGATACTGCAGGCTTCTTGACAGCTATTTAGATCTGTGAAGGGATGTAAATCATTTGGCTCATCTGCAGTTATATCACAAATTTGTTAATGAGAAGGGGATAATGCAAAATGTTTTTTTAAATTTAAGTTTTTAAGTTTCCATACAAATCTGTTCACATCAATTAGCGTGTTAAATAAATCAAAGGGTTGTGTAGGGCAAAAAGAAATACCTAACTGGAGTAGTCTTTTTTCAGTGTCTGTTAATGTCCTTTTTGATATGTTCAATATTGTTTGTTCTTTGGTCTTGTGCCGTCCTCCTCTCCTGGGGGCAAATTCACTAAGCCGCGAAGCACCGAACGCTAGCGTTAATTCACTAGCGTTTGGCATTTTCGCTACTGCGCAAATTCACTGACGAATGCTGGCGTAGTTTCGCTAGTGTTACTTCGCACCCTTACGCCAGGCGAATTTTCGCTAGCGACGAAACTACGCAAATTCACTAACTTGCGCAGTGTACTGAACGCTACCTTCTACGCTAGACTTCCTTCGCTACCTCAGACCTGGCGAATTGCAATAGAGTAGATAGGGATTGTTTCCAAAAAAGTCAAAAAATTTTCTAAATCCCAATAAACGCTGGCGTGTTTTCTACATGATGGGCGATAGGCTGAAAAAGATCGAACATTTTTTTGGGGCTCCCCTCCTTCCCCCCTACATTTCCTGACTCATGACAACTTACCAAGACAGTGGGCACATGTGTAGGGCAAAATAAAATTTTTATTTGCAGATTTGAAGGTTTTCTTGGCATTTGTAGTGCTGATACGTGTTCCTCCATTGAAATTTGAATTTCGCGCCGTATGCAAATTAGCCTTCGCTATCGTAACTTCGCTTTACATAGCGAATCAACGCTAGCGCAACTTCGCAAACTTATGCTACCCCTGTACGCAACTTCGGATTTTAGTGAATTTGCGGAGTGCTGGCGAAACTACACCTGGCGAAGTGCAGTGAAGCACGGCGAAGTTGTGCCTGGCGCAACTTCGCATCTTAGTGAATTTGCCCCCTGATGTCTCGTCTAGGGGTCTCTGCTCGTAGGGCTTCCCTGTCCTGAAGAAGGTATGAGGCGGTCTGTATCGCATGTCGTTTTTTGAATCTTTCTTTTTAGGAGCATCATGTGTTAAAACATCTATAGCACGCATCTCTCTGGATTGCTGTGAGGAAATCAAAGGAAGAGAGTCAGCCACCGTATCTGATGCACAATTATCATCAGAAGACTCTTAACTTGTAAAGCTACCATGTTTTTTCTTTGTTTTTAAAATACATTGCTTTAGGGTGCTACTATAGTTGTATCTATTCACTCTGGACCATTCAAAAACTATATTCTTTTCATAATCATCTATTCTCTATTGAATTTTTTGTTTTTTATATCTATAATGTCCTCTTCAATCTGTTTGATTATAGCCTCCATCAGCTTATTTAGGGACATACAGGGGGCATATTTATCGAATTTCGAAGTAAAAAAACTTCGAAATTCAACCATCGAATTTGAGTACTTCGATATTCAAAGTATTTCTTCCAACGAAAATGTCCGTATTCGATCGAAGTATGATCAAAGTAAAATTGTATGATGTAGGATGGGCCTTGTTTAATATTTTATCACCCAACTTGCATTGTTGAATTTTTCCATACACATCTCTTTTAGTACTGTGCAAGAAAAAATTCAGTAGTGAATCTGAAAAACAATTTGAGGAACTACAGCCCATAAAATTGCTTTCCCTACCCTAGACTAGACAGATCATGCCTAGAGATCAGCTTGAAGTCCATCCTAAGTTTTCTTTTTTTTGTCTTTCCTTCTCAAACCCTGTGCACTTTCTACCATTTTTTATATTCACTTGTGTAAAGTCTTAACATCATCATTTAGTCATTATTATGACTGAAATGTAAACTTACATTTGATTTTACTACTAGTTCGTCTGTTCAATAACAGCACCACGCAGCATGTACAAACCACCAGAAGGTGGACATTTCTAATGACATATGCCATTGGTTAGGAGTAGGGTAAGTAAAGCAACTCATATCCCCTCCTGCCTATATTAATAGCCAAACCGAGATTTCTGCTCTCTGTACTCATAGCGAGTTAAAACATGAATTCATTAGGAACATATTTACACTGGTGTGAATTTAAGTTGCACAGCTTGGTGTTTGATGCACAGCATGATTCATTCATTACAGGAAAAGCTTCAGTGTTAAAGTGGCATACTATATGTAGATCTTAATGAGAGCATCCCCAGGGCTGCCTTGTACTGCATGTCAACAAGATACAAATAATTAAAATATGTTATTTACTACTAATAAGAGATAACTAATCTGAGAAATAACATAATGCACACTAATAAAATGAATCTTTATTCTAAGCGTTATATCTATGGATGTTGCTTATTAAAATTAGATCTAAAATTTTTGCATTAAATCTAAAAATAGATTTTCTATTTATAATCCTAAACTTTAAATTTGGCCACACACATAAAAAAGTGGATCTTTGCCCGATTTGAAACCTACTTACTAGGTAAATTGGCTTATTCTAGCCCATCAGGAGAAGACACCAATATGGTCTTCACCCAAGAGGATTTTTAAACCTGCCTAACAGATACTGTATCTAGCCAAGTTTCCCCTTTCCCGGAAAGTCTTTTAATTTTCTGTTAGATCTGATGTAATAATTTACTTCAAAGTATGCTTAAAAAATATTGATATTGCTATATTGGTATGGTGCCTATGGATTGGAGAAAAGCTGATGTCATTCCAATATTTAAAAAGGGATTACAATCTCAGCCTGGCAATTATAGGCCAGTAAGCTTGACATCTGTGGTGGGCAAATTATTTGAAGGCTTGTTAAGGGATCACATTCAAAATTTTGTCCTAATGAATGGCATTATGAGCAACAATCAGCATGGCTTTATGAAGGATAGGTCATGTCAGACGAATTTGATTGCATTTTATGATGTGGTAAGTAAGGTTCTGGATAGTGGGGGGGGCAGTAGATGTAATCTATTTGGATTTTGCCAAAGCGTTTGATACTGTGCCCCACAAACGACTGCTTTCTAAACTAAGGTCTGTTGGGCTTAATGAAGTCGTTTGCACGTGGATAGGAAACTGGCTACAGGATCGGGTACAGAGGATGGTTGTTAATGGGACATTCTCTACTTGGAGTAAGGTTCTTAGTGGGGTCCCCCAGGGCTCAGTATTGGGTCCACTTTTATTTAACTTGTTCATTAATGACTTAGGGGTGGGTGTTGTAAGTAATGTATCAGTGTTTGCAGATGACACAAAATTATTCAGCCCAATTAATTCCATCCAGGATGTAGCATCCTTGCAACATGATCTTGACAAACTGGCAATCTGGGCAGCTAAGTGGCAAATGAGATTCAATGTTGATAAATGTAAAGTCATGCACCTGGGATGTAAAAATATCCAAGCCACTTATACCCTTAATGGGACTGCACTAGGCAAATCCATTATGGAAAAGGACCTTGGAGTCCTTGTAGATGATAAACTTGGCTGTAGCAAGCAATGCCAGTCAGCAGCATCAAGGGCAAATAAGGTTTTGAGCTGTATTAAAAGGGGCATAGAGTCAAGGGAGGAGGGGGTCATTCTTCCACTGTATAGAACACTTGTAAGGCCCCATCTAGAATATGCCGTACTGTTTTGGTCTCCATCACTCAAACAGGACATTATTATATTAGAGAGGTTACAGAGAAGGGCAACTAAGCTGGTAAAAGGTACTGAAAATCTTAGCTATGAGGAAAGACTGGCCAAATTGGGGATGTTCACGCTGGAGAAGAGGCGCTTAAGGGGTGATATGATGACTATGTATAAATATATAAGGGGATCATATAATAATCTCTCTAATGCTTTATTTACCAGTAGGTCTTTCCAGCTGACACAAGGTCACCCATTCCGATTAGAAGAAAAGAGGTTCCGCCTAAATATTCGGAAGGGGTTTTTTACAGTGAGAGCTGTGAAGATGTGGAATTCTCTCCCTGAATCAGTTGTACAGGCTGATACATTAGATAGCTTTAAGAAGGGGTTGGATGGCTTTCTAGCAAGTAAGGGAATACAGGGTTATGGAAAATAGCTCATTGTCCAAGTTGATCCAGGGACTAGTCCGATTGCCATTTTGGAGTCGGGAAGGAATTTTTCCCCCTCTAAGGCAAATTGGAGAGGCTTCAGATGTTTTTTTTTTGCCTTCCTCTGGATCAACTGGCAGATAGGTAGTTAAATAAAAAAAAAAAAAAGGTTGAACTCGATGGACATGTGTCTTTTTTCAACCTTACTTACTATGTACTATGTTACTATGTATACTCACCACATTCAACTTTTTCATTGAAAGTAATTTCCTACTAAACCAGTGTTGAGTTGGTTTACTGTTGTTCAGTATAAATCATAGCCATTCATCAATGGGCTTCAAAAATCAAATTTGTGCTACTCACATTTTAAAAAAACTTGAATGTTTGCTTATTTATTAAAAAATCTGAAAAGAAAAAAAATTGATTCAATACAATCAGAAAAAGAACTTGAATACCTCACATCTGTGAGTTTACAAGCTAAAAAAAAAAAAGGTTTGAATTTTGTCTGAGAAAACTCCCATTGACTTCTACATGAACTTGCAAGCTTTTAGGTCCAGAGTTTTCTATGCTTAATAAATACCAAACATCCGAAATTTTGAAAATATAATTTCAATTTTGAATCATGACAAAAATTTAAATTCAAACCTTGATATATCACTCCCTAAATGTTTTTATCTATCTATCTATATATCTATATCTATATCTATCTATCTATCTATCTATCTATCTATCTATCTATCTATCTATCTATCTATCTATCTATCTATATAATATAAGAGAAAGAGAATATATACAGTGTATATATGATTAATGATAATTAAATCTACATGTTGTTTAATAATGTGTAATAAGTGAAATTAATAAGAGTAATTAATACTCTAGAGAAGAAACCTGTACATCAGAATGCTGCTATTTCTAAAAATGGAGCATATAAAATGTTAGGTTTAATTATCAAGCAGGCTGTGTACATTTAGAATTAATTGTGTGTATGACAGGATTATTTATAGTTCTTCCAGATGGAACACACAGTATTTCACACAGTACCCAAGTTGCATATTTCTCCAACAAGGCAATTTTCTTACTTTCAGATGTCAGGGTTACAGGCCATGTGCCTAACCAAAAATCTGAAGATGACAATTAGAACAATGTTTGGTATTTGATTTCCCATTTTACATTATAAAGGAGATCTTTAAAGAGCTTTACTTCCATTTTGCTTTTCATTCCTTTGACTAACACTTCTTGTTGCATGTAGACTATATTGTTCTTGCTTCTAATAATGTTCTTACTCAAACTCAGAAATATGCTTGAATAATTGGAAATGTCAAGGCTTGGCTCTATTCTGCTCTAAAATGGACATCGATTTTCTGCAAAACCGCTTTCTCAGTGGGACATGGGTTTTTACTATTTTTACTATTGAGTGCTGTTCTTAGATCTACCAGGCAGCTGTTATCTTGTGTTAGGGAGCTGCTATCTGGTTACCTTCCCATTGTTCTTTTTTTTGCCTGCTGGGGGGGGGAAGGGAGGGGGTAATATCACTCCAACTTGCAGTACAGCAGTACAGAGTGATTGAAGTTTATCAGAGCACAAGTCACATGACCTGGGGCAGTTGGGAAATTGACAATATGTCTAGCCCCATGTCAGACTTAAAAATTGAATATAAAAAAATCTGTTTGCTCTTTTGAGAAATGGATTTCAGTGCAGAATTCTGCTGGAGCAGCACTATTAACTGATTCATTTTTTTTTTTAAAAATAAAAATTCCCATCACAGTATCCCTTTAAGCAACTTACAGTGACATCAAACTTGCGTGAGATTGGAACAGGAAGACTGAGAGTGAAGAGAGGCCATGAGGTCTAGAATGAAGAACCAGGTGTTTAAGGACAGTCAAGGTAATGTAGAACCAAGTCAGTGCAGATAGAACAGGGTTAAAATGCCAACAGGTGAAGGATGTGGCAGTGAAGTCCAGGAAATGTTTTGGCAG
This sequence comes from Xenopus petersii, assembly GCA_038501925.1. Taxonomy (NCBI): domain Eukaryota; kingdom Metazoa; phylum Chordata; class Amphibia; order Anura; family Pipidae; genus Xenopus; species Xenopus petersii. The sequence goes on along the minus strand of CM076674.1, from coordinate 177,226,629 downwards.
GGAAGCCACAGGTGTAAGTCGGGCTACTAGAGTAAATATTTGATAACCATGCCCTTCACTTACCGTATATACTCGTGTATAAGCCGACCCGTGTATAAGCCGAGGTACCTAATTTTACCTACAAAAACTGGGAAAACTTATTGACTCGCGTATAAGCCTAGACACAACTACAGCCCTGTCTCCCAGCAGCGCACATTCTGCCAAAGCGACCCCCCAGCGATCAACCGGACTTCTTTGCAAAGTTGATGGTGACAGAGAATTGCCAAACGGATTACTGTGTGCATTGTCCCACTGTCCCACTACCATGTGCAGAGGGTGCTGTTTGATATTGCCATCACTGTTAATCTTTTGTATAACCAACAGAGGGTGCTGTGTGATATTGCAGTCACTGTTATTCTTTCATACAACCAACAGATGGCGCTGTGTGATATTGCAGTCACTGTTAATCTTTCATATAACCAACAGAGGGCGCTGTGTGATATTGCAGTCCCGGTTATTCTTTTATACAACCAACAGATGGCACTGTGTGATATTGCAGTCCCTGTTATTCTTTCATACAACCAACAGATGGTGCTGTGTGATATTGCAGTCCCTGTTATTCTTTCATACAACCAACAGATGGCGCTGTGTGATATTGCAGTCTCTGTTATTCTTTCATACAACCAACAGATGGCACTGTGTGATATTGCAGTCCCTGTTATTCTTTCATACAACCAACAGATGGCGCTGTGTGATATTGCAGTCACTGTTAATCTTTCATATAACCAACAGAGGGCACACTGTTATTCTTTCATATAACCAACAGAGGGCATTGTGGGATATTGCAGTCTCTCCCCAAGTGAACTGTTGGTATAGGAATGATTAAAAGTGACTGCAATCTCGGCAAGTCGTGTCGGGTACCGCTGACCCGCGTATAAGGTAGACTTTTTTCAGCACATTTTGGATGCTGAAAAACTCGGCTTATACGCGGGTATATACGCGGGTAGTTGGCTTGGTGGCTTTAAGTACAGTAGGCTGTGGGATAATAAAGTGCAACTCCAAGATGCATGTGACATCATTACATTACAATTAGTGATGTGTGGGCCCGCCCCGGGCCGACTTCCAAAACTGTTTGCAAGTCGCAGGTGGGTGCGGATTGAGCCCTTCTTTCCCCTCCCCCCACCACGACCTTACTGCACTGACTTCTGCTTCAAGTGCCTGGTCCTCCCCACCCTGCCCTCCTTTGTGAGATGGGTGGGGCATGCACAAGTCTATAAAAAGAAGGGCCAAGTGTGAATTCAGTGTGGGCAGGTGTGGGTCGACTTTTTGTCAGCCATACATAACTAATGACAATGTATGTAATAGAGTGCCCAAAAAATATGAGAATGAGCAGAGCCAGTAAAGTAAAACCAAGATTATCTGCTGTGTGTTTTTGCACTGAGGCAAATATTTGCCATTTAATAACATGACTTGTTTATACACAACAGACTTTCCCCTACAACACAGAATTCTCACCACATTGCTCCTTCGTTCCACTGCATTCCACCACTAAAAACACTTGCACAAGTGTAAAAGCTTCATTAAAATGCAATGAGCACCAGCCACTACACCCCTTTGCCTTTGCTGTAAACAACTGTGTATTCCATAACTACTTGTATTACACCATAGCTACTGCAGACATTCAATGCCACATAGTATCTTTTAATTTGTTTTGATGATTTGCTAGGAAAGCATTTATTATCGGCAACCTCCATAAGAGTGCAGCTGAAATTTTATGGTCTTAAATGTTTTCGCTTCATGTCTGTACATGACTAGTGATGGGTGAATTTGCACCGTTTTGCTTCGCTAAAAAATTTGCGCATTTCCCACGAAATTCGTGAAATGGCGAAAAATTCATGCAACGGCACTGGTGTCTCATTTTTATTTTTGATGCCAGGGAAATTTTGCCGGCGGCGAATCGAGCAAATTCGCTGCGAATTTGCACCTGGTGAATAAATTCGCCCATCACTGTACATGACAGCCAATTAAATGTTTGCTTTCATTGTTCTACCCGCAGGTGGCTGAAGACAACAAATCACTGATTGGCTGCTAGGGGTTACTAAAATACAAGAATCCATAAATAATTCAAATAAATCAATACCGTTAGGTGGAATACATATCTACTTGGAATGAATACTTACTAAAAGTCTCTTATCCATTACTCATATCGTATCATATACTGGTATGGGACCTGTTATCCTGAATGCTTGGGACCTGGGGTTTTCTGAATTACTGATCTTTCTGTAATTTGTATCTACTAGAAAATCATATAAACATTAAATAACCCCAATAGGCTGGTTTTGCTTCCAGTAAGGATTAATTATATCTTAGTTGGGATCAAGTACAAAGTACTGTTTATTATTACAGAAAAAAATATATATATACTGTATATTTCAACCCATGTTTGCTGCATATCCACACACACAATTATCAGCCTTCTTCCTCTATTCATTACAGACTAGTACTGTATGTGCATCTATTGTTGTGTGTAACATTAGTATCTAAAGAAAGTAGTGGGAAGTAGTGCTACTTTCTATACGAAGTCAAGGACATGCTGAAATTATAATGAGAAGGTTACTAAAAATGAAATATTCTTTCTGTTAACTGTTTTTCCACCAATTCTTCCATTTTCCATATTTTCTTTACTAGCCAGTATATTCCATGTTTATTCTTCTTACTTCTTATATCCATGAACATTTCTAGGCACAGTTGAAGAATTGGAAGTGACTTTTTATTAGGGTTGCCACCTTTTCTGGAAAAAAAATACAGACCTTCCTATATTCTTGCCGTTTTTTCCTATTAATAGGCTGGTAAAATACAGGCCAGATGGCAACCCTACTTCTTATACCTGATTCTTAAAGGGATAGGTCTCCTTTAAATTAACTTTTGGTATGCTCTAGAATGGCTTATGTTAAGCAACTTTCCTTTTGGTCTTCAATATTTATTTTTTTTATAGTTTTTGAATTATTTGCCATTTTATTCTGACTCTTTCGAATTTTCAAATGGGGACCACTGACCCCATCCAAAAAACAGATGTTTTGTGAGGCTACACATTTATTGTTATTGCTCATCTTTCTATTCAACCCTCTCCTATTCATATTCCAGCCTTTTACGCAAATCAATGCATGGTTGCTATGATAATTTGCCCCTAGCAACCAAATTGCTGAAACTGCAACCTGGAGAGCTTTTTAATAAAAACCTAGACAACTCAAAACCACAAATAATAAAAAATTAAAACCAATTGCAAATTGTCTCAGAATATCACTCTCTATCTCATACTAAAAGTTAATTTAAATGTGAACAACTGTTATACAACTTTAAATACACAAAAATTGGATTGTTGGAGCACACAAAGGCTAAGTACAATGGGTTTGGCCAAAGAACCCTTGTGCATACAAAAGCTGTGTGTGTGTGTGCTTGGGGGGGTTGTCGATGCACATTCCTTGGCCCCATCAAATTAATAATTTAATATAAGTGCAAGTACATATATGTTCAAATACAGGCCACCAATTCTTAGCCTACTGCCTTTTTTTATTATAATAGCTTTTGATTCTGGGAGTTGAAGTTCTGCAACAGCTGAAGGGTTACAGATTAGACCAGTGAAACATCCCTAAGGGTCACTTGCAGTGTGCAAAAGGCAATTTTTCCATTTTTTTACCCACAATGCAGTATTTTTTCCAGTGTCATTGTCACCATGCAAGGAGCTACATCTGACACATAGAGTAAATATATTTCATATACAGATATAGATACAGTCAGATATAGATCAATATCTTATACAATACAATTTATACACAATGATATTAACAAGTATATACATGCCACCACCAACGTTTCAAGGCAAAAAAATGAAGGCAAACCACAAGCAGCAGATACATTTTGCCATCCTCATCCTTTGACAAAGTGTATCTGCTCCTTGTGGTTTGTCTTCATTATCATTGTTCACAGATTGTCTTGTATAAGATATTGATCTGACTGTACATTTTTATATCTATATATAAAAGATATTTACTTTATACCCCCTTTTGTTTGCATGTTACTTGGTATTGAAATGGCAGAAGCATGTGATACTTTGGGTGTTCAAGGCAGTGGTAGCTCCATGTTTCTCCAGCGTCAATAGACATGCTTGAGCTCAGTTCCACAAAGGCGCTGGTGCTGTGCAGAACTATATTAAAATGAAAGGAGTGTGATTTGACACATGTACAGGTATGGGATTCGTTATCAGGAAACTCATTTTCCAGAAAGCTCCGAATTATGGGTAGACCATCTCCCATAGACTCCATTTTTTTAAAATAATCCAATTTTTTAAAAATAATAACAGAATACCTTGTACTTGATCCCAACTAAGATATAATCAATCCTTTTGGACACAAAAGCCTCCTGGGTTTATTTAATTATTTACTAATTTAAGGCATGAAGATCCAAATTACGGTAAGATCTGTTATCTGGAGAACTCCAGGTCCCAAGCATTCTGGATAACAGGTCCCATACCTGTACCTTCATTGAATAGACTTAATATGGGTCACGGTCTTACATGCATTTTAGATCCAGGTCCAGAAGCCCATATTAACCAATACTGATCAAAACAATCAACAAAACAATTGACATAAAGGACCCAAGATTTATCCTAACAATTTTTTCACTGGGCAGGAAGGAGGGTATCCATAAAGTACCAGGCACTTTTCTTCAATAGCAGGATGGTACAAAAACCTGGATCAACGCAGAAGAAATTATGCAGTTAACAAATAGTTTTACTTAAAAAAGAGAACATGTCACCCGGTCCGGATGGTCTGACGTATAAATACTATAAGGTATTTCAGAATGAGCTCCTACCGATTATGCAATCCTTATTTAATGATTATTTACAGGGGACCCCTATTCATAGGGAAACTCTGAAATCCTATATTACTGTACTTCCTAAAGAAGGGAAAGATCATACCTCCTGTGCAAACTATCGGCCCATCTCTCTTTTGAACTCGGACCTGAAAATCTTTACAAAAATTTTAGCGAACAGATTGAATCAGATCCTTCCACGCCTGATTCACTTGGATCAGGTGGGATTCATTAAAAATAGGCAATCTGGCGATAACACGAGGCGGGTTATAGACTTAATTGATCATGTTAATAAAACATCGGAGGAGGTCATTCTGTTAAGCTTAGATGCCGAAAAGGCGTTTGACCGTCTGGACTGGGGCTTTATGTTTGCTACCCTCGAACACATGGGCTTTTGCGGTCCTTACTTGAGGGCTTTACGATCGCTCTATGCCAAACCAACAGCCATTGTGAAAACGGCGGGGCAGCTCTCACACCCATTAGTCATTGGCAATGGGACTCACCAGGGGTGCCCCCTTTCCCCCCTCCTTTTTGTACTATGTATAGAGCCCTTAGCTGCTCGCATTCGCCATGACCCGAACATTCAGGGTATCACAATCAAACGACAGGAGTATAAGATCTGTTTATATGCTGACGATGTGTTATTGACCATCACGAAACCACTACTGTCGCTCCCAAATTTACACCAAATTATAGATCAATATGGGCAACTATCTGGTTATAGGATTAATCAAACAAAAACTTCCGATCCACGTCCCAGATTCTAGATTGAAACTGCTAAAGCTCAACTTTAACTATAATTGGCAGAAAGATAATATAAAATATTTGGGAATATCTTTAACTGCTAGCTACAACACTCTATACAAAACCAACTTTGTTTCGTTATGGAGAAGGATTCAGACAGATTTAAACACTTGGCAGAAATACAATATTTCTTGGTTTGGAAAGATGGCATCCATAAAAATGACTATATTGCCTAAGGTGTTATATTATTTTGAGACGCTGAACATTTCTATTCCTCGTCTAGCGTTAAGACAATTTCAAAGCGCCTGTATTAAGTTTATCTGGGGACGGAAACGTCATAGAGTAAAAGGGGACTTGCTACAGACTAATCGATCACAGGGGGGCATTGGCTTTCCAGATTTTCATAAATACTATTTGGCGACTCATTTGCGTCAGATCATTTATTTATCACAAAAAGAGGCCTATACAAAATGGGCGGAGATTGAAATAATGGCTTCTTTGCCATTACATCCTAGCACATTATTCTGGGGGACGGCGAGGAACTGGGACATGCATACTTTGCCGAAAACGGTGCAATTTACTCACCATCTATGGCACCAGAGATGTAATAGATTGCGCCGGACGGGGTCTGCATCTCCCTTAACGCCATTTTTGTTTAATCCGTCCTTTAGTATGGGTGTCGAGGGGCACTTCATTCGAATGTGGGAACATACTAATGTTTTTCAAATATTTAAGTTGTTTGATTCCAAGACTAATAAATTTCTGGAGAAAACTGAGTTGCTTAGGGCCTACCAGGTACCGGGCATGAGGGACTTCATGTATTTTAGGTTGCGGCACTTTGTCAGCTCCTTATGCCCAGCTCTTACAAAACCGGCCCCATTGTACTTTGAAACTCTCTGTATGCATATGGTGACGAGAAAAAAGCTGATTTCGACTTTATATAATGCTCTTAATGAACGGCAAGTGGAGGAGACACCACACCCCTACATGATCCATTGGGAATCTGAAATTGGCACTCCCATCTCTATAGAACAATGGGGGAAAATTTGGGAAAATGCGACTAAATCTTCAATATGCACCACCATGAAGGAGAATATATATAAAATGTTATTTGAGTGGTACCATACCCCTGCTTTGTTACATACGCTTTTCCCAGACAGCCCAGCTAATTGCTGGCGCTGTCACCAGAGCCCGGCTACACTATTCCATATTTATTGGACTTGCCCAATTATAGCACCACTATGGGACACAACGACAACTATATTGTCAAGGATCACTTGCTTAACGGTAGCGAAAGATCCTCTGACTCATCTATTGGGGCTGCCGGTTGAGAATGTTGGCAAACGTATTCAGAAAGTCGCACGGAATATTTTGATGGGTACATGATGCTTAATTGCAGCTCATTGGAAGGTGCCAACGGCTCCGTCTACGGTAGCTTTAGTGAACAAAATACAGCAAATACGGAGAATGGAATACTTAACCGCTCTGTTACATGATAACTCAATGTCCTTTCTGGAGGACTGGTATCTTTGGGATTCTTATCATGACCAAATTCCACGGTAAACCATGGATTCTTGTGAGTAGGGTGTGGTGTCTCCCTGCGCCTATGATATGGGGTTTTTTTTTTTTTTTTTCTTTTCTTGTCTTTTGCATATTTGCTCATTGTGTAAAAGCACGGTTTCCTTGTATATATTATTTTTGTGTGTCTTGCATATCTGGGGTTCTATTGGAGGTTCGTGGGTACGTGATGCTCCCCCTTTCTTGCTGACATCTATTTATGGGGCTGTAACTATTGCACTGCGTATCTTTTGCTATTTGTCACAGATTGTATCTTTGGGACTCGCTTTTGTATCCTCTGCATTATCATCTTAAGGCATGTTTTGTCTTATGCTGTCATGTATTGTGATTTAAAACCAATAAAAAAATATGGTTGAAAAAAAAGAGAACATGTCAAACACAAACATTACACATTTCGTGCCTTGTAAGGCAATTAATCGAGTCTAGGATTAAGTGCCCTCCAAGGCACCAAACATGTTAAATAATTTTTTTGAGATATTTTGTCTTTAAATAAAACTTTTTTAACGTCAACATTTCTTCTGTAATGGTCCTTTTTTGTGCCAGCCTGCTATTGAAGAAAAGTGTTCATAACCTCCTCTAAGCTGAAGGTCTGGGGTATGTGTACGTCCTTCACAACGGGATTTATGTACTGTGTAAAATACAGGATATCCCTTCTGTAGGATCATGCCTCAAACACTTAAAGGAAAAATATCAGGGCCATGTATGGACTAGGCCAGCAGGACACCAGGAAACAACCCAGGGGGCCCTGGCCTTCATGGGCCACGCTGACCTGGCCATGATTGCCACCTGCCATCCACAGTTGCTCCCTACTGCTGTCCGATGACACTCCCCACCACCCTCCGACCCCTGATCATTTCAAAAGTAAGTATAAGTTGCATTCCGAGGAGGGAGGCGCTGGCAAAGGGTGAGCAGGTGGCCAATGGGGGCCCCTGGGGAAGCAGCTGGACCCAAACACCCCAGTCTAACCCTATTCAGGACTAACAAAACGATTTTTTGGGAGCATGCCAGAACAGGAATTGACTATTTTTGTGTCACGATGAGCGTTCGGTGCTCCCTACCTTCCTCCCGGCGCGGCGACGGCGGATCCAAGATGGCAGCGCCCAGGACTACACGTGGGCGCAAGGCTGGGACGTCACATGCTGTGGCGCCAAATTCAAACATAAAAGGACGCCGGAGACCCGGGTTCAATGCCCGAGTATAGCTCAATATTACATTGTGTTCCTGGGTCTCCCTGCTTGCCTGTTATACCTGTTATTGATCATCTGCCTGTTTCCTGACCTTGAACCTTGCTGCCTGCCATTTTGAACCCTTGCCTGGATTAGACCTCTCTTTTGGATTTCCCTTGAATTGTACTCTGCCTGGACTCACTGGAAAAGGCTTCCTCCTTGATCCTTACTACACCCTCCTGTGGGTGCCACAGGCCCCCGCTGACATTATACTCGGGCCATGGATCCTACTGAGGAAGCTACACCTGATGTCGGACGAGCGCTCCGCGGACTGGCATCCCGCATGGAGGAATATGAAGCCCAGCAGTACCGCATAGGGCAGGCACTCGATACCCTTCTCTCTCGAGTGCCTCCAGCGCCTCCTGCTTCCCAAGCTGCCATAAATCCTCCCATGGCGGTCGTCTCGTCTACCACAGGTTTCTCGTCTGGTGAGCCTCGTATTCCGCTTCCTCCTCGCTTCAGTGGGAACCCACAGGCCTGCAGAGGTTTCGCTACACAGTGCCAGATCCAGTTTGAGTTTCAACCCTCACACTTCCCCAATGAACGTTCCAAGGTGGGCTATGTGATGTCTCGTTTGGTGGGCAAACCGCTTGAGTGGGCAACATCTCTTTGGGAGAAGAATTCTCCACTGACTTTTGATGCCAAGGCTTTTCTTCAAGCATTTCGTACTGTGTTTGATGCCCCGGGTTGGGTCACTAATGCCCCTTCTCGTCTTCTGCAATTCCGGCAGGGAAACCGCAGTGTCAGTGACTATGCTATTGACTTTAGAACTTTGATGGCTGAGACTTCCTGGAATGACGATGCCTATAAGGCCGTATTCTATCAAGGTCTGTCTATTCGCATTAAAGATGATCTTTTCTCCAGGGAGTTCCCTGACCTGCTGGAAGATCTGATTGCACTATCCATTAAGGTGGACACTCGTCTCAGAGAGCATTGAGAAGGAGCGCTGTAAAAGATTTCAACCCTTGTTGACACCTCGCTTTCAAAGACCTCTATTACCTCCTACCCCCCAGCAGCCTTCTGTTATTCCTCCGGAGAACCTATGCAAGTCGGAAGAGCTCGTCTCTCTGAACAGGAGAAACTCCGGAGACGTACGGCTGGACTTTGTCTCTACTGTGGGGGTCAATCTCACTTTGCCAACTCCTGTCCTGTGAAGCCTCAGTGTTCCCCTCTTCAAGGTAACCTTGGAAAGACTCATGTAGGGGGTGTTACTCCCAAGTCACAAGAGAACTCTCACAGGTTTCTTCTGCCTTTACAGATCCGTCTGTCCACTAAGACCATTGTTGGCTCAGCTTTTATTGACTCTGGAGCTGCCGGAAATTTCATGGACGCTATCTATGCCAAGCATATGAATGTTCCCCTGTTTCCATTGACTCCTCCACTTTGAGTAACCGCCATTGATGACCGACCCCTTGAATCCGAGTTTATCTCTATGACGACTGGGGAATTGCCTGTGCAGGTTGGGACTTTACACAAAGAAAAGTTATCGTTCCTGATTATTTCCTGTCCTTCTGTTCCAGTCATCTTGGGGCTTCCTTGGTTACGCCTGCATTGATTGGTCCTCGGGGCAGGTTTCCCGTTGGAGTGAATATTTCTACATCTGATTTGAAGACACTTCCCTCCTTTTACAAGGAATTCTCTGATGTCTTCTGTAAAAAGTCAGCAGAATTCCTCCCTCTGCATCGGCAGTATGACTGCCCCATTGACCTCCTTCCTGGAACCATGCCACCCCGTGGGCGGACTTACACTTTGTCTCCTGCGGAGACTACTGCCATGAAGGAGTATATCTCAGAGAATCTCCAGTGAGGTTTCATTCATCCTTCCACATCCCCAGCCGGAGCTGGTTTCTTCTTCGTGGAAAAGAAGGACGGTGGTCTCCGTCCCTGTATAGACTATAGGGGTCTTAATAAGATAACTGTCTAGAACAGATACCCCTTACCCCTTATTTCTGAACTTTTCGACCAGCTTAAAGGGGCCAAGGTTTTCTCCAAGTTGGATCTCCGCGGGGCTTACAACCTCATCAGGATCCGAGAGGGTGATGAGTGGAAGACAGCTTTCAATACTCGTGATGGGCATTACGAGTATCTTGTGATGCCCTTCGGCCTCTGCAACGCCCCTGCCGTCTTTCAGGAGTTCGTTAATGATGTCTTTCGGGACCTCCTGGGGAAGTCGGTTGTTGTGTATCTGGATGACATCCTCATCTTCTCTCAAGATTTGGAAACCCATCGCTCCCAAGTCAAAGAGACTCGTCTCGTCTTAGGGAGAATTCCCTTTTCTCCAAGCTGGAGAAGTGTACCTTTGAGGTTCCTAAGATCTCCTTCCTTGGCTACATCATTTTGTCTGAGGGCTTCGAGATGGATCCTGCTAAGGTATCAGCTATCCAGAAATGGCCACTCCCCCAGAGTACCAAGGCGATCCAGAGGTTCATAGGCTTTGCGAATTATTACCACCAATTCATTAAAGGCTTTTCTTCCCGCATTGCTCCTATACTCTCCCTCATTCGCAAAGGAGGGAAGCCCAATTGTTGGCCTCCTGTGGCCCTTGAAGCCTTTCAGTCCCTGAAGGATGCCTTCATTTCTGCCTCAGTTCTTCTGCACCCTGAGCCTCACCTACCCTTCTTCATTGAAGTTGACGCTTCTGATGTCGGGGCAGGTGCTATCCTTTCCCAGAGACATATGGTAATATGGACATATCTGGACACAGATGGTAAGCTCCATCCGTGTGCATACTTCTCCAAGAAGTTTTCCTCCGCCGAGCAGAATTACGACATTGGGAATCGTGAGCATCTGGCTATCAAACTCGCCCTCATGGAATGGTGTCATCTCTTGGAGGGTGCACCTCATCTGGTCACGATTTACACTGACCATAAGAACTTAGAGTTTATACAATCCCTCAAGAGACTAAACCCCCGTCAGGCGAGATGGTCTCTCTTCTTCTCTCGTTTCAATTTTGTCCTGACGTATCGTCCTGGGACCAAGAACCGGAAGGCAGACACCCTGTCTCGAAGTTTCTCCCCAGAGGACCGCCTTCCTATCGAGCAAGATCCTATCATCCCTCCATCCAGGATCATCGCCACTGTACTACCCCAATTCGCTGAACAAATCATGTCTTGCCAGTCTGCCGCTCCTCCAGATACCCCCATTGGAATGGCGTTTGTGTCCCCTGAGTTACGCCTTCCCATCCTCCAGCAGACTCATAGCTCCAAACAAGCCGGCCACCCTGGTTCAGAAAAGACTCTTGCGCTGCTTCGGCGCCTAGTTTGGTGGCGACCATCCGCAAGGATGTCAGAGACTTTGTCACAGCTTGTACTGTTTGTGTCACCACTAAGGCCAGCCACTCTCGACCCTGCGGTCTTCTACAACCTCTACCAGTACCCTCGCGTCCATGGACTCATTTGGGTATGGACTTCATTGTGGAGTTCGCCCCCCTGGTAATAGACCGCTTCAGCAAGATGGCACACTTCATTTCGTTAAAGAAACTCCCCTCTGCTGTGGAACTGTCTCTTCTCATCATACAGCATATATTCCATCTACATGGCTTCCCTGTGGAAATTGTCTCCGATAGGGGTTCCCAGTTTGTCTCCAGATTTTGGCATTCCCTATGCAAGTCTCTGGGGGTTACTCTTCAGTTCTCCTCTGCCTATCACCCTCAGACTAATGGGGCAGCGGAGCGAGTGAATCAAGCTCTTGAACAATTTCTGACAAACCATGTTTCCCTCTGCCAAGACGACTGGTCAGATCTACTCCCATGGGCGGAATTCGCTCACAACAATGCCAATCACTCTTCTACTGGAAGATCTCCTTTCCTGTCTGTATACGGTCAGCATACTCTAGCCTTTCCTCAGGATTTTCTTCTCTCCGACGTTCCCTCTGCTGAGGATCATGTAGCTCACATGTCTGCCATCTGGACTGCCACTAAGTCTAATTTGGAGAAGAGCTCCCTGGTGCACAAGACCTTTGCTGATCGTAGGAGAAAGCCTTCCCCCCCCCCATACAAGGTTGGATAAAGTCTGGCTTTCTTCTAGGAATATCCGCCTGAAGGTTCCATCTCCTAAGCTGGGTCCTAAATTCGTGGGTCCCTTCTCCATCTCTGAGGTGATCAATCCTGTGGCTGTCTGTCTGCAACTACCTCCTGAGATGCGGATTCCTAGCGTGTTCCATGTTTCCTTGTTGAAACCTGTAGTGTCCAATCACTTCTCCTCTGGTCAGTCTCCTCCTTCTGCCATTCTCGTGGATAGCCAGCAAGAGTAGGAAGTCAAGAAGATTCTGGATTCTAGACTCTCCAGGGGATCTCTCCAGTACCTCATCCAATGGAAGGGCTTTGGTCCCGAGGAATGCTCCTGGGAGAAGGACTCGGATGTGCATGCTCCCCGCCTTGTGAATGTCTTTCATAGTCGGTTTCCCCAGAAGCCTCGTCCTGGTGGTCCGGTGGCCCCCCGTAGACGAGGGGGTACTGTCACGATGAGCGCTCGTCGCTCCCTACCTTCCTCCCGGCGCGGCGACGGCGGATCCAAGATTGCGGCGCCCAGGACTACACGTGGGTGCAAGGACGCCGGCGCTGGAGCGCCGGCGCTGTGATGTCACACGCTGTGGCGCCAAATTCAAACATAAAAGGACACCGGAGACCCGGGTTCAATGCCCGAGTATAGCTCAATATTACATTGTGTTCCTGGGTCTCCCTGCTTGCCTGTTATACCTGTTATTGATCATCTGCCTGTTTCCTGACCTTGAACCTTGCTGCCTGCCATCTTGAACCCTTGCCTGGATTAGACCTCTCTCTTGGATTTCCCTTGAATTGTACCCTGCCTGGACTCACTGGAAAAGGACTTCCTCCTTGATCCTTACTACACCCCCCTGTGGGTGC